>OX442318.1:13145134-13660134 GCA_949358305.1 Strigamia acuminata | reverse complement strand
AAGAAGCAGAACGAGCATTTATGGCCAGATTGCGACGAGATGACCCGAAATCCGTTCGCAAACCAGAGGTCAGTTCATCCGAGCTGTCCGACGAGAGCCTAGAGGGAGACCCAAAGCGCACGCCGAAGGCCAAACCCAAACCCCAGCCGGAGAGGGCGACACCAGCTACTCCGAGCAAGAGAGATGCGTCGGCCTGAGAACAACAAACTCGGCCCCGCATGAAAGCTCTCGATTCAGCCACAAATAATGCGATAACACGGTTAATCAACGCTAATAATGCTAGGCGAAATGAAGAGCAAGCTCTCACAAGCCAACAGCAAGATAATCCGCAAGGGACTGAGTGGCAACAACCAGTACCCATCCTTAAAGACGACGAGTCGTCAAGGAGACAATCGCATGATCGCACCTCTTCGCGAGGAGAAGGCAAACGCGACGAAAGACCGAAATATTATCGCTACGGAAATAGTGATTCGTCGTCAGATGGGCTGGAGTCAAATGCACCCAGTCATCACGATTCGGAGAGAGGTTCCGGAGAAAGACGAAGGGAAAGAGAGCGCGATGAACGCAGGGAAAGGGAACGTGACGACCGTCGTAGGGGCCGGAAAGAGTCAAACTCTTCACGGCGCAACCCGCCACGCCACTCACCGTCTCCTGACCCCAGCTCCGACCCCTCATCCAACGACGACAGACGAAAGGAAAAATCAAGTAATCGCCGGAAGAGATCCAACTCTCCGCGCGATAGAGAGAAACGACGTCGATCGGAAAATAGCGACCACCGACGGGAGGAGTTTCAGGACCTTCCCCGACAAAGCGCGTTTACCGATTCGACGGGTCGGCAGTATACGATGGGAGAGCTTGGAAGAGCCCTACTCGGCTCGTTGAAGGCCGAGGGAATCGATCTGAGCAAACGAAACGATCGTAATCGTAGCACTGGCGACCGCGTAAAGAAAAAATACGCTGTCTCCCGACGTGACACCATGAGTGTTACCGGGAATATTAGGTGGCAATTTTATATTCAGAACCGTTTCGACGGGTCATGGAAAGCGGGAGATCGCTTCCTTGACGAAGTAATTCGAATTAAGACTGCCACTAAAGCCACCGTAGGAGACATGCTCACCCACGGTATTGTCGAGCTAATGACAGGCTCGGCACGTGAGTGGTACCAAGGATTGAAAGGCGTCAATTGGGACGACTTTTTAATGAGATTCGACCTACGCTACGGCGAGACACCCGAAGAGGTGAGCCGAAAGATGCGAGGTCTTCGCCAGATGCCTGGTGAAACCATAATGGATTACGACATTCGCGCCAGATTGTTGTTCGAAAAGGCCCCGATGGAATTTCATGCCACGGGATTCAACCTTTTCTTTCTCGGCGGTTTGTCGGAGTACTCGCAACGGGTGCTACTTGAAGAAAGGGCACCGACAGGAGGCAGCTACGAGGAGATGAGCGCCTTCCTGTTCGAGAACACGATAGATATCGAGAAGAGATATTATTCCGCTTTACCAGAAGCGGAGAAAGCAGCAACCGCTAAACGTCTCAAGTTGAGTGCGGAAAGATATGGGGCGACAGATAAAATTATGCGCCCTACTGAATATCTTAGCGGTATAATGGAGCTGGCAGAAGCTAGCGTTGGTTTACAAATAAAAAATAAACTGACATCCACGCTGCCTTCCAACCCTTTGGCCGCCCCTAAAAAGGCACCGACAGCGTCAGCCATGCAAGCGACACTGGAGGAGGTCAAGGAGGGGGAGGAAGCCGGACAAGATGCCGGAAAATCAGACGAAAAAGAAGAAAAAGACGATTATTCGACGGACGAAGAAATACGAAGCTATCGCGATACCTTATCAACGGGTTGCGATGAGGAAGGACCGCTAGTACATCTCATCCATCGAGATAGAGCGGTAGAAGAATTTCGCGCCAGGTTAAAACCAAATGCCGGCCGAATTCCGAAGTATTTTCGAAAGAATTACACGCCACCGTCGAAGGCAGACCCTGAAAAGAAAAAATCGACTGAAGCCCCAAGAGACAAATCAAATATTCGTTGTTTCAAGTGTAACCAACCGGGTCACTATTCCAATGAGTGCCCAAGAACAGCGAAAGAAGACGCTAAATTTGACGCAATAATGAAGCAGATGGCAGAGATTAAACTCGCCATGGCAAAAAACGAGTCAAAAAACGAGTCAGCGCAGGCGGCGAAGAAATAACTTCTCGACCGTCTGCGCCATTCATGAAGAAGAAGGGGTTTAACAAAGGGTTCGATAAGCCGCCACCAGTCAAAGAAATGGGTAGTGACATAGCTAACGCCCAAATTCAAGACAGGGCCAACAACGCTTTGCAGGTAATTACCGCAAACGCTGAGGCTGAGGCGGAAGAACCGAACCTACTGCTTGAAGAATTACCTCAAGTAGTCGAAGACACAGAAGAATTTCGTGTTTTCATGTGCAACGTGGCGGTCGAATACACCAACCGCCTATGCATGTTGCCCATGACAATAGAACGTGAAAAAATTATGGGACTGCTAGACTCGGGAGCAGATCGCTCGTTCGTTTCCGAAGACATAGTAGCATCATTGGGTCTCACCGATAAGATAAAAGGCGTTAATAAAAATATACGTCTAAAAACCGCCAACGGAATGGCGCGTCCAAAAGGAGTTATATTATTGACCATGGAGTGGCTCGGAGGGGTAGAACAGCACCCTTTCCTGGTCCTGCCCACATGCGACAGAATTTTTCTGTTGGGCTTAGACCTCATGGCGTCAATGGAAATACAACCAAATCCAATAACGAAATCTTGGAATTATATCAGAAATGATAAGGAAAGACCCGCAATTGTCGTGCCACCAGCTCTTGTAAAAGAAGCGGCCGACAAGACACAGTGGGAGAAAGGCCTAAAGAAATTCGTTCAAGACTACGATTTTAAAGCATTCGTAACAGAATTGCAACGGGACAATGTAGTGGAAACGCTTGTCGCCGACGCCGCTTTAGAATTAAACGAAGCGGCAGCCCTACGAAGGGTCCTACTTAAATATGAGGGGATCCTGTCGAAAAAACCGGGCCGAACGAATAGGGCTATTCACGAAATTAAATTGACGGATAATAAACCTATACGAGTTGCGTATAAGGGAATGAACCCGCAAAAACGTGAAATAGTGCAAAAAATGTGCCAAGAAATGCTAGACAGTGGCATTGTCTCCGAGGCCCAGGGAGAATACGCGACGCGAGTTGTGCTCGTGATGCGCCCGGGCTCGGATCCACGCCTATGCATTGATTACCGCCCATTAAACGCGGTGACAGAGATAGATCCCATACAGATGCCGTCTGTCGAATCCATTTTGAGAGAGCTTAGCCCCTTTTCTTGGGTTACGACGATGGATCTGTCGAAGGGATACTGGCAGGTTGAGATGAGGCCAGAGGATAAGATAAAAACAGCATTTTACTCGCCAATTGGACGGTTGATGTTCAACGTCATGCCATTTGGTTTAGTGAATGCTCCCAGTACCTTTCAGAGGCTAATCGAAAGCGTATTGGGTGATATCCTGCATCAGTTTGTATGGGCATACCTAGATGACATAGTTATTGCCTCTAAAACATTCGAAGAGCACATTGAGCACATCGACCAAGTGCTCACCCGGCTGGCAAAAGCTGGGTTACACGTGCATCCGGGCAAGAGCAAGTTCTGTCGAAAGGAGCTTGCCTTCCTGGGTTATCGCATTGGAGTCAATGGTTTAGCTATTGGCCCCGAAAAAATCGATGCGATTAATCGTTTCCCACCACCCGAGGACGTTAAAGGTGTCCAACGGTTTATGGGAATGATAAACTTCTTCGGCAGGTTGCTACCGGGTCTAGCTGAAGTGGCAGCCCCAGTTACCGACCTCCTGAAGAATGAAAACGAATTTGTATGGTCAAATGAGTGCAACATCGCATTTAATGCGATAAAGAGGATGCTGACGGAAGTCGGCGTAATGCCTCTACCCGACCTAAACCGGCCGTTCATATTACATACGGACGCCAGCAGAGTTGGGTTGGGAGCCGCGTTGCTTCAAACACACGTGCGCGACGGAGTCAAACAAGACCTGCCGTGCATGTTTATAAGTCGCAAACTCCAAGGCGCTGAAAAAAATTACAACGCCACAGAGTTGGAGTGTTTGGCAGTTGTGTGGGCCATAAGGAAATTCAGAGATTATCTCGAATATACCAAATTTGTGGTCCACACAGATCATCAAGCGTTACAATGGCTGATGAAATTAAAGGAGCCAGCCGGTCGACTAGCCAGATGGCAGTTAGAACTGATGGCATGCGACTTGACCATTCAATACAAGCCCGGCAAATATAACGTCGTGGCTGACGCTCTGTCACGGGCACCAGTGTCAGATCCAATCGACGCTGACGATGATGGCGAGGATGACTCCCGCATCATTTATTGCCCTACGAGTTGTCACCGTTGGGATTTAAGGAAGATGAATGAAATTCCTACCGCGTCTCCGGCAGATGTAAAATTCTGTGGATTCTGGACGCGGTTATACCAACCAGCTGCTGACAATTACCCAAATGCAAAGAAGGAATTTAAGCTAGAGCGGAGAATAAATGACCCGCTTCTAAGCGCCTTCCACGCTCATGTCGGCAAGCAGATGCAAAGCAATCCCCCGACAAGGGAGGAAATAATTGTGCAACAAAAATTAGACAAAAAATGTCAGGACAGAGCTAGATTCGTACTGACAGGAAAATATCCGCCCAATCTGACCAGAAGGCAGAAGCGTCGTTATGCGCACGAATCCATAGATTACCTATTGGATGACGGCCTTTTAGTGAAACATCACCCAAATCACCAAGATGACTTGAGTGAATCAGACACCGCAGTAAAGGTAGTAATACCTGCTTCCTTAATCGGTCGCGTGCTGTGGTTGTTACACGGGCACCCGCTTGCGAGCCATGCGGGAGTAAGCAGAACACTCTATCGTGCTACACAGCTTTTTCACTGGACAGGGATGAAAAAAGATATTGCTCTTTTTGTCCACCAATGTCAGCGATGTCAAGCGTGCAAGCCGAGGAGAAAATCACCATTCGAAACTATTTTCTTAGGGCCTTACGCGCCTTTTGATTGTTTAAGCGTCGATGTGATGGGCCCAAAACCCGTTACGGGAAATAAAAATGCGTACATTATCGTAATAATGGACGTGGCGACTCGTTGGCCCGAGTTGTACGCCGTCGCTAGACCTTCAGCAGAGAAAATCGTTGAATGTATCTACGACGTGGCGTTACGTTACGGATTTCCACGTAAAATAATATCCGATAACGGACCCCAATTTATCTCGAAAATTTGGGGTAAGTTTTGTGAGAAATTCAGGATTGTGGCGTCACATACTTCGACCTACAATCCTAGAACAAATCCCGTTGAGCGACTCAACAGGGACATTAAATATGCACTAAGCATATTCACTGACATCCACAATAGGTGGGATGAATACTTGAGGGAGATCGCGTTCAGCATACGAACAACAGTCTCGAGGACGAGAGATTTTTCTCCGGCCTACCTCAACTTCGCCCGAGAGCTACGAGTGCCTTGGGACCCACGAGTGGCAGAGTCAGTAAATGTGGTGGACCCAGAGAAACCACATGAGTATGTGTATAAATTGGAGCAAACAATTTCAAACACATACAAACATATGATGGCGCACATTTTTAACATGCGCGACCGCATTTTACAAGATAAAAGCGGTGGGAAATTCGTGAATTTCGAGATCAATGATTTGGTGTGGAAAGATGCACACACCCTCTCAAATGCAGCGAGAGGGATCACCGCCAGCTTGGCCGACAAGAGAGATGGTCCGTATGTAATCATCGGCAAGCATGGCGGTAACGCGTATAAATTACGCAAGCTCGAGGACAACACCGAGCAAAAGTCGATCCAGGTACGAGAGTTAACTCCGTACATTCCGGAATTCCCGCAAGAAATGTGGGCCAAGGGCCAAGTCAAGTCTAAAACTGACGGCCAAATCGTCGATATGTTCGCTGGCGAGTCGGAACAAGCACCGCCAAGTGACAACGAGGAGTATTTCGACGCCCCTTCACCTCCGGTAAACGAGATAGTTGAATCCGTTCCGGATCCAATTTTGGTCGGGGGGGAAACAGGAGAAACTCCTGAAACAAACACAAAAAACACGGATAAAAAAGAAAACAATAATGAGGAGGTACAGACACAAAAAACAACAAAAAATATCGTACCTGCCTCGATCCGTAACCTGCGACCGCCGTCGTTGTTGAATTCGAGCGATCCGCCGAATTTACACACCGACCGCTCAGTCCCTCTCCCCGTTGGACAGAGCATTATGCAGGAATGTCGAGCCAATTTGACCGACATTTACAGGCCGAGCCGACCCCGACCCGGTTCCTCGGCCCTGTTCTTCGAGAGGCGAGACGAAGAAGCGCGACTCGCGAGAGAAGCCGCCAACCCGACTATCTCCGAGCTCTCAGCGTTTCGCTTCGTGATGGAAGACCCAAGAGTCTCCGCACCCGCCTTGCGAGGTGTGGATCAGGCCCAGCGATATTTCATCGAATGGGCAACGGCGATGATGAGTAAGCTCTCGCGTGCCTTCACTGCGGATTCAGAGCGATCGAATCCAGTGAATCGTCGCAGCCTACAGCTATCATTGACCAAGGTCATGATGCAGCTGCTAACCCCAGCACTCTTCGGAGAAGGGCGTCAGGCGATGGCCGCATGGTCTGTCGTGGACAGAGAGGGTGTACAGGTTCCCCGTGCACTCCTCGCAGAGTGGAGCTCCATTCTGCCCGACCCTGTGTTGACTCGGTACGAGCTAACCAGGGATGTGGTAAACCCCGAATTTGAGGGGTACAAGTTGCGAAGCACGGCGTTTCGTTACACCTCCGCCACCTGGACGGCGGCGCCTACCCAACAACTACGCGCCATGACCATCCAGACGGAAGAATCGGCAGAGGATGTGGAGATGATGATCTCGCCGACGAGCGGAGTTCCGATTCCGCCACCGATGCCTGCGGAGATATCCCCGCAAGGACCCGCCCTGTTCGAAGTGGCGGGTAGACCAAAGCGCTTGCTGTGCCAAACACCACCCGTCAAGTCCGTCGAGCGAACGAAGCCGACCCCGCCCGTGACTCCACCGGCCCAAGCGGCGACAACGACACAAGCCGTGATTCCCGCGGCCACCCAGAAGCCGCAGCCGGCACCGCCTCCACCAGATTATTACGGGCGAATCATCGAAGAATTTCCCCATCTTTCGATGACGACGGCGACCAGGAGGTTTATCCTCGCGCAGCGGGACAAAGGCAAATCGGTCTTCATCTGGCTTCACAACCAGATCCGGAAGACTAAAGACCTCATCTTCCACCAGAGGTTGCTGAGAGCCCACCGTGCGCCAGTGACGCCAGCGGAAGCCAATGCCATCCGGCATACGAACACCGGCTTCTCCGCCTACATCCCGAGCGTTTGGTTACACGAGAGGACGCGTGCCCCGCATGAGCCAGTTGACGGCCATGCATTATGCTTCATTACGGAGCATGAGGACCCCCGAGATCGGTCCTCGGCGCTAGTAGGCGATCTACCCGCGCCACCCGGCACTCAACCGCCCGTCCCTGGAGTGAGTTACGCCCAGGTGACGGACTCAGTGTCGGGTCCCTCAGGAAAGAAGTGATCGCTCAGCCCCACGGTCTGAGCTCGGAGGGGGAAGTGTTGTGACCCGACTGGACCGGGGTCAACGAAGAGTTTCTCTCGTGACCTCGTTTCGGGTGTAAGGGGAGCCGCAAGCGCGTCTCCCTTCCCTCAGTGCATTGACATCTAGTCAATGGACAGGCGTCTGCCCTGAGGGAGTGGGGATGGCTCGTCCACCCCACCATTGGGTGATTCTGGTCACCTGTCAACCCCGCTTTGTGCAAAGGAATGTGCCTTGCACTGAGCGGGCAGAACCAACACAACCATCAAACAAGAAACACACGAGAAATCTACCGTCCTACCGATCAGGCCTAAGTCAAGCACTAGGAGTGACCAGGGACAAAGGATATATTCTTCGTGAGTACATTTGATTCGTGTTAACCTCCGCAGAGTAACCTGCGTGATAAGATTACCGCGCTGTTTTAGCACACCCGCTAGAAACAGCAAACACCACTCCAGTTTAGCGAGTTGTGCAGACAAACGGTCGCACAAGCCTAAACTGCAGTAAAACCACGACGAGCGTTCCCGCCGCTGTGTGATCGCCGGGAGCCAGAAGAGTCCGCCGCTGTGTGATCGCCGGACACCTACAAAAAACCCTAAACCTAGACAACAGACCAGAAGTAAGACCTTTTAGGCATTCACTCGCGCCCGACCAGCGTGAGCCCGAAGGACCGAACAAGAAACGTGAGACGAGGACGCCATTCATTGCCACGCCGGCCCAAGACGACACCACGTTACCACGCGGACGCCATCTTGGATCCAGAGCGTCAACAAAGGACGACCTCGACCAGTTTCCCGACAACTTCACACATCCCCAACCTTTTACCTTTATTCCCTTACATATTTTATTCCTTTTACCTGTAAATTCCCATATAATAAATACATTTATTATATTTACCATTTTACATTGTTTGCCGTTTCACATTATTTGGGTAACCGCTTGAGTAAAGCGGTAGTGAGTTAGTCGAATTAAGTAATCAACCCACGAGTTAGCGACGGTTAGAGTTGAGCGCGACACACTGAGTCGGCGTTGGCTCACTTTGATCAGTCTAAAAAATTGTTTTTGACAGTTGATGCTTCCCCGGTAGGCGTGGGAGCGTTCTTGTCGCACCTCGATCCAGACGGTACTCACAGGCCAATTGCCTTTGCGAGTTCTCTTTTGTCGGCCGCGCAGAAGAACTACGCACAGATAGAGCGTGAGGGATTCGCCATTATTTATGGCATACGGAAATTCCATCACTACCTGTTTGGGCGTCGTTTCTTTCTGCGTACGGACCACAAACCCCTTGTCTCGATATTTGGAGAGAAAAAGGGTTGTAACCAGATCGTGGCTGCACGACTGCATCGTTGGGCGGTATTTCTTTCCGCATATGATTTCATTATCGAACACGTGCCTGCTGTGGACAACGCCATTGCCGATGGCTTGTCTCGTAATCCACAACCGAGTGTGGACAGCAAAGAAGATTTGGAAGTCGGCATTAACAAAATTTATTCTGCTTTCATTTCAGATTTCCCGATGACTGCTACTTCTCTGAAAGCTGCATATGCAGCCGACGAAGTATTGCAAGCTGTTTTGCGACATGTTCGCACCGGATGGGAATCACGCACGCCGGACACCGCAGAATTTTACAAACATCGGGACTCGTTCTCAACCTTTGACGAATACTTATTTCTCTCCGACAGGTTGGTGATTCCGACAGCTGTTCGCCGTTCGGTGTTGGTCGAGCTCCACTCAGGTCATTACGGCATCGTCCGTACCAAATCGTTGGCGCGAGTCACGGTTTGGTGGCCTGGAATCGACGCAGACATCGAGCGCACAGTTAAGAGTTGCGACGTATGCCAGCGAAGCTTACCCGATCCACCCAAATCGAGCACCGTCAGTTGGCCAGTTTCCGACCAGGTGTGGGGCCGAGTACATTTGGACTTCGCCGGCCCGTTTCACAACTCGATGTTCCTGCTGGCAGTTGACGCCAAAACCAAGTGGTGCGAAGTGCGCAAGATGTCAACGACGACCGCTGCCGCCACTATTGACGTGATCAAGTCCTGGTTCAAAAATCACGGTTTGCCACTGCATTTTCACACCGACAACGGACCACAGTTCACCTCGCAGGAATTTCGCCAGTTCTTGGCGATAAATGGAATTCGTCACACTCTCTCACCGCCATACCATCCAGCTACAAATGGCGCGGTTGAGGGTTTTGTGAAGACTTTTAAAACCCAAATTGACAAATTTTTAACATTGAATTTTTCCTTGTCGGACGCCGTATCTCGCTTCATCGCATCGTATCGCTCGACGCCACACGCTACGACGAAAGTTTCACCAGCTGTCGCCTTCCTTCAGCGTGAGATGCGGACGCGCTTACATTTATTGAATCCACGACTTCTGCCAGATGTCGACCAAATTGACATTCCGCGCCGTTTTGAAGTTGGGGACCTCGTGTTCGCGCGGGATTATCGGGGTACTCCCAAGTGGATACCCGGTATCGTTAAAAAGAAAACTTCCTCGTCTACTTACGATGTAGAAGTCGCTCTCGATGTTACGTGGAATCGGCACATTGACCAGTTGCGACGCCGCGCAGATCCGAGTTTGTTGCCACAAAATGGGGGGAAAGTTTGTACAAGTTCCCTCCTCCCTTTTTCGCTCACTTCTCAACCGACTGCACCGCCTGTGCCTGTGCCCGATCCGCCACGCACCATTCCACCTGTTGTTGCACAACAGAATGTTGCTCCGACACACGCACCGCCACCGCCCGTTCGCGCGCCATCGCCACCTGCAATTGCTGGCTCGAGTGCTCCAGTTCCTCCAGCGCTTAGTCCTCGACCAGTCCGAAACAGGAAACAAACGGACTTTTATGGCTTCCCACCAAATTAATATTTGTGTATGTTTTTAAAATAATTAACTTCATTTTGTATTTGTTTAAATTTCAACCATGTTTTTTATTAACTTTTATATACATGTGTTTAATGTAATTGTTTAAATCTTTCTTTGATTTGTGTAATTGGTGTTTCTCCCAATTTAAGGGGATGTTGGAGTGTCCTACTCCATAGGTCATCTTGACCAATCATAATGTTTCGGCGCTTTTAAGAGCAGCGCCACCTATCTGTTAAAATTTGAATAAACACTCTGTTAACTTTACTATGGCCGACATGTTGTACTTCTTGACCACAAACACAATCTTCAATCATCAAGCATAAATACACAATATGGAGTTATAAATAGTGCTTACCATGTAGACCAATTAAAGTAATTAGAGTACCCTAATTAAAGAAAGAAATAAAAAAAATACCATTATCCAATTTGAATTTCTCTGCAACATTGAATCTCTTAGTGCTATTCTGACACTGGTCTCACACTGTTTTCGGTTTTTAAACATTTCATCTGATTTAAAAGTAAATAAAACCACTCAATTTAATCAAAATTAAATCAATGTCTATGAATATAAACATTAATCTGTTGGTTATAAATCTCTCGAGTTAGTAGTAGAATAAACTATTGTTAATTCTATTGTAGTGTTTCAAATTTTAAACACTATTATTGATTGTTTTTTAATATTCCTAAAAAAACACAACAAACCATTCATCGTACAATTGATATTTCCTTATTAAATGTTTTAGACCTATTTAAATGGCTTAGCTAATGCAACTTTAGTGTATTGTAAGGAATTGATTACCTGTGTAATCTTATAATGTGTGGAAACTGAAGTTCCTGAAGAAGCCAACGTTTAGGGGGGAATTGGAGGTGGCGCCATGTTTGGCCACCAGAGGGTCACTTCGGTGACCCACTCTGTATTGGGACATTTTATTGATGGATTAAGGGGGGGGGAATAGAACATTTACCTATTTCCTGTTTTGAATAAAATATTCACTGTCAAATGTAAATCCATGTGAACGTGTGCTTTATTTGTCATCCACAAGAATCAGCCAAATTTCGGAAACATCGTGAAACCAAAGTAACTTTTAATTGTCCAATATTATCTTAGGAGTTGCAAAAGCAACATATGGTGCCGAAACCCGGGACTTTTTGAAAGAAAACCAAGGAAAATCGATCGCAATGGCAGATTTGGAGAAGAACCGAAGACAAAGGGAAGCCGCGAGGACTAACATTCGAAACATTTTCAACACTTTGAAAAATGAACTGAAGCAAGATCCGGTAAATGAAGTAAAGCTTTTGTGCATACAAGCACAGTTACTTTTAAAGGGACCAAAGATCGAAAAACTGGACGTTCTGGTGGCCGACGGAATTACCGACATTGACGAGGTCACGGACGATACGATTGGAGCCGAGGAGTTCCAAGACGAATTGGTAGCAGCAAAAATCACGCTGGAAATGGCGCTGAAGGAAATCGCCCAACTGAAAACGCAAGTACTAAATCCAAACTTACCACTTATTAATCCAGTTATCGTTAATACGCCGATCGGAGGCCAACAATACACAAGCATGAAATTGCCGAAGCTGGAGATTGCCAAATTTAAGGGAACACCCGAAACGTGGACTCAGTTCTGGGGGGACTTCCAGTTGAGCGTGCATAATAACACTTCGCTTCCCAAAACGGCGAAGTTCGTGTATTTACGGTCGTTGGTGGAAGGACTGGCCGCCAATGCAATAAGTGGACTCACGGTAACGGATGAGAATTACGACAGCGCGGTCGTTTTGTTGGCAAGTAGATTTGGTAAACCGGACTTGATCATAAATGCACACATGCAAAAATTCCTCGAGGTGAAGCCCGTGAAAAATGCGGATGATGTTGTTGCACTTCGAGAACTTTATGATTATTGCGACCTTCACATAACAAGTTTAGGGAATTTGGGAGTGGATGCATCAACGTTTGGGGCACTTTTGGGCCCAATCTTAACTCGTGCGACGCCCGATTCGATGCAACACGACTTTTCCAGATCCAGAGGCGATTTACCATGGACAATGACAGATTTTCTGAAGTTTTTTCGATTTGAAATCGAGATGCGCGAGAGGACAAAAGCGATGAGTGAGAAAAACAACTTGATCGAAAAGAAAGAAGCAACTACGAAAAGACAAGAGGAGGTAACTAAGAAAATGAATACGAAAACTAATCCACTTGGTTCCGCCGCAGCGTTGGCAGCAATTACGTACAAATGCACGTTCTGCCAAAAAGAAGAGCATACGAGCCCAGACTGTCCGCTGACACTAGCCGAACGTAAAGCTGCGTGCATGAAGTCCCGAAGGTGTTATCGTTGTCTCAAGGAAGGACACATCGCGTACAAGTGCAAAACCCGATTTCGATGCAAGAAATGTGACAAAAATCACCACACTTACCTGTGTGACGCCGAAGAAAAGAAACCAACTGAGACGCTGACCTCATCCGCCGTTTTGGAACAGGAACAACCGGTATCCGTATTATTTTTGCAAATGGTCGTTGTAGATGCGTGTGGACAATCGAAAAAGCGTAAAGTACAGTGTTTCTTGGATGGCGGGTCTCAAAAGACATTTATTACGGAGAAGTTATCACGAGAACTTAAATTGGAGAGAGTTGGCGAACAAGATATTGCATTGTTGACATTTGGAGCAACCGAGCCAACAATTGCGAAGAGGAATCGAGTGAAATTGTTAATAAATAATTGCGATAACATTGCCTTTAATTTAGAAGTCGAAGCACTAGAAACTCCGTGGATCACGCCAGCGTTGAAGGGACAGACTGACCAGAGAATACTGAGCGAACTGAAGAAACACAACATCAAATTAGCAAGCAACGGAAATGTTCAAATGGACGATGGAGTTTCAATTTTGATCGGAGTGGACAATTTTTGGAAAGTAACCACCGGAAAACAACACCGACTTGGAGAAAATTTAATGGCAATTGAAACGATTTTCGGTTGGACGTTGCACGGCTCATCTGGGGAGAATAAAGAAACAGTTTCGGCGCTCGTACGGGTAAATAAAATCCTTGCAATAGACAATACTAATGAGCTTTTGGAGAAATTTTGGAGTTTGGAGGCAATCGGGATTAAACACGAGACCGTGGACCGGAACGAAGACGAGGAACAAACGTTAAAGCGATTCAAAGAAAGCATCGAGTGGGTAAAAGACCACTACGAGGTCGAACTGCCGTGGAAACTGAACGCAAAAGAACTGGACGACAACCAACAACCAGCATTGAAAAGATTTTGGAGTTTGGTCAACCGATTTAGAAAAAATCCAAAGCTGTATTTGCAGTATAAAGAAGTGATCGCGGAACAACTTAGAACGGGAATTGTCGAGGAAGTACCACAAGAAAACGAAGAAAATAATCCAATTTATTATATTCCACACAGACCCGTGATCGACGAGACAAGAGCAACGACCAAACTCAGAATTGTGTACGATGCATCCTCACACGCGAAAGGATGCTTCTCGTTGAACGACTGCTTATACAAGGGACCAAACTTATTGCCAAAATTACTAAACGTGATTCTCAAATTTAGAACAGGAATCATCGCAGCCATCGCGGATATTGAAAAAGCCTTCCATCGCATCCATCTGAAGAAAAAGGAACGCGACGTTATGAGATTTCTTTGGCTCGAGGAAAACTGGAATGGAACCGAACCGGCGAAGATAAGAGAACTCAGACAAACCCGAGTACCGTTCGGCACATCTCCCAGCCCTTTTCTCCTCTCGGCCACCATTGATCATCATGTTGAGAACTTTAAGGAAGAATATCCAGAAACGTGCAAGCGATTGGAGGACGAGCGGTATGTAGACGACCTCATTTCAAGTATAAACAATTTAAAGACTGCTATAAAACTGTACCGTGAAAGTTGTGAAATTCTGAGGAAAGCGGATATGAGACTAACAAAGTGGAAGACTAACTGTGAACAACTGAGAAAAATAATTGTAACTGATGACCCGACTTGTGAAGAATCTCTCTCTCAACAAGAGACTAAAGTTTTGGGGGTGGGGTGGAACACAAGAACCGATGAATTAAGTTTAGACATTGCGGAATTAATTAACGGGGTCGAATTAACTAAATACACAAAAAGATCAATTATTAGAACAACAGCTATGATTTTCGACCCATTGGGATTTGCTCATCCCTTTGTGGTCACGGCTAAGATTTTATTCCAAGAATTATGGAAACTTGGGGTTGGATGGGACGAAAAAATCCCAGAATATGTGAAAAAAACTTGGGAAGAATGGTGTGCTCAAATACCATATCTAAAGGATTTAAAAATTCCACGATATTTATTAAACTGGGGAGGAATTAATGTAAAAAGGGAAATTCACATCTTCTGCGACGCCAGTCCTCGGGCATACGGCGTGGTAGCTTATGCTCGAGTCCTGGACTCGAATACAAGTGCAATTAACATTTCCTTTATCGTTTCTAAATGTAGAGTAGCACCGCTTAAGGAACTAACCCTTCCTAAGTTAGAACTGATGGGAGCATTGCTGGCAGCCCGACTTGTGCCGACGCTGCAGTCGACAATCGGATGCGACAATGTAACAATCTGGACCGACTCGAAAATAGTGCTGTGTTGGTTGCGAGAAACGAAGAATTGTCCCGTCACATTTGTCTTTAATCGTGTAAAAGAAATTGGGGAAACAGTAAACACCAACTGTTGGCGCCATTGCCCGGGCAAAGAGAATCCGGCAGACCTACTAACACGGGGCGTAACGGTACAAGAACTAACCAATAGTGATTTTTGGCAGAAAGGACCGCAGTGGTTGAGTGGCGACGATTCGAATTGGCCAACTGAAACTGACATTGCAAAAACAACGGATACGAACGAAGAAGTCCAAGTGAACGCGATAAATGAACAAATCCAGATAATTGACTACACACGGTTCGGTCGATGGTCGAAATTAAAGAAAACGACTGCGTGGGTATTACGGTTTGTTAAAAACTTGCGAATTGAAGATAAAATCACGGGAGAATTGAGCGGAGACGAGATTGAAACGGGAGAGAGATACTGGATAAAATATTTGCAAAACTTTTATTTTCATCGAGAACTAAAGTGTCTACAGAAAGGAGAACTCGTCGAGAAAACCTCACCGCTGTTACAATTTTCCCCGACGATAGACGAGCACGAGTTGATGCGTGCAACACACAGATGGGCACTGGCAGAAATTGAACGCGACATCCGAGAGCCATACATCTTACCGTGTAACAATTATATAACCAATTTGATTATTACAGAAGAGCACGAACGAACAATGCACGGGGGACTGGCAGACACGCTCAGCAGCTTTCGCGAACGATTTTGGATCCCACGAGCCAGGAAAACAATCAAGGCGGTACTGAGTAAATGCGTACTCTGCCAAAAAATGCAAGGACGATTGGCAAAAGAGCGATGGGGACTGATGCCACTCGACCGCATAACGCCGAGTGCACCATTCGAGACAACTGGCGTGGATTTTGCAGGACCACTGTACTCCAATCAGGGTGAAAAACTTTATATCGCTTTGTTTACGTGTGCGGTCACGAGAGCCGTACACTTGGAGATACTTTCAAATTTATTAACAGATCGATTTGTTGACACGTTTAAGCGATTTGTGGGAAGGAGAGGGATACCGACGACCGTGTATTCAGACAACGCCAAAACTTTCAAGAGAACGGATCGCGAATTGAGTGTATTTTTGAACGAAGTATTAGTGGGACGATTTCGAGAATTTCTGAACGTGCGGAAAATTACCTGCAAGTTCATCGTCGAGACCGCGCCGTGGTGGGGCGGTTTTTGGGAACGCATGGTGCGGTCGGTGAAAATCGCTTTAAAGAAGACAATCGGACGCACGTCTCTAGACTTTGAAGGACTCTCGACTGTGTTGGTCGAAGTAGAAGCCGTGGTAAATTCACGACCATTGACATACGTCTACGACAGCCCGGCAGAACCAGATCCACTCACACCCGCACATTTTCTTGTGGGGAAACGTCTAATAAGTTTACCTAACGTTCCTAGCCTTACAGATCGACCAGAAGTGCAAGTTCGGATTTTGAAAATTTGGAAACAACGCCAGACGATTATTGCCCATTTCTGGAAGAGGTGGACACATGAGTACCTCGTCGAGTTACGACAACAAAGAGGAAATTCGAGCAACACGAAGTTTCGAGTAGGCGACTTGGCTTTAATCGAGGACCAGAACCAGCCAAGACTCACTTGGAAAATCGGAAGAATAACCGACGTGAAAGTCGGTCGCGACGGGCTAATTAGATCTTGTGAATTGCAGCTTCCCAACCGAACAAGACTTCGCCGACCGATTCAACGACTATGTCCCCTCGAGATTGAAAACGAGTTGGAACGTCCCCGGGAGGGGAGGACTGTGGAAACTGAAGTTCCTGAAGAAGCCAACGTTTAGGGGGGAATTGGAGGTGGCGCCATGTTTGGCCACCAGAGGGTCACTTCGGTGACCCACTCTGTATTGGGACATTTTATTGATGGATTAAGGGGGGGGAATAGAACATTTACCTATTTCCTGTTTTGAATAAAATATTCACTGTCAAATGTAAATCCATGTGAACGTGTGCTTTATTTGTCATCCACAAGAATCAGCCAAATTTCGGAAACATCGTGAAACCAAAGTAACTTTTAATTGTCCAATATTATCTTAGGAGTTGCAAAAGCAACATAATGTTAGATGAGATATAGTTACGAGGATGGTGATTGTTGTTGTTGGGATTCCATGAGAAAAGATGGCTGCCCTGTACAGGACAAGGCGTAAAGATGGATGGGCATTTATTTGTTTATGAGAACCCTTGCATCTTAGGATTGGTTATTTGCGAATTGTAAGGTTGGCGCCCAACATTTGATAAGGTTTTGAAATTGTACATCACTTTTTGGCACTAATTTCTGATTTCATAAATATTTTACACACAAAATAAAACTTAATACAGAAATTATATCTGCAGCACTATAAAGTAGTTAGAAATTTCCTACCTTGTATTTTATCATCCATTTGATATATCCAAAATTACTCGTTACGTGTCATTTGAATGTACGAATTTGGTCCAATAAAATTATTTTAGTCCTAACACGAGCAAGTGATTACCATCTGACAATAAAGTAAATATATTCATTAGTTATCTACAATTTCCAAATTGATTAATGATATAACTGGTATTGCTGAAAGTTATTCAGGTATGTATCATAAGGTAACCGTAAAATTTAAGACTCACGAAATCATGAATCTAATTGAGCCAGAAATAAAAGATGTCGTTTGCTTCAGAATTTGGAGTCGACTGGACTTTTTATTGCCTAGGAACATTGCCTCGGCAAGTTTATAATAAATGCAGATGCAATCCGAAACGAAAATTATTGAAATTAAACTTCTTTAGGCACGAGTGATTCCGAACGAGATGTCACACAAGAGTTTACGAGATTGTGTCACGAAAAGCACCGCCGTCTATGAGAGGATGCTGGCACCAATGATCAGGTCGTCGCAACGTGCTCTTTTCACATCGTCATAATAACACACCGAATAAATAAAAAAAAAAAAATTTCACGTGTGATCTTCACAAATAATTTATCACTCTCTTACACCAACTGAACTTCCTTTCCTTTCCTCTCCATTTGGAAATAGGAAACACGCAGAGATAAAAAATTGACATTTCCAACGTAACTTCCGAAATGCAAGTTCACGGGAAACGATTTCATTCCTCCATCGCCATGAAGTTCCACCGCACAAAACCAATCTTAATCGTCTGCTTCTTTTTACTATCCAAACCAATCGCGGGCGCCGATCAAGATTACGAATACGAACGTGTGACGACGACGTGCGACAACAACGACGCATACACGAGCCTCGACTCGTGCTTGCGCGAATGCCAGCAAATCCACAACCCCAACCTGCCACACACCACGGACTCTGACGAGTACCGGCCGGACGACAAGATGCGCTTCAAAGTAATCAAGTTGACCGCAAACGAATTCCAACTCGACCCGACCGGCCACCCTCTGACCAACCTGTCCATCAACATCTCCCGCGACGCGTTCGTGATTAACCAGGCGCAACAGACGGCGCTCGTGTGCTACCCGCTCGACCCCGAGTTCGTCGCGTGCAAGAAATGGGCTTTGACCGAGGACGAGTTCGAACTGCGCAACGATTCGAAGGAATTGTTTAGCATTCCCCACGACACGCTCTACCCACTGGGCAAATTTTACTTGCTGGAGTTCACTGGCGGCTCCGAGGCAGTGGTGTGCATCCCGCAGTGGTCGCTCGACCCGGAGAAGAATCCCGTCGAGTCCACGGCTTCGGTCTCCTCCACCGTTTCGGCCGTAAGTCTAGTCCTCACGTTCGTCTTGTCTTTGCTTTTCCCCGAGCTCTACACCCTTTATTAAACCTTCGTACATGTGAGGAATTGTGTGCCAGACACTCGTTTTTTCCAAATCGGCCAAAATGGTGGCCCTGGAAACAGCTGGATACGAACTGTTTGAAATCTTGTAATTCTAATGTAGTCATATTTGTTGAAAATTAATTTACATTTTAAATTTATCTGATGATTTTCTCCTTGGACAAAATAAAACATGCGTGAGGCTAGCAGAACCATTTCTAAGTCGATAAATGAGCAGGGAAGAAGTTTTTACTCTATGAAGTACGGGAGTCCAATTGAATTCGAAATTCATAACAATTCAATAGCGCGCACGATACACACACAGGTTTTCAAACACGTTATAGCAACATAACATAACAGGCTAGTAACTTATTATAACTAATAACATGCTTTGTATTCAAGAACAAGTTTATTGTGACATTATTTACACATGTAAAATCAGGAACAAAGGTCAAAGCTGGACAATTTATGGAACAAAACCGGACTTCCGTATGCGCGTCATCCTATCTTATGTCCAAAAGCGCCGCTTTGGTGTTGGCTTCTCTGCTCGACCCGCTGCATTGACGTGCGTTCCCCCACTTAGAAAACACTCTGGTTTTCACAAACTATAGTTCATTTCGGGGGATTGTTTATATTATTTGTACATTAAATAATAAATTTCATAATACAATTAAAAAATGCACTTGAAAATGCATTCGTACTTGAGGAATCCTATACTACAAGTATATTGTATTGGAAATGCAACGTGTATCGTCACTAGCAAACCAATAGCATGCAAAAATCTATTCAAAACCTATTCTCGTGACAACTGATTCATTTCAAAATACATTACAACACCATTTCTGTATAATTCCAATGTATTTTTGAACCAAATGAGGATTACTAGTCGGTGAATTTGAATTATCCACTATAGAAAACTGTTCGTCTCATTAGAGACTATATTCCATTCATTTTTCACTCATTATAGCTTGTGGAGACAGTTTGAAAATATCAAAAGCAAGAATAAATGTAACCAAAAAAGCTGAATAATTCTTGTAAGCATTATCACCCGTTTGATTCACTTAATGCATACCTCAATAAACCACTCAAATATCACAATTACTGTACTTATGGTGTCAATACACCTTAATAAAAATACATTTTTGCGCTTAAAATCTTGTATTTATACCTTTTTTGTGTGAGCTTAGAACAGTTCAGATGCAGCGCAACTTAAAGTTAATTTATGTTCCCAATCAATTTGATATAGCATTTTTAAGTTGTCAAATTATGTGCTCAAAAGCTAAAAGCCTTAAGATCAATACATTTTTCTTCCAAAACGTTTTTTTCTAGTTCAATTCTGATGCAAATTTGTTGCAATTATTTGCTTAGCAACAAAAAAGAAACACTAAATGCTCACATTCACACATTTATTTCAAACTTATTTTTCCACGTTAAAAATAAGATACGATTTCACACGTTAACAAATTGACAAATAATTTATCTCTCACTTCAACCGAATGTCCTTTCGCCTCTTGGAAATAAGAAACCGCAGCGATGACCAATTGACCTTCCCAACGCAACTTCCAAAGTGCAAAACTGCAAGAGCGAAAAATCAAACTATTCCATGGACATGAAGTTCCTTCTAACCGTGTGCATCTTTTTGAAGGTGCGCCGATTTTGATTACGAATACGAACCTGTAAAGTGCGACAACAACGACGCACACACGAGCCTCGACTCGTGTTTGCGCAAATGCCAGCACGTCCACCAGAATTTGCCATACAACCCGTACACCGGCGAGTTCCCACTGGATGACAAGATGCGTTTCAAAGTGGTCAAGTTGACCGCCAACGAGTTCCGACTCGACCCGACCGGCCACCTTCTCACCAACCTGTCCATCAACATCTCCCGCGACGCGTTCGTGATTAACCATTCGCAGCAGACGGCGCTCGTGTGCTACCCGCTCGACCCCGAGTTCGTCGCGTGCAAGAAATGGGCTTTGTTCGACGGCGAGTACGAACTGCGCAACAATTCGAGGGAATTGTTTAGCATTTCCCACGACACGCTCTACCCACTGGGCAAATTCTACTTGAAGGGGTTCCCCGACGGGTCCGACGCGATGGTGTGCATCCCGGAGAAGAATCTCGCCGAGGTCCCGGTTTTGGTCGCTTACGCCGTATCGGCCGTGAGTCTAATCCACAAGTTCGTCCTGTCTATGCTTATCCCCGTGCTCTATGTCCCTTATTAAACCTTCGTACATACGACAAATTGTGTACCGGAACTCGTTTTTTCCAAAACCTTCAAATTCACCGCTAAATAACTTACAGCGCCATCTATTGGTGAAATTATCCATTTATTCAATATGATGTCATAATCGTCACAAATGTTCAAATGCATCAACAACTTGTATGTGAAGGTAACAAATTCTGATTTTAAAACCATAGAAAAATTGCTTTTTATCCCTTCTCCGGGTGAGAAGTGCATGATTTGATAGAGAGAATCAAAATGAAAGTATTGGGATCAAGTAAATTTAATTTCACGAGAATCCAACTTATTCCAAATTATAAATCACATCACCAATTACAATGTAACTCATCGCAGTATGGCTGCTAAAATTATAAAAAAAATAAAAATAAAAAAATGCACAGATGTTGATTATCATTATTATTCATACGAGCAAAACTTTGATGACACACTTTCTATAAGATGGAAATAATAATGTATATCAAGTTGATCAATTACTTAATCATTTTGCATACATTCTACTTATCAATTAATTATGCAGTAGAACCTCAATTATCCGAACTAATTGGGGACATGGGTGTTCATAAAACCAAATTATCCGGATAATCGAACATTAAGTTTATACACATACTGTACTGCATGTGAAAATAAAAAAAGTTATTCAAATATCGTTAGAAAGCATTAAAACTGACCAAACATGGATAAAAACTGTCAAAAAAAACTAAAAACCGAGTAAAATATGTGAAAATCATCAAAAAACATTAAAAATCGATTAAAAAACCGACCAAAAACAGATAAAAATTGTCAAAAAAAGATTAAAAACCGATTAAAAATATGTGAAAATCATCAAAAAACATTAAAAATCGATTAAAAACCGATTAAAATCGGTAAAAAAATCGATTAAAAAACCGATAAAAATCGGTGAAAAATCGATAAAAAATTGCTTTCCTGCTGTTGAGATGACCGAAAGTTCGTACAACCGGTGTTCCGATAATCGAGGTTCTATTGTAAAATAAAAAAAAGCTTCGTTTCTTTTAAATTTCATTCAGTTGTGGTCGTAGTTGCAGGAGAGTTATAATGAAACAGCTATCTATTGATTAATATTTTTAATTTTATAACCGTAGCTATTATCATTTATTTTCTACATCTAGAAAATAACAGAACGTCTAAAAAGTAGAATTATACGGTTTACATGACTATTTTCTAAATAAAATAGGTTTAATTAATTTTTCATTTTTCTAACCCATTCTCTTGGCATCACCACCAGTTAACAGAAAGGGCCTGCTGGACCATCCCGAATTGAATGAAATCCACGAGATTTCAAACGGCAGCCCAAGCCATACATCAAATCACACGCAAGTCAACAGACATTACCACGACCGCCAAAACGATTTTTTAATATTTATATAACCTTACCTGTTGTTTGTTCACTCGAAAGATGATTTTGAATTGTTACCGTTCTCGTTCATCGAATTTGTAATTTTTTTAACCGATAGTTGCTGCGATTTTGCTGTTAATAGTTTTCCACCTAAAATAAAATATCACAGATGTAAATTATTCAAACCACGTTAAATATTGTTATGCTTAGTTTATTATAAACTAAATAATCGTCATCACCTCACTAACCCGCATATTGTTAGGTTTAATGCACGTATTTATGTTTTATTCTACTCAACTAGTCAACTTGAACTATTGCCATTAAATACGTAATAAAGCCATCTTGCGTCGAAATTTTTAAGTTCTTTCAGTCTGCAGGCTGCAAGATTCCAAAGCACTTTTTTGTGTAATTTGTACAAGATATTTTAATGTCATTAAAATCACTTTATTATTGTAAAATGGAAATAGATACAGAAAAAATGTTAATTTGTAACTAGGAATCACGTAATTCATCTAAATCGTTCACTTTAATACACCTATGGGAATCTTACATTCTGCCATTTTACTATGGATTAAAAGGATTGGACCAATTTTAAATCCCATTACAGTAAAGTATTATAACAATAATAATAAAACCCAGCAATAAAAAAAAATTACAACATAGACATGATTTGATCTCTGCTTTTAATAGTTTTTTAACAATATTGGAAGCTGGCAAAATTAAATTAATGTCTTTTTTTAATTTCAATTAATTATATTGTTACCTCACCAATAATTGTTTCTTTCTATTAAGTAAACAATTAAAACTACATAAAGATAATTGTTTTATATACTTTTATCCACTATAAAAGCTCACATCCTCACATTGATAGTTCAGTCTACACTCGAGCGAAGATGTTTCTCCCGAAAAGAGAAGCGAATACTTTTCTCCACTTACTCTTACTGGTTTCAGGTAAAAATCATATATAGTCTATTTTTAAAAGCCAATAGAAGTTGTTTTAAACCTGAGTCTACCGGCTTCAGTGTTTACCCCGCTGAGAACCCTTGCAGTGGAGTAATGCTAAAACTCGTAACCTCTGGCTTAAATCTTCATCTGATAGGAGTGCCCCAGAAAGTTGTCTGGTCTAAAGAATGCCTAGTTAGTCCAAACAATTTTCTACAGGACTGTTGGAATCTACCAAACCCACCCGAAACTTTAAGTTTCCCGGACAGCATAAAGTTCGGACCCCACCCAAAGTATGCCGTGTACCAGCGTTTCTCAAACTGTGGGGCACGAGCTGATTTTTGGTGGGGCGCAACGATGTTCAATCACTTAGTCGACCAAAATTTTCGTTCCAAAATTTTTTTATTCAATTTTTGCCAATTCCAATTCCAATTCCAATTCCAACTTACTGCCTGTAGCTACAATATCTTCTAAAATCTTTATAAAAACCAGCCAGAATTCTCCAAAAACCTACAGGTTTGTAGATATTATATTTCCCCAAAATGATGAAGTTTTTAGGATGGAAATACAGTAACAACCTACGTCGTAGTTCAATTTGAAAAAATTTAATGCACCGACGATGAAGTGGGGTGCGGAAAATCGCCTTTCTTAAAAATGGGTCGCAATGCTAAATAGTTTGAAAACCCTTGCCGTATAACATTTAGATTTTTTATTTCTTTCAGTGATTGGACCAGTATCATCTTACAACTTAATCCCATCTATCTTCAATGGGGTCAATACGGCTGTTCATTCAATCTTAGGTAATCCCGGCACCAGGGAAACACATTCTAGTTCCGGTAAATCGATTTCTAGTAGCACAAGTTTCAGCTACAGAGTGTCGTCATCTGGTGGATCATCCTCCAGCTCCAGTTTCAGCGTGTCGTCGTCGGGTGGATTATCTTCCGGCTCCGGTGTGTCATCAGTCGATGAATCATCTTCCAGTCAAAGCATTGAATACTACACTGTTGAACCAAAATTTGTCCAATTGATTACAGAAGTTAGAGCTTCGACTAAATCAATTAAGATCAGATATCATATCCGAGATGATGGACTGCTAAAAGTAACTTTAACCACCGACAAAGGAACTAAAACCTACGATAAGATATCGACAGATATTTTCAACCTGTTTGTCAAATTACTCAAAAATCCAACCTTGCAAATCAAAGAAGAAGGAAAAGTAGGTCCCAAAGTCAAAATTTCTGTTTCTCCGGAACCACCAAAACCGACCAACATTATTGAAGTAAAAGCGGACTTCTTTGATATCGTTAAAAAGATAAGAAAAGGGGGCTACTCAATCCAGATAGCATCGTCAGGTGATACGTACACAATATCTGTGACTGATGATTCAAATGGGAAAAAGAAAACTTATCCTGATGTGCCTGCCAAAATTGGTAAAGCCTTTATTCGGTTGATTAAGGATCCATCATTAGCATATGAGATTTTGGGAAAATCAGGAGATAAAACTATTTTGTTTATCCCTAATTACAGTGGAAAGCAAACAACAGTAACAGTTAAATCACTGTTTTTGACATTGCTTAAACAAGTTCGGAGCCATCCAAAAAATAGAATTCAAATTAAACCGGGAACTGACGGCAAATATGAGTTAACCATTTATGGAGGGGATAAACATTCTGAAACATACAAGCATATTGATCCTGATTTGCTGTTTGTTTTTGTTAAGCTTATTAAGAACCCTGATTTGCAATTTAAAGTTTCACCGGCAGCTCACGAAGAATTTTCTATTACTCTCGAAGAGCAACCTGAAGGCCTCAACTATGGGACCTGGGATTCTGAAACAATTTTGGAATTTATAACCAGGGCTAAAAGTGATCCAACGTACAAGTTGAGAATTGACACTGGTAAAAACGGTTTGGAGCTTGTCATTACTCATAAAGACAAAACAGTAAAATATCCATTACCAGCTAAATTCTTGAACATCATTGTTAAGATTCTTCAATCAAAAAAGCCTCCAAAAACAGTGAAGCATAACCACCAAACAACTTTTATTTTGTCTGACAAAGAAACACCAACACCAATTGAAGTAAACATTGGGTTCTCGGATTTGATCGAAAAGATAAAAAAGAATCCAACGGCTAACATAAAATTTAAGGTAGAACCTTCTGATAATGGAAAATTCACTATTATTGTCTTCATTGATGGAAAACCAACGGAGTTGAAAGACCAATCCTCTGAAGCTATCAAGTTTCTAATAAAATTAACTAAAGATCCAACTCTGCCGATTCACATTGTCAAAGAAAAGCATGACCATCCTACATTTATTGTGACAGACGAAGAAACAAAAACACCAATAACAGTAGATTTTGAGTTCACTGATCTGATCGAAGATATAAAAAAGAATCCAAAGTCAAACATCAAGTACAAGTTGGAACCTTCAAAAGATGGAAAATCTAACATTATTGTCTACATTGATGGGAAACCAACAAAGTTGAACAACCAATCCCCTGACGCTATCAAGTTCCTGATAAAGGTAACCAAAAATCCAAACTTACCAATTCACATTGTCAAAGAAAAACTTAAACATAAAGAACCTGAGCATGAAAAACCTGAACATAAAGAACCTGAGCATAAAAAACCTGAACATAAAGAACCTGAGCATGAAATACCTGAACATAAGGAACCACACAAAAAACATAAACCAAAGGATGACTCAACTATTCATGTTATTTCACCAGGAAAGTCATCGGACGATCCAATTATCACAATACCAAAGGATCAATTGGAACTTGTCCAGACAATTAAAACAGCTCCACAGATATCGATTTCTGTTTCTCCAGATGGCCCCAATTTCAAAATTACTGTCAGTGATGGTCTTGACACCAAAACCTATCCAGACATAACTCATGAATTTCTGATTAAGTTAATTACTATTAGAAATCAAAAGGAATTACCACTTGAAATCACTCCTTCGGATGATTCCAAGAACGTAAACATTAATGTTCCAAACAAGAAAAAACCAGACGTTGAAAACATTGATATTGATATTGATTATCTGAAACCATTGGAAATAGTAAGATATCAACCAGATACTGAGATTGACATTAAGCCAGACAATGATGGAACCTTCACCGTAACAATCACACCTAAAGATGGAAGCAAGCCTCACATCTTGAAGCACGTACATCCAAATGTCTTGCATTTGATCAGTAAGCTGAAAACGAGTCCAAAGGTTGAATTCAGAGTGAAATCAGACAAACCTGGAAAGATTACACTGGTTGTTCCTAAACACCAATCGCATCCTGTTCACACAAAACTAACACCAGAGATCATCGAGTTACTAAAGAATATCAGACAAAAACCAGAACCGCAAGTTTCAATCAAACAAGGAAAACCAGGAACTTTTACCATTGTAGTAGAAAATAGGAAAGAACCGAAAAAAGAGTACCACGACATTAGTCCAGAGTTGGTTCCTGTAATCATCAAATTGTATAGTGAACCAACATTAGAATTTGAAATCAAACCGGGCAAAGATAATACAATAGAATTTGTTCCATCTGAACCAACTAGCAACAGTCACCGCTATGAAGTGAAGCCGGACATTCTAGAAATTATTAGAGATATTAGAAAACCCGAAACAGAAATCAACGTCAAACCAGGAAAACATCACACCTTTGATATTGAAACCAAAGAACCACATGAAAATCCAAAGACTTATCCCAGTGTGGACCAAGAGACACTAGATCTAATCATAGATCTAAAGAGTCATCCAGGTGTTACATTCACTGTTAAACCAGCCCCCAAAGGTAACCTTTACATCACTGTACCAAAGTCAAATGTTAAGGAAGATAATTTGCAAATAACACCAAATGTTCTGGAATTGATTAAACTTATACATTCTCCAAAAGATGTTAAGCTTAACATCAAAGTACAAAACGATGGAGAATTCACTATCGTTGTCAACGATGGTAAAAAAGATCATGTATATCCAAATATTCCAAAACGAGTATTGCAAATTATCATAAAATTGTACAGAAATCCTCACAGACATGTACAATTGAAGCCATCAAGCCACAATCAAATCTATGGCCATGTGCCGGAAGACCTGCCTAAAACAACGACAACTGTGGTTAACAGAGAAGATGTGGATTTTATCCATCACATCAGACGACATCCTCATACAACCATCCTTATTAAGCGTGACAGAAAAAATCGACCTACGGTGGAAGTTGGTCGTGGTCCACACAAGGAGTCCTATCCTCATGTCTCTCCTAATATTCTTAACATTGCCATTAAATTGCACACTGAACCTAAACTTCCGTTCCATATTTATACCGGTAGAGATGGAAGACACGTCCTGACTCTTCCAGTTCGACCAAAAGAGTTAATAGTTCCAAATGTACCCAAAGATTTGCTCACATTTATTGATAAACATCGCTCCAATCCACATTTTGAAGTCGTCGTGACCAGTCCTCGACTTCCAGACCGCTACGACGTAACGTTTCAAGAACAAAACAAACCAATCAAACATTTTAATCATCTCGAACCCAAGATTGTTCAATTAATTGTGGAATTGTATAATGCACCAAACACTGAATATCGTGTCCAACCACAACCCGATGGGAAATTAACAGTCAGACCATCCAGAGATGATGTACCAACATTCGACGTGCGAATTACTTCAGAAGAGTTCTTGTTAATTGGGGAATTCAGAGACCCAAAAATTAACTCTGTCATTGTTTCACCAGGTACCAAACCAAATACCTACAAGGTTGTTTTTGATGACCTTAACGACCATAAAAATCCACACTCGGTAAACGATGTCAAACCCTTATTCCTCAACTTTCTTATTCGCTTATACACGGAACCAAGTCTTCCGCTAAAGTCAGCCGTTGACGAAGATGGACATTTAGTTGTAATTGCACCGAAAAGAGTTTCCCACAATATTTTACACGATGTGAGCGCTGAAGTATTAAACTTTTTGACCAAACACAAACCAACTCCCAAGGATAAATTCTCCGTCGCGTTGGATAAGAAAGATCCGCATTCTACAAATCCCGATTCTTACACCTTTGATCTCAATGGCAAAAAGTTTCCTCATCAATCACCTTCCACTGTTCAATTAGTGGCCATTTTGCTTTCCCAGCCTGAGTTGCATACAAGAATTTTGAATGCAAGGGATGGCAGAGTTACCGTTGAAATTACCGCACACAGACCCAATCTGGTTTTCAGAAACGTACAACCAAGCTTCTTGAAGGCTACCTACATAGCACGTCATACCCCTGAAATGAAAATTTCGACTACCCGAAGAGCAAATTATGAAATCAAAAATGAATTTTCGGTGGGACCAAACAAGCTGATAGCTGAACATCTTGCACCTATTCTCACTCAGCTGATTGTGGCTTTGTACAGTCGACCGGACTTCCCGTATCATTTCTATTTGGATGAAGACAATACTGTGACCATGGTTATCACTAAGGACAGCTTGAATCCAATTTTCTCTCACATCAAGCCTGAATTTTTTGATTTTGTCAAAAAAGCCAGAGTTTCCAAGCTTTTCCACGTTGTCATAAAGCACGACGAAGGTGCTTACGAAGTGGTAGTAACTACTGACAACGAGAAGCCAAGAACTTTCCAACTGACACCTGAAGAACTTCAATTGCTCATTCTCTTCACTACTTATCGAGAATTGGATTTCAAAGAACATAAGGAAAAAGATAGATTCCTGGAAATTCATGTTGTTCTCAAAGCCAGGTCTACTGTATTCGATTATATTACAATTGTAACTGCTACAAGGCTCTATTCGCTTCCAGAATACAAAAAAAAGGAGATTGAAGAACCTATCAAAGAACCCCACGTCGAACTGAGGGCTCGTCTAGTTTTAGACCCAAAGATAGTATTGAGACCAGAATTCACTAGAAGACCTGATTATAGATATTTGTTTCACAGAATTTCCCAAGGTAAAAGTGATGAAGATAAATATAACGCCAAACATCCTGGAAGGATAGAAATTGGATATTTTGACCATCCGCCTCATCAAACTTACAGACATCATCCCCAAGGTCATGAACTGTATTACAAATTTAAGAAGAACGGTGCCTATGATAATTGCAAATGTAGGAAAGCTCATAGATACAACCCTGGACGATTTAGAGAATTTTAATTATAATGTTATCCAACACTATGTACCGTTAAAATGAAAATAAAGTAGTTATAGATGCATAGCAATTGACTTTGTCATTATGTTTTTATAAAAACTACCAACCTAACAAAAAAATAACGAAATAATCACAAAAACAATTCTGTCATGTAATAACTGCGCTTGAAGTGAATTAAAACAAGATGGGTGTCAATCTAACTTTCGGCATTAAATTGAAGTACAGTAACTATTGTGCTGAACAGTATGTATTAAGTTAGTTTTTATCTTATATTTATTGTACAAATATACATCTTAGCCTGGAGTGTACATCACACCAAAATGGAATGTTTTTTTTAGTATCTTATATGTATAATGTATACTATTCAGAGAAATGTCTAATACTGCATCTTTACATGACTTGAGACGACTCACTCGGGACCAATGTGTGACCATGTGGTTGGGCAACCATGTGGGCCACCGTGATCGCATGACCAAAAATCAGGCTATAAATGGTTATTAAGAAATTTATAACTACATTAAATTAAATTGCCTATTTTTTATATTGCTCATTTTAAGCCATTACACCTGATACAGGGTGACATACTTACAGCCATTACATCCAATACAGGCAGGGGCGGAACCAGCCTTTCGGGGCTCAGGGCTTGAGATTTTTTCGGGGCCCCTTTATCGAAATTTTTAATAGAGACTTTTTATCTTATTTGTTTTTTAGCAACCTTTTTTTTTTTTTTTTAGTACATTGCCCTGCGTCTTGCCCCCCCCCCCCCCCCCCCTAGAATTTGGGGGCCCGGGGCTCAAGCCCCATTAGCCCCTATGTAAATCCGCCCCTGAATACAGGAACATGGCATATGACAGTTTAAAAGTAAACTCCTTCAGTAAAATATAATTAAATTAGGTACTGTAAAACCAGCTTTTGGTCAGAGAAATCCATGCAAGTCTACCATCAACTGCATGTCTGACAGCCTGTATTGCCATCCAATTCCGCTGATATGCACACTGGAGGAGGATAAGTGCGTAAGATATATCAATATAGATTTAAGTATTTTTAAAATTGCTTTTGTTAATAAACTGTTGAATTTTAATATTTTGATATTTTAATAGCAACAGGAAATATCATCAAAAACGTTAGGATGACAACAATAATTACATACGGCCACACATGCAGGGGAGACAAAGTCTGCTATCATGTTGGTTTTGTTAGAAAGTTTTGTTACAATAATTACTGTGTTAGAGATTAAGTTGATTAATGGAACCAGTTTGTTATTAATGTTGATTGTAAGCATTGCATTGTGGGATGATTCGTTCTTGATGATTGTCGGAGAAAATCAGCACGAAGTGTTTGTGTGTAATCTAAAACCATTTGGACAATATACCAGTTTGTTCGTTTATCAAAGTGATGCGTGGACATTTATTTATGAAAACTAACAGGTTTAACATCACTTAGATGGCAGACATTGCGTGAGGCATGATGGTAATTTGTATATAGTAACAATTATGCTATTGTTCTTTTCATTTTCATAATTATTTATTGATTTATTTATTTATTTGTAGTTAGTGCATCACATTCAACAGCTAAGAGACACAATCCGACAACACCCTAGACCAGCCAGATTTAAGACCAGACCAGCCACATGAGAACAGACTAGCCCCAGCATACATGCACGGACAAAATCAGCCACACGTAGACGAATTAACTCGGCCAAATCCACAAAACCAGAGGCCAGACGACTAGAGACCAGACCAGGCCATTTCAGACGGGACAGCCCCAGTAAACAACACACAAAAACTGCCACCACCACCAGTAATACGCATGATTAAATAAAGCATCGATTAAATACAATGTGAACAATATGATATAAATGTAACGCACAATAAAAGGTAATTTAATTTCGAATTCGAATTTGACTGATTCTTTGAAAGAGAAAAAAAAGAAATTTATAAGCCACTATTGTAAAATAATCAAAATATAAATCAAAATATAAATCTTAGCGCGCATTTCTATGGATGACGCGAATTGGAATAAAATGAAATGGCTAAGATTCTAAAAACTTGATTATAGAATCGGTTTTTAACTTTGGACGAGTTAAAAACCGTAGGAAGTTGCTCGTGTAGCAGTGAGAGCATTTCTTAGAATTATTTGCTTACACGTATCATTATTATTTATTATACACTAAAATTAAAATAGCGAATGATTAATTCAAGATATATAATTTCACAAACATTTTATCTCTCTCTCACACCCGACTTGACTTCCTTTCCTTTTCCTTTCGCGTGAAATAGGAAACATGCGGCGATGACTAATTCACATTTCCGACGCTGCAGGTGCAGGAGAAACTATTCCATTCCTCCAGCGACATGAAGTTGCATCGAACGAAACTCATCCTAATCATGTATATCTTCTTACTATCCAAATCGAGCGCGAAAACCAAATATATGGAAACCAAGTGCGAGAACAACGACGCATACAAAAGCCTCGAATCCTGCATGAGCGAATGCCTGCGCATCCACCACAATCTCCGAAGCATCCCCGGCTCTGGCGACCGGCAACTGGACAACAAGATGCGCTTCAAAGTGGTCAAGTTGATCGCAAACGAATTTCATCTCGACCTGACTGGTCACCTCCTGCCCAACCTGCCCAACCTGCCCATCAGCATATCTCGCGACGCGTTCGTGATTAACCAGAAGCAGCAGACGGCGCTCGTGTGCTACCCGCTCGACCCCGACTACGCTGCGTGCAAGACATGGATTTTGTTCCAAAGCGAGTTCGAACTGCGCAACAATGCGAGAGAATTGTTTAGCAAACGCAGCAACACCCTCTACCCATTGGGCAAATTCTACGTGAGGACGTTCACCGGCGATGCGGTGGTTTGCATTTCGCAGTCGACGCCCGAGTCCGAGTTTGTGGTCTCCTACGCCATCTCGGCCCTGAGTCTGATCCTCACGTTCGTCCTGTCGGTCTTCATCCCGGAACTCAACATCCGCAACAACTACATCTTGCTGTGCCATCTGCTCGTCCTGACGCTCGCCTACGTCCTGCTGTTCATTCTGAACGTGATAACCGAGTGGACCGAGAGCGGCTGCATGGTCATGGCTCTGTTGCTGCAGTTCACGCTGCTCGCATCCTGCTGCTGGATCAACGTGCAGGCGATTGACTTGCTTATCCGCTTCATTCGGCTGCGGAGAAACAGCGACGCGCGCGCGAGCATGCGTCGATTCATCGTGTATTGCACGTACGCTTGGGGATATCCTTTGCTCATCTGCCTGCTCACTTTGGGGATGAAGAAGAGTGACGTGCAATCTTTTCATCAAAAATTTCAGCTTCATTGCTGGTTTGACAGAAGCGATAAACTGACTACGCTCGTTTACTATTACGGTCCGATTGCCGTCACGTTGCTAGCCGACATCGTACTGTCGACCTTGACAGTCTACACATTTATTAAAGTTAGAAAAACTTACAACGTCAACAAAGATCTGCACAGCAAGTAAGTACACAATACAGTAGGACGATCAACTACAGGACTACACATCTAGCACAATTTAATTGTTACACTGTAATGCGATTCTGTCCTGTGATCGTGGCGCCATCCGGCCAAAACGGCATAAAATGACGTTAATTTGCGTTTGATTTAAAAATAATATCCAAAAATATAATAAATAGTTTTCCGGCATTATTTTTAAATCAAACGTTAAATAAAATTGAACTATAGTTATAACGTCCGCCAAAAATGTAAATGCGGGATGTCGGTTGTCCGCCATTTGCCGCAAAAAGTTTTAACAATGCCGGACAACTTAGATTCCAAAAAATGGCGGATCTGAAGTCCTCTAGTTGATCATCCTAAGTATACTAGTAACAGCAGAGGATTGATAAGCAATTGATGATTTTTTCGCGCAGATTTCAACTTTATCTCAAACTGGTGATCGTTTTGGGCCTTTGTTGGATCGTAGAACTCATTTCGTGGGCCGTGAACGGCGACAAGGATGATTGGTATTTCATCGATCTCAACGCCTGGCAAGGATTCTTCATCTTCGTCTTATACGTCTGTAGACCTTCGTACGTACGACGAATGTTATACCAGAACACGTTTTGGCCGAATCAATCAAATCGGTGGCCCTGGAAAAAACAAGTTGAGATTAATAACACATCGAGTTCAAGTTAGTGGCATCACATTGAGTGTAAATTCACTCCACTCATTACAAATAATTATCTTTAGTAGCAGTGGACTCATCAAACACTAGAACTGAAACCAGACAAAATATATCGCCTACGAGTTGGTTTACAAGTTTGTTTCCAACACACACATCACATTGTGCTTTAAAATGCAGCCTGCAACAATTGTACAGAAAATCGACATTGGCCAAAGTCGCTTGGCTGGACGAGGGAAAAGACCTGCCGATGGACTATTTTGTCAATCTTAAACTCAATCAATCCAATGAGCAAATAGAATTGAGACATCTTTTCGAACCAATAGAATCAAGAAAACCAGTGCGGATATTGATCGAAGGGCAGCCTGGATTTGGAAAAACCACGTTGGCGAATAAACTGGCGTACGACTGGGCAAGAAACGAAGAATACATCCAACACTTCAAACTCGTTTTCTTTGTGCCGTTGCGTGAACTCCACGGACGAAACATCGAGGATGCACTCGAGGAAATACGAGAACATTGTGGATATCAACGCAATGACATTGTTCAAACAGTAAATGACCACGAAAGAGATGCTCTGTTCATACTGGATGGGTTGGATGAAATGAATTCTGAACATCGACGGGAAATTATAAAAATACTCTACGGCAATACATACACTGACGTGACCGTCGTGGTGACTTGCCGGACCAGTTTATTCGAATTTGGAAAGACGGAACGAGCAGAAGTATTCGGAATATCCAATGTGAGGCAGAATTTCAGCGACAAGCACGTATCGATATTAGGAATTGATAGTCACTTGGACAAACAACTATTCCTGGAGAGATTTCTGCCAAAAGAGGCAGTTAAAAAAATAATTCAACGTTTATCGCGTCAATTGGAGATATTCGACTCGCCGTTATTTTTGATGTTGTTACCAGTTATTTTCGAACACGACAAAAACATCGGACAAGTGTCGACCAAAACTGAATTCTTTAAGAAACTCTTTAATTGTAGCGTAAAGCACAGTTATGCAAAACGACAAAAGCAAATCGATGTTAATTTTGATCTGTTTCGTTTAAACGCACGAGCCAGCAATATTCAGAAGCAAATACGAGATTTTGGAATATTATCGGCGCAAAAAATCCTCCGAACTGAACTAAAATTCGTTAGTGGTGATCTGACGAGAGAGATTTATGAACTTGGTTTTCTCATAAACCACACAGAAACGAAATGGTTTTCATCAGAAAATCATTACGAGAGCCTGCACTTATCAATCATGGAATTTGCGGCTGCATTTGCTTTTTGGACGAAGCTCACCTCCAAGAAAACTGATGCAGACACTGAAAACCTGTTGCAGGAAATTGTATATCATTTCTTGGATAATGGGAGAACATCACTAGTACTGCCGTTTCTCGCCAGTCTAATGCAGGAAAATTTGGATGAATTGTTATCCCGAATTAAATCATTCAGTGCGTGGTTTTCCTTAGATTTTGCATTGACGGAGGAACTTATTTCAGAATGTTCGATCAACAATATTCATAATAGCAAGTGTCTGATAAATTTTATTCCATCCGAGGTGAAACTTCGTGGCTACTCTGATTCTGTCAGCGTAAGGCAATGTCTGAACTATGGAATTAAATTCGAGAAAATCAATACAATTAAAATCAATGGCTGGATTTCGTCAGAATTATTCATGGATGTAATATCAGGCACATGTGAAAATGAAATAGTGACTTGTGTACAGCTCGAGCTAAAGCCGAAATTTGGAAAGTTGTTGGATTCACATTCAGATTGGGGAACATCTTTGACAGCATTTTCAAACGTGCCGTGTAAAGAACCGCAATTCTTTTTCCACCCACGTCTCCGAGAGGCAACATTAATAGACTGTTTAAGTTTTGCTGCATCGTCATCAACCATCGAGTCGTGTGAATTGAAGATCATAAATCACACGATCGCAGAAGCATTTTTGAAATTTATTGACGTTCAGACAACATTGAGAAAAGTCAAATATCGGCGTCTACAAATAACAGTTTCGACCGAATTTTCGTTAAAGGTTGTCACGAATCTCCTGGAATATAATCAGGTCCAATCTCTTGATTTATGGGTACTAGAGGAGTTTGAAGATTCGCAAAGTCGATTTGTAACTAATTTTGACTAAAACTGTGTAAATTTACTACTTTTCTAACTTTTATGAATTCTCGAAATAAAGCATGTCTTTTTTGGGTTAAGAACAAGTTTATTGTAATTTCTGGGGGTCACAAGTACAAATTCAGGGGAACAAAGGGTGAAACAAGATAATTTATGACACTTTTACAGCACTTCCGGTCACGCGTCATCCAATATCACTCAAAAACACCTCCTGCAGGTTGGCTTCTCTGTGCTGCGCCGTGCTCTTTCCCTCGAACTCGTGCGACCTTGTTACTTCTAACAACGCCAGTTTTCACACTGGGGCCGGAGTGGTATCACCACTCAACTCTTCCATGTCGTGAGTTTCCAGAACGCACAATCGCTGTACTGGTCGACGCAAGTTCTTTCCGACTGGTAACTTTATCTCACATGCGCGAACACGACCGTCTCGTCCACGGAATATCTCAACGACTCTTCCTATTTTCCAGGTCATCCTGGGCTGGTTTAACTCTTCTACGAGAACTACATCTCCTTGTTTAACTTCTCGTGAATTCTTATCATTTTTACGGTGAACTCTCAGCTCGGTGAGATATTCCTTTTGCCATCGCGTCCACCAATGTCCTAACTTCAGTTGACGGAGTTTCCAACGCTTCAAAATCGTGACTGATGTCGATGGCAACTGTTGAATCGTTTTTTGGCTGGGGTCTGGCAAAGTACAGCTTCGTTTTCCGACCAGAAAATGAGCTGGAGTGAGTGGGTGACTGTCTTCGTCTTCAGTGTATACGTAGGAGAGTGGTCGCGAATTTATGCACGACTCGACTTCCGAGAGAATGGTTGTCAATTCTTCAAAATCTAGGGATGACTTTCCCAAGACCTTTTTCAAGCTGGACTTAGTTGACTTCACCATTCGCTCCCAAAAGCCACCCCACCACGGTGCACGTTCGACTATATACTGCCATTTCACGCCTCGTTCGGTCAGAAATCCTTGTATCTGTTCACCTCTCACTGCATTCAACAAAACACAAAGTTCTTTCTCTGTTCGCTTGAACGTCAGCGCATTGTCGGAGTAGATCGTGCTTGGGACTCCTCTGCGCGCAAAAAATCGTTTCAATGCCTGAATGAATCGCTCCGTATTCATGCTTGAAACTAATTCCAAGTGCACGGCTCGAACAACCGCACACGTGAACACGACGATGTAGCATTTTTCTCCACTACGTTGGTACAATGGGCCCGCGAAGTCGACTCCAACGACTTGAAATGGCTCAGCTTGAGTGACACGATCTGGTGGCAACGATGATTCTGTCTGGCGCACGAAACGTCCTTGCACTCGCTTGCACACGAAACATTTGTGTAACACGCTTTTTACTGTCCTTCTCAGCTTTGGCATCCAAAACTTTTGACGAATTTCTGCCAAAGTCTCTCCAAGTCCACCGTGGAAAATTCTTTGATGTGCTTCTGAAACGATAAGAGTGGTTAAAATGTGATTTGAGGGCAAAACATAAGGATTTTTCATGTTGCTGTCGATTTTTGCCCATCGCAATCTGGTATTCAATCGCATTAAACCATTTTCGTCTATATAACACGAGACTTTGTTCAAAAAAGAGTTATGAGCGAACTCCTGACGATGGCTGAGTGCTGCGAGTTCTGTTGCAAAGTTCGATTGTTGCATTACACGAAGCCAATAAAGCTCTGCTGCCGATAATTCATCCACCGTCAACGGTGCGCCATTTCTAACTTTGTCTCTGGTGTTTTTGACGAATCTTTGCACCCATCCGGTCACTCGTACTAATCGTCTCCAGCTGCCGTATTTTGATGGCTCGTCCATCAATGGTGGCTCTGGAATCACGGCTGCTGCTGCCAAATAGTCATCTGAATCGATCTCGTCGCTATTCTCGTCTATTTTAATGTCTGGCCATTCGTTCTCGTCCTTCACAAGCCACTCGGGGCCATTCCACCACGTATTCGCTTGAATCAACGCCTCTGCATCTATCCCTCGTGTTAGAAGGTCTGCTGGATTCTGGACTCCTGGACAGTGTCGCCAACTCGAAAAAGGTACGTGTATCTGGATTTCCTCCACTCTCCTGGCTACGAATGGAATGGCTTTCCTTTTCTCGTTCAACCAACACAAAACGATTGTCGAATCTGTCCAAGCTGTAACTTTTGCAGTGGTGAATTGTTTCAGTCTGTGCGCAATTCTGGCCAGCAGCAAAGCTCCCATCAACTCGAGTCTGGGCAACGTAATCGTCTTAATTGGTGCGATCCTGCATTTGGAAAGAATAAAAAATACATTACAACTTCCATTTGGGTGACGCACACGATTGTACGCCACCACCCCGTACGCTAAGGGGCTTGCATCACAAAAAAGGTGGATTTCGTGATTGTTCAGGTCTGCATCCAAGCCAAAATGCCGTGGCACGCGAATATGTTCTAACAATGGCAACTGCACTTTCCATTTCTCCCATTGTTCGATAAGTTCGAGGGGGACACGATTGTCCCACCCAATCTGCAACTTCCACAACTGCTGGAAAAACAGCTTTCCTGAAACTGTAAACGGCGAAGCAAATCCTAAAGGATCGAATATCTGTGCAACCAACTGAATAACCTGACGTTTAGTGTTCGAATCACGTTCTAAAGTTGCCCTCACATCCTCGAGTTCCAGTGATAAATCGTCTCTAACGCCGTTCCACTTTAACCCCAACACTTTTTGCTCATCCTCGAACGTTGCAGTTGGATGGTCAGCAGCAAATTGCTCTCGTAGCACTGGGGAATTGCTGTACCATTTCACCAGCTCCATATTGGCTTCGAGCATGATGGTTGACGTCTTCTTGTAGACATCAATGGCTTCTGTTGTTGTCTTTTCACTGTTCAAAAAGTCATCAACATAAAATCTCTTTAACAATTTCATAATTAATTCGGGAAAACGATCTGCATATTGTTCGAGATGGTGTTGTATCGTTCCGTTCAAGAGATAGGGACTTGGAGATGCTCCAAATAGGACTCTGGTTTGTCGGAGAATCTCCAACACGATTGGTCCTTCAACGTCCCATCCATCCGCGATCCACAGAAACCTCACCGCATCTCGGTCAGCTAACGCCAGCAAAATTTGATGAAACGCTTGTTTAATGTCTCCAATCAATGCCACAATGAATTGTCTGAAAAATAAAAGGGCATTGATTAATTCTGGAAGGAGATTCGGCCCTGTAAACAGGCAGTCGTTGAGAGAGCGACTCTTCTGCGCGTGCGACGAGGCGTCGTAGACTATGCGCAATTTTGTGGTGCTTCTCCGCTCTCGAATTACTGGTCGATGTGGGAGGTAGTAACACCCAGTCTGGTTGGCTACTTCTGGGGCCGTTTCGATTATTCCAGCGATTTTCTGGTCGTCCAGAACCTTCTTATAGCGGTGGTACAAGTCCGGATTTTGTTTAAACTTGCGAACAAGATTCCACAGTCTCTTAAGTGCAATTTGATAGTTGCTGTCCAACTCTGATTTGTCCAGCAACCAAGGCAGTCGCACCTCGTACCGCTCACCCGTCCAGTTGATGGACTCTTTAAATTTTGCTACTGCTTGATCATCTTCGTCCTGGGCGCTGGTGAGAGTTTCGTGGGGGATGCCTACTGCTTCCAACTCCCAAAAACGTTGAAGAAGGTGGTCGAGTCGGTCTTCGTACTGCACAAGATTCACGTGGGTTGCTGACTGTCTAACCGTTTCATCTTGGCTTCTGATCGCGCCGTGGATTGTCCAACCGAGAGACGTGTGAAGACACATCAATCCCTCATCTAAACGTTTTGATTCGCCTGTTACGATACGCCAAAAGTGGTCCGCTCCAATTAAAATTGCCACCTCGTCTTGCTGGGTCGACATCTGGTCGATGTTTAACGCGATCTTGTGTTTGCGCAACATCTCGCGCACGTTTGGTCCTGACTGCCTCGCGACTGAGTGAGTTATTCTTGGTACTTCAATTAATTCTAGATCAATAAATTTATTAGTATCAGTTATATTTCGCAAAGTCACTTTTACGCGACGACGACAAACGCTTTCAGTTTTGGAATCGCCAAAACTAGAAATCTGCATGTTCTGCTTTCCCACTACTTGGGCATCGAGTTCATTCACTAGTTTCTGGCTAATAAACGATCTGTGGCTTCCGCCATCAAACATGCACTGCACCGCCTTGGTTTTACAGTTGGATTCCACATTTGTCATTAATACTTGCAAAAATAAGTCAGTGTTCTCTGCTGTAATTGCTGCTGCTGTCAACGTCGACACAAGAACGGTCTCTGGCTTGGTAGTCGGTGTCTCGCACAACAGGATATGGTGGAACCGCTCGCAGTTCACACACTTCTCTTTCTGGGGACAGCTGCGTGCCATATGTTTGCTGCCCAAACATCTAAAACACGTTCGTTTCGTCATGCACCGCTTCAATCGATCTGGAATGTTGAGCGGACAATCTTCTTTCTTGTGCGACGCATCGTCGCAGAATACGCAACTGGATGATGAAACGTTGGTAGTCAATGCATTGGCTGAGGCTATTTTGTCGTTACGCGTCGGCTTCTTGTAGTCGACGAACGTCTTGGCGGCTGGTTTCTCTGTCTGGTCGCTCACGGCTACGTGTTCTTCTCGTAACTCCAGTTCGGCTCTGAAAAACTCCAAAAACAGTTTCATATCGTGAGTGTTTTCTTTATTTTTGCGTGCAAAATCAAGTGCAATAACGTCAGGCACCGCATTTCGTATCAATGGACACAATACAATTCCAAACGTGGCTGTATCGATTTCTTCAGTCTCGAGACTTCGAATATGCAATTCGCACGTGTCGTAGAGTCTACGCAACTCAACGAGGTCGCTAACTCGTTTTACTGGTTTAAGTTTCATCAAAGTCTGAATGTGAGCGTTCACGATGACTTCTTTTCGCCCAAATCGATTTTGAAGTAAAGTCACTGCAGTTTCATAGTTCTCATCGCTGATTTTGAGACCATGAACAACTGTTGCTGCAGTACCTTCGAGAACTGAGTTCAAATATACGAATTTGGCTTTTGCTGTAAGTGAACCGTTGCCGTGGACACTCAACTCGAAATTGGACCAAAACTTTGACCACTCAACAGGATTCCCGCTGAAATTCCGCATTACTAACTTTGGCAGCTTTATTGTCCCTTCGCCTGAGTTGCTCGTGGCGCTGCCGCCGATTGGAATCGCTGGGGGTATAACTGGTGCTGGTGGCCGTAAAAGTTCTTCCAATTTGACTTCAATATCGGTAAGAGAGTCGATTATCAACTCACGGAAATCTTCGTTGTCGCTTTCTTCTTTCTCCAAATCCGCACGCGTAACAATCATCGGCGATATCTTATCGTCGAGCGCTGTCAATTGTTCACTCTTTGCTAACAACTGGTTTTTTAATCGTTTCAACGCGAGGATTTCTGGAGCAACGTTGGCTAATTCGACGAGTACCGCATTACATAACCGCTTGGCTCCTTCTCTGGACGTGGCTTGTTGAGCGCGCAAACGATCAAGGGCGTCCATTTTGAAATTTTCGGTCAAAATTCGGCGTGGTCGGCTTTACGATGCTGTTTTCTACTTATTTCTGTCCGGATTCACTGATTTTCCCGGGTTTCGGCACCATTTGAAGATTCGCAAAGTCGATTTGTAACTAATTTTGACTAAAACTGTGTAAATTTACTACTTTTCTAACTTTTATGAATTCTCGAAATAAAGCATGTCTTTTTTGGGTTAAGAACAAGTTTATTGTAATTTCTGGGGGTCACAAGTACAAATTCAGGGGAACAAAGGGTGAAACAAGATAATTTATGACACTTTTACAGCACTTCCGGTCACGCGTCATCCAATATCACTCAAAAACACCTCCTGCAGGTTGGCTTCTCTGTGCTGCGCCGTGCTCTTTCCCTCGAACTCGTGCGACCTTGTTACTTCTAACAACGCCAGTTTTCACAAGGAGCAAGATATGACTAGTTTTTGCCGCGCTGCCGGTCAATCAATGTACTTGACATCCTTGCAAATGCGAATGAATGGTAACGTTGATTTGTACGATCTGACCAACGATGGAGGCAAAAACTACCTTCAGTTTAGTGTTGAGGGTGATTCTAAGTTGATTTGTAGACAACCGACTTCGTTTAAAAACTGTTTTGACATTTTGAAAATTTATAATCTCGACAATATTGAATTGATACGTGCGATGGAACCTGCTGTTTTGGATTGTTCTGCTATGAAAATGACTGACTTGCTTAGCTGCTTAACTGCAAATGAACATTGTTTTTTCGGGTGGAGTAATTTGCAAACTTTGTGTATTCAATTCAATGTAAAAAACCCGGATGTGCAAATGCTCTCAAGGGGCATCCTGAGTCTTCCGATCGTGGAATTGATGATTAATGCCTATGCCACAAACACAGGAAATCTATTCAAACTTCTGAACAATATGAAAGCCGATCGAATTGATTGTCGTTTAACAACAATCAGTTTGTTTATGGAAAATTTCAGAACGTCCTCCGAGTTGTCTGAATTAACTAAAGGACTCGAGCGCAATCATTGGAAAAAAGTGAATTTAGTAGCACTTAACTATGAGTTGAATAATCTTAGGAAAGAGTTGTCTAATTTTAATGTAAGCCATGATATGAACCTGGAATGTGTGAGGAGAATATTCATACCTCATCGAACATATTATTTTGATTATGGTGTATTGTCAATAATACGAAAATAATGTGTGTTTGTGTAGTCTTGTAATTTTTGTTTAAGCACATGTGGTGTATTGTCACTACACGAGATTGTTAGAGTAATTGTTAGGATTTAAATGATGGAATTTTAGGATTCACTGATGGCATCATGCAGCTTCCATATTTTCCCGATGGTTGGTTATAATAAAGGCTTACAGTTCTGTTAGGGAATTGTACCAGAACACACTCACTAGTTCAGATGTGTGGATTTTAGGCTCAGGAAATTTGACTCGGGCTGTTTTATTTCCATCCTGTGGGCAAGGATGTGACAATACATACGAGTGTCAACAAATGTATGTGAGTATATGATATCAAGATAACTATTCAAAAAAATGTCTAATACTTCATTACCCATTACAAATGGGCACTTATTCAATTCTGACAAATTCAAAAGTCGCCAGTGGTAACGACGACTTTGAATTTATCAGTGTTCAACCACATGACGTAAAAGTTCTGCAAAAATAAAAATAAATCACGATTAAATGTTTCTTAATCAAATAATATTAAAATACTTGTACAAAAGTTTTGATTTCCTGTTCGAAGCTGCTTCCGTTTGATTAAGAATTAAGATAGCAAGAAATTTCCTCTTTTCAGCTTCATGTTAGAAGGCAGAACCACCGGAATCCCTCCAATGCGAGGAGTGACTTAATCCTTTGGTCAAGTTGTTTTAATATCTCATGTAAACATAGTGTAAAAATAACATAGAACATTTGTTTTATGTATTTACAAGTTAGTCAAGTTTTCTATGAATTTAAGTTAGTCAAATCTACCGCCATAATGCGCAATAATGCACTCTGGTGGTAACATTGACATTTATTTCCATACTGTTAACAGTCACAACTATCAAACGTCGATACTAATACTAGAAGTAGCCTTTTTAAGTTAGTTTCCCAGAATGCTATTGCTTTCCATTCTTATTACTCGAACATTACTAAGTTATAATTGGAATACAAACACACCCTTTTCACTTTTATTGTTACTCCGTATTTTATATTGCAACAAGAAAATTTTCTTTCATCTGATTAATCAAAATTAAACTGTCAAACATAAACCATGCCAAATAAATATAATTACTGTTGTAGCCAGGCAACCGGACAACATTATAATCCAATTGCCCATGTTGATGCATGAAATGTTATTTTATGAAGAAGAAAAATTTCCTTTCTTTAAAATTGTTTAAAAAAAATATGTAACCTTTTCCTTCCTCCACACACATCCGTGTGTTAAAAAACATCCTGGAGAATTTCTTAGTGTTATCAAAACTTCAAGATCAACTGGTTCGAACCGTTTAACCCAAGAAAATTGCCTTCACATGCCTATAACACATGTAAGAAACATTTTAGCATAATAATTTCAGTTGTGTCATGTGTGCAATTTTTTTTTTAAAACATTTGTAGCTGAAAGTGAAAAACATTTTTCACAATCTCTAATCAGCGTAGGCCTATAGTTTTTTTTCTGTGTGGCACAACATTTATTAGACTTGTTAATATTGTTGTACATTCAAGAATGAAAACACACATTGTAAGTGAAAAGTTGACAAGTGATTTTATTCGAGTAAGGGTAGGGTTTAAATACAAGCTAGGGATTAAAAAACTTTCTCTCATTGGTTCTTGTAAGGTTGGTGACTTCTCACATCCTCATTCCTTCTTCCGCATTATCATCAACATCTGTCTTCCATTTTTTCTGGTGGTCAATGGCAACATTGGCGCCTGTAAATCTACTACAAATATTATAGAGGAAAAGGTCAGACCAAACTAAGTTATTTGTATTATATTATGCTAAAATGCAATTGATATTTTATAGATTAAACATTTTAAATCATGAGTGACAACGCAAATACCACAGGTAGCCACATAGGCAGCGGAAATGTTTTGGTAGACATTGAACATGTAAAAAACGTAATCACCAACTCCAATGTCTCCATCAATTACTGGCCAGTTTGTAAGTTTTGTCACATATTTTGAGTGAAGCATTGAATTACAATTTATACTTTCCAGTAAATAAGGATCACGTTAAAGCTAGCAGCAGCCAAGTTGCTGTAAATATAGATGACACAAATTCTGAGGACGCTGGGATTTTGCATGCATCAGGCAATCTGGCACAGCAGTGCGAGCTGCCAGGGCGGGTTGGGCAGCCAGATGTTCGGCTGAGTGCAAGTTAGTGATATCACATTGACAAAATGTATATTTTCTCCTGTCATTAAAAAAATTTCCATTGCAGCAGCGCACTCATCAAACACTAGAACTGATACCGGACAAAACAAATCACTTATGAGTTGGTTCAGAAGTTTTTTTACAACTGCTACATCACATTATGCGTTGAAATGCAGGTTGCAAAAATTGTACAAAAATTTGACATTGGCCAAGCTCGCTTGGCTCAACAAGGGACAAGACCTGCCAATGCACTATTTTGTCAATCTTAAACTTAATGAATCCAGTGAACCAATAGAATTGACAAATCTTTTCGAACCAGTGGCATCCAGGAAATCAGTGCGTATACTGATCGAAGGGCAGCATGGATTTGGAAAAACCACGTTAGTAAATAAACTGGCATACGACTGGGCACGGAATGAGAAGTACATCAAACACTTTAAACTCGTTTTCTTTGTTCCGTTGCGGCAACTCCGCAGACAAAACATCGCAAATGCCCTTACGGAAATAGGACAACATTGTGGTTATCGAAAAGATGACACTGTTAAAATAGTAAATGCCCACGAAAGAGATACTCTCTTCATACTGGATGGCTTGGACGAAGTGAATTCAAAAGATCGACTCGAGATTTTAAACTTACTCTACGGAAAAACGTACAAGGACGCGACCGTCGTGGTGACTTGCAGAACCGGTTTATTCGAATTTGGAAACAAGGAACGAGCAGAAGTATTCGGACGATTTAATGTGAGTCAGAATTTCACCGACAAGCACGTATCGATATTAGGAATAAAAAGTCAGGTGGACAAACAACTATTCCTGGGAAAATTTCTTGAAAAACCAGTAGTTGAAAATATAATTCAGCATCTAGCGCAGCAAATGGAAATACTCGACTCGCCATTATTCTTGATGTTGTTACTGGTTATTTTAGAAAACGATGAAAACATCGCACAAGTCTCGGTCAAAATTGAGTTCTTCAAAAGGCTATTTAATTGCAGCATAAAGCACAGTTATGTGAAACGACAAAAGCAGATCGATGTCAATTTTGATCTGTTTCGTTTTAATGAACGACCCAGCATTATTCAGGAACAAATTCGAGATTTTGGAATATTATCGGTGCAAAAAGTACTCCGAACTGAACTAAAGTTCGTTAGTGATGATCTGACAAGAGAGGTTTATGAACTCGGTTTCCTTATAAACCACACTGAAACAAATTGGTTTTCATCAGAAAAACATTACGAGGGCCGGCATTCATCAATTATGGAATTCGCCGCTGCTTTTGCTTTATGGACAAAGCTCACTTTCAACAAAACTGATGCAGACACTGAAAACCTTTTGCACGAAGTTGTAAATCATTTCTTGGATAATGAGGGAACATCATTGATATTGCCGTTTCTTGCTGGTCTCATGCAGGAAAATTTGGATGATCTGTTAATCCAAATTAAATCATATAGTGTGTGGTTTTCATCAGATTTTAGATTGACAGAGCAACTCATTTCCGAATGTTCAACATGGAATATTTGTGAGTGTTTGGACGGTCGCCACGTGGTCGGGGGAGAGCCACGAGGCGCTGGACACAACACACACGATAGAATTCACTCCGAAATACACAAGAGACACAAGTTTAGTTTAAGGTAAGCTTTATTGATGTCTAGGGGTATGATGTGGTGTCTCCCAGTGCATTTCCCAATGCGACGGCTGCGAACAGCCGTCCCTAACAAGACCGCGTGGCACGGCGGCCAATGGCCGCCATGACACACGTGGTCGGAATACCGTTTAGCCATGTCGCCGCTACGTTCACGGAGAACGCAGGACGGACATGGGGAACGTGGACTATCAAGTCCCGGCGGGCGACAGAGTCGCTACGCCAACTGGATTCGTCATTGCCGCCAGCGTGGAAGAGCGATCGTGGAAGCGACCGTTCGCCATGCTGGAAGTTAGAGAACTCTCTTGGCCTCTGCGGGGCCCACCACTTCCGGAAGGGGCACTTCCGGTTCCCAATTGGCCGGGCCAACGACCGTCAGCTCCACCTGGTGCGGGGGTCCGCAACAGGTGCGCGCGAGAAACACACGAGGTGCGCGAGAGCCGTGGAAGCGCCGTGTGTTGCAGGCAAGTGAGCGGACTGAGCGGGCAGCCGGTCACATCTCCCCCCCCTAAAAAAGGTAAGTACTGAGAGGGGTACCTCAACACAATCACGAAAGTGGTTGTTTGAAAGTTAATTTCATAATTAAAAATTAATCATTACTTTTCTTTTTTGCAGATAACCAGATGACCGGATGAGTTGATGACAACTGGACCACGGATCACCAGCAGGTAACATCGGGAAAAATACACCAGAGAAAACAACGCACACTTACCCCCAGGATGAAGACAAAATACAATTCGTGAAATATAAATACTGTAAATAACACTTGTAAATTTTTAACACATTTGAATAAAAAATTCTTTGAAAAATATTAAAATCTAAGTTAATTTAATTCTAATAGGTAAGTAAATGCATTTGTAGCTTTGAGAATAAAAGTTAGGACTATTATTATTACTTTGATAGAGAAAAAAAAACCATTTAAAAAATGTAAAAAACTATCAATACTTTTGGCATTATAAAGTTTTGAGAAAAACTGGCCACTTCTTCTATATCTGTAGCGTCTTGCCGGGCGTCGGTGGCGTCTCGTCGTCGTCGTCACGTTCGTTCTCTTTTATCGACGGCAGCTCCTTCGCCAGGTTACGACGCGTCTTTTGCTCTCGCTTCGCGGCGGATCTGGTTTTCTTTTCCGCCTTCTTCTCCGCCTTCTCTGCCTTCGATTGTGGTGGAAGAGGCGGCGGAGGCGTATGCGATTCTTCGGTTTCCATCGCACTCGATGCTTCGGCGACGGTCTCGGTGGCGGCCGCGCCATTTTCGATTGACATCGGAGCGGTCTGGAGATTCTGAAATGAAATGTCCGTTGGTCTCTCGCCGAATATCGGCGGCATAATGACCGCTGGATTTGGAATTGACTGTAAAACAGTCGAGGAACAAACGAATTCCGTCGGCATGCTCGTATCGTTTGAGACGATCGTACACGACGATGGTGGGATTGATTTCTTCGCCGCTTGCGTACATGACGTAACCGTAGCGGTCACTCGTTGGCTCACGGCGAGGGCGACGAGGGCCGCCGAAATCTCAGAGCGTGGTTTGGCTTTCGATTCTGTCACCGTTGAACATGACTGTTTTACAGTCACTTTCTTCGGTGGTCGAAGGATTTTAGTCGAACTCGAAGTTGAAGTTTTTGGTGTCTGCGACGTTTGCGAACGATTCGCCGCAAATCCGGCTAGTTTCAAGCGTAAAACCGCTCTTTTTGAAACTCGTCCAGTCGTTGTATCGTCAGCTTTTGACGTGGAATTGGGATTTGATCCCGTTCGTGGCGATTGGGCTGAAGTCGAGGCGCCGGAATTGGCGTAAAACGCCTTTTCTGACTTCTTTCTTTCTCTACGAGAACGCACGCGCATCCAACCGACCACGCGGTTTCTTACTGGAATCGGGCGTCCGGATACTGTCATAAAATGACGGAACCAGAGTTCCAAAGGCTCGTTGCAATCCACATGTCCTTCACCAAGACAGTTTTCGCACGGAGTTAACGCGCCGTTGTTGCGTTCGGTTACGCAACTTCCTAAACACACCGGGCATAAGACTCGAGTGCCGGCTGGATATTCTTCCATTGGAAAATAAATAAAAATGAATTGATCAAATCAAATATACGGAACAGGAAATCGACGGGATTCGTGCGGAGGAGACGAACTGGACAGTCACTTGCTTGGAACGAGAATGATTTGATGTTGCCAAGATTCCTTCCTAAGTACCGCAGAATAGCGTCTTTTTACGCAACGTGTACGAAACCGGAAACGCTATGTTGTCGTCTCGTGATTGGTCCGTAGGAATTTCGAATTCGGAGGTGTCCACCTAGTGGTCAATCTCTGTATCGTATCGGCAAAATATGATTTCTCGATGGTCTTTTCGAATCCGAATTCGGTTTGGGCTGTGCTGCCGTGGTTTTGTGTGAAACCACTCGTGGCAGAGACAAAGCCTTTTTCTTTCTTTTTGGTTTCCCAAAAGGTTTTACTGGTGTTGGCAACTTGGTTGCGATACCAGATTCTGTTGGTCGCACTGGTGGTGGCAAGATTGTTGCTGTACCAGTGTTCACAGGTCGGTTCTCAAGAACTTCTTCATCTTCCTCATCTAAAATGGGCTATCGAGCTCTCTTTCCAGAAGAAATAAGTCTTTTTAAGTTTCCACACTATTGCATGTACTTTTTAATTGTAAAATCATTGATTTTATAAGACTATAAGCATTTGTATTGGTCACTTTAGTGATTATATATGGTGCTTTGAAATGGTCTTTGCGAGACGAAGCTAATGGTATATCCATTTTTCTCAAAGGATGGATTTTTAGCAAAACTAAATTTCCCATTTCAAGTTCAGAATTTTCAGCACATGGCCTGAGTTTATCAAACCATAGCTAAATGTTCCAAATCAGCATTCTAGTTGTTAGACAAACTGGTTTTACAACAAAAACACCTTGGTCTGTTACTTGCAGAAAGGACAGCTCCGAGCCCGCCGTCACTTTGCATCTGTAAGGATGACAAAGTTGCGAGCGAAATCCGGCGCAGGCAGCGTCATTCCTTCTGCGAGTCGGTATTCAAACCCTCGAATGCAAATGTTGCATTCTTCTGTCCACTGCTACTAAACATATATATTTTAAAGAGTGAAAGAAAAAATGAGTTTCTTGAGTGCTGCTCAATTTTGGTCACAACGTGGCCTTTATTTTAACGTTTGTCGGTGACATATTATTGTTTATTTAAACAATTAGTGTCAATGGTACGATCAAAAGTTAGGTGTATTCATTCAAGTCTGTAGAGTTTGACTCTGTAACTTCTTTAACGATAATAAAATACAATATTTACTTGCTGGTAAAAATCCCACGTGTCTGTAGGACTTCCTTGTAACTGGTAGTCACTGGAAATGTCAAAGACAGGGCCGCAGTTTGCAAAAACGGACAGAGGTGATTGATTAACAACCAACTAGAATCCATTAGATTGCTTGATGTGGCTACTCATGGGAGAGGGATGTTTCCATGTTTCCCATGTTTCCCATGTTTCCCATGGTAACGTGATTCGAGTTAATTTCTTGGAAATTAATCCCCAGATTTCCCAAATTTTCGAAATCTTTTGAAAATCAAACTTTTCCCGAAAAATCTGTGAATACCACATGTTTTTCCGTTGCTTTCTAGTCGCCATCTTGGGTTTTTATAAAAAAAAATAAATAATTCGACCAGATAAAATGCCAAAATTTCTCCATTTCTGAAAAAAACCAACAATTTTTGAAAGCAAATAGAAATTTGTTTGGAACTAGAAGTTCTGAACCAGATCAAAATGGTCTGATTCCACAAAAACATGACTTTTGTGCTTTAAAAAAGCACGAAATCATGTCTGTAGAACTTCGAAATTTTCAAACCAGAGATACGACACATGGTTTCAAGCATAGACTGATCCAGCGTCGTTTGTTTGTTCAGGGAACGTATTGTTGAATCCATCGCCTGACGAAATCGAGAGACGTATGGTATTGTCTGAATCAATCGTAATTAACTCAGGTGTCTGTACAAAAAGCTGCTTGCTGGCGAATTCTACGTGGTTTTGCCTGTTCTTGTGAATGACATTGATTGAATGTATCAAACCGCAGAATCGTAGCAAATGAAAATGGACAAAGTGGATTAATTCATAGAATTGATTTCCCAGAGTTCCGAGAAAAGTCGAAATTTAAAATTCCAATCATTCTCGAAAATTCCGAGATTTCCACATGTTTTTCTATTGTTTTTCCAGTCGCCATGTTTGATTTTTTTTTAAAATAAAAACAAAATTTTGACCGTTTTAATGTTCCAATCCCTACATTTCTGCAGAAAAAACAACACTTTTTGAAAAACACAATAGTGATTTTTCGATTTGGAACTAGAAGTTCAGAACCAGATCAAAATGGTCTGATTCCATGAGAACATGACTTTTGTGCCCAAAAAAGGTACGAAATCGTGTCCAAAGAACTTCTAAATTTTCAAACCAGAGATTTCCATCGTCGTGTCCAACAATAGAAAGCTAACCGCGCTAGCGCGCAGACAAAAACGTTTCTTTATTGCACAGCAACATTGAAAAACAGAGAAGAAAGATAAGAAAATGAATAAAAAATCACAAAATACTGGGTGTTTTTTAATATAAAATACACTCAAAAAGTTCCAATTTTTAGCAGAAGGTTTTTGCAGATATTTACATTACGGGGATATTGTTGCAATCTCTTCTTCTGCCCCAAGAGACCAACAAACGCGCCCGCTCGCCCCTTTCGGGAAGCCTTCATTCCAGTCTGCACGAGGCTGCCTTTCGACAGAAACGTGCCTACACTGAGATGTCTGTTCATCCCAATGAAATGGTGTTTTTTGTGGGACAGTCAGCTGCACTTAAAGTAAAAAAGGAAATGCATCTCCTGTCCCTAGTTGCTTTGGGGGCCCACCCTTCAGCTGCCAACTTAAAGCCATATCACCTTCTATTTGGTGCTGTCTACCTCCAGGTCATGAAACACGTGTATTCAGTTACAACGATGTCTACTGTCCGGTGTGGCGTCCCAAAGAACCATGAAAATCATAGATAGGGAAAAAAAATCGAAGATAAAGTGAAAAAACAAAAAAGGTTGTAAAATAAAAACAAACTTCCAAATTGTAGAGATTGTCCAAAACTGTGGTTCGAGCACAGTCCTCGAAAACAAGCTGAAACAACTTGAAAATCCAATGAAGGTGAATAAAATTCAGAAGCAAAAGTTACAGGCTAGATTCCCAATCTCTTTTCAAAGTTGGTAGCTACCTGAATGCACAGATATCGTTCCTACGCCCTAACGAACTCTCTGTGTCAGTTGAGCACTTCACCATTGGTTTCCCCGTACCTCCGGCAGCTCTCCCTGCTGTCCGTGTCCCAATTTTCCACAGTTCTAGGGTTGTATCCAACTTGCAACTGTTTCCAACCAGTACACGGGACAGGGTAGGATTATGACCGATGTGAACCCGGATGAGCGCCTCGAGCAGCCACAACGCAACTCATAAATTATGAGTTGCAACAAAAATCAAGGCAGTCTTCCCATGTGTGCGGACACTTCGCTGCTACTCGGGTCCAACTACACGCCAACTCACCGCACGTGACTGTTCCCGCGCCAGCGACCACTAAGCTAGCAACCTGCATCCAAGCGACTAAACGTCCTACAAGAAGTTTGGTGTCACTCAAAGCTCAGTTCAACATCGCCTCCTCGCCCGGCCCATAATGGAACCAGCGATTGCAGCGTGGCAATTAGAATATGACCGCTTCTCCCCCGTGGGAATTGGGTTGCTGGTGGCCACCAGCGCGCCTCCTCCACTAATCGAGTTTGAATACGCTGCAGACTGTTCCATTACTTTTACTTGGGCTGCGCACCAAGAAATAAAAATAATAAAGAAGGTTTGGAATTGTATTCCCCTCCCAACCACTCAGTTTTTTAGGCTAAGCTAGAAAGGAATAGAAGACCGTTGGAAAGTGTGGCCAATGTAAGTCCCGGCTTGCCAGTACCCAGGCAAGCTGGACATGCACAGCCACCAATTTTGTCAAGTTAGGGTCCAAAATCAGCGATTAGCGGCCGTTTCGCCTGCTGATTCCCTATCACAACCATGACCAAAGAAATTTCCCCCTTTTTGATCGAAAAATTTCATTCAATGTTGAGTTATCAACTCAACCAGAAAATAGAAAAAAAAATCGCAAAGAGTTCAAGATCCCGGCTGGGCCCCCAATTGTGAGTGTTTGGACGGTCGCCACGTGGTCGGGGGAGAGCCACGAGGCGCTGGACACAACACACACGATAGAATTCACTCCGAAATACACAAGAGACACAAGTTTAGTTTAAGGTAAGCTTTATTGATGTCTAGGGGTATGATGTGGTGTCTCCCAGTGCATTTCCCAATGCGACGGCTGCGAACAGCCGTCCCTAACAAGACCGCGTGGCACGGCGGCCAATGGCCGCCATGACACACGTGGTCGGAATACCGTTTAGCCATGTCGCCGCTACGTTCACGGAGAACGCAGGACGGACATGGGGAACGTGGACTATCAAGTCCCGGCGGGCGACAGAGTCGCTACGCCAACTGGATTCGTCATTGCCGCCAGCGTGGAAGAGCGATCGTGGAAGCGACCGTTCGCCATGCTGGAAGTTAGAGAACTCTCTTGGCCTCTGCGGGGCCCACCACTTCCGGAAGGGGCACTTCCGGTTCCCAATTGGCCGGGCCAACGACCGTCAGCTCCACCTGGTGCGGGGGTCCGCAACAGGTGCGCGCGAGAAACACACGAGGTGCGCGAGAGCCGTGGAAGCGCCGTGTGTTGCAGGCAAGTGAGCGGACTGAGCGGGCAGCCGGTCACATATTCACGAAAGCAAATGTCTGATAAATTTTATTCCATCCGATGTAGATGGGGCTAGTTGTTTCTCGGGTTCTGTGAGCGCGAAGCAATGTCTAAATATATATTAGTCGAATCAATTGTCGTTAAAAATGGCTAGTGTGTTTGTTTGTGTATAGTTTTGGAAAGTTCTCTTATTTGTCTAAAATTAACAAAAGAACTCGAGTATTTAAATTTAGAAACAAATTGCAATTATTTGTTTTATCTTAGGAAAGAGTTGTCCAATTTAGACTTTCTTAAAAATTAAAACATTCGTTTTTGTAATACGGTAATCATTCACAAATCGAATGTTCAAACATTGTATATAAGTTCTGCAAAGATAAAACAAATCGTAATTAAATAAGTATTAAACAAAAAATTTTAAAATAAAAATGTTTCGATTTCCTGTTCCAGACTGCTTCCGTTTGATAAAGAATGAAGATAACGCGAAATTTCCTCTTACAAGCTGAGAAACAAAATGCTGCTCTAAGCTAAACGAGTCGTGGGCTTTAGTGTCTCAGTTCTAGTGAAAATCGACCAGAAACAATGAACTAGCAACAAAATAAGTAAGTTATTTACCCTCAATGAATACCATGAAACCACCAAAACTCTACGTTTGTTTTATGTTGTGTTCAACTCTAAATTTAAGTGCAATAATACAAATATCCTAACACGTAATAACGTTTTATCAGCTGTTGTTTGAATCGGTGTAATTATAGCGCCACATGAATTAGAATGTAGAATGTGTGAATAAATGATGGAGATCGCGAGTGGATCTCCCTTGCCTTAAGCATATTTTGAGTGAAATCATTCATTTTAGTGGCAAATGTGTACAGTAGCTGCAATCAAAAACTAAAACATTTTGTGTTTTGCTTCAATTTTAAACCAAAAATGACATCATTTTCTGTTTAAATCCATGTTAAAACTTAAAATACACTTAAACTAAAATTGTTATTTTTATTTTTGAATGCAGCTACTGACTTGGAGTTCTCAGCGGGGTCCTCAAAAACATTGAGTTTTTATTGGTGAGGTCTTACTAACTTCATTTATTTAGTCATTTAGTTTAATTTTAGTGTTGAACTACTTAACAATCCATTTATTTAGTCATTTAGTTTAATTTTAGTGTTGAACTACTTAACAATCCATTTATTTTTTCTTTGTCTTGAGACCAATACTGCAATGATTTGGAGTTCTGCAGTGAAGCATCATAGACATTCCCACTTTTCTTACTAGAGCAGATTAATGCAGCCACCATTGCTGAAGTTTAAACCTAGAAAACCATCGAAATTAAATTGATCTCATCAAATGAAGACCAGAATTACTTTCAAATTTTGAAGTTTGAAAAATTTAGCTAACTTGAATAAATTTCAAAATTCAAGTGTTTTATAAAATAATTTTGATAACAAATAATTAATTTCTGATACGCCACAAAATTCGTCACACTGATAAGATAAAAGTGTAAACTCAATTAACTCCCACCCTAAGGCAATTGAATTGACTTTCTTTCGAAGACCGCTACTTTGTTCGCATTCCTGTAAAATCGTAAGTAGTGATTTTGAAATAAGTCAATTCTGATTTATTCTGTTCCTAAGACAAAAACCAAGAGATTGTGTGTCCTGATTCATAGTCCTCAGCTGGGGCCTCAAAATACAAGGCGCGTTCAAAGTTTTAGTTTTTACCATTTTTACCGTTTCTATAAACAGAATCGACATCAAAAACAGCCAAATGCCATCACCAAAACCACGACTGGTTTATGAATCGGTTTATGCCTACTCGCGCAATCGTGGCACAAAAACGATACGACGTACAGTAAGGGCTAAAAAACGAACGCATTCACGGTTAGGCACGTTTTTGCGTACTATTTTGGCCGTTTTTATAAACGGCATAAACGGTATAAATCGAGACTTTGAAAACACCTACAATTTACGCCTGGTATCTTGATGCTAAATTCAAACTGCGCATCACATTCTATGCATGTATTTAACACGGCGATTGTCGAGCATGATGCACACAGAAAAAATAAAGCAACAATATTTCGGTACTACCTGTAAATAATTTTTAATGATGAGTTCATTTAGCATTATTAGGCCTATTCTTAGGTATTGGTAGTCGTGGTGATTATAAATAATCAATATCCGTGTAAAATTTACTGAATAACAAAACACTTGAAAGAATTTAAAAATTCGATAAAATATTTTGTGTCAAAATTTCGCAATGGGAAAAGCAACACCTGTTTTGATAAAATTAAGGCATGGTCAGTAAAATGATAATACAGCAGCAATTATATGTGAGCTTGATTATAAATTGTGTCTGACAGACATTCTTGAACATTCTTACTGGCCAATACTGAATGTCAAAAACTAAAAGTTAGCATTAATATTCAAATGTACAGTTAGAGAAAAAATGATTCAGCCACAATTATTTAATTTTTTGGACAGCAAACTTGCCAATTTGGGTGTTTACATAGAGTAAAGACAATAAGAGCTGGCACTCTCTGTCAGTGCCTTTGTTGTCAATGCAATCATTGTTGCGTCATGAAACGTCATATCGATGGTGGCGCCCTCGTGGGGTTGAGCTGCGAAATAGTGTTGCTTAGCTACCAAACTGCAATGTATTGAAGCTGACATGACAGATTAAATATCAATATCTTGTTTTTTGGTTCCCTAAAAGCAAGACAATTTTGGGAAAAACCTTTAATCTAAGAAAGGTACTTGGTAAGCTAAGAATTCAACAATTTTAATCATTTACTGGTATGATTGGAGACATGCTTGGATGCGTGCCGGCTCTTATTATCCTTACTCTATGGTGTTTCTCTATGGTGTTTTCTCAATAAACTGTCATTTAGGTTATTTGGGTTATTAATCAGGCATACAAATTTTCATAACGTACGCTAAAGTTTTTCGATTTATTTACAGATATCTGAGTTTTCTTGAAAAACAACAATTTGTTTTGTCAAAAAGCGTAAGATAATTCACGTACTATAAATATCCGTATCGGATTATACTCAAATGGGTATTTTATAGAAGCACCATTTTAAATCATGAGTGTCAATGAAAACACCACGAATAAGTGCGAAGGCAGCAGAAATGCTTCCCTAAACATTGCAGGTGCAAAAAATGAGCAAACTGATGTTGACACACAGGCACAAGTGCAAGAATGTAAGTTTTTTCAAAGGTGGAGGGTAAAACGTGGAATCCAGGAGTTAAACAAACTATACTTTCCAGTAAATTTGGACTACAATAAGCCCAGCGGCAGTGGTGTTGTTGTATACATAGATGGCGCAAAATCACCGACAGTCAATGTTCAAGCAACCGTGAACAAAAACATATCGACTGAAAGTTAGTGATTCCACATTGACATGAAAATGTACTTTTATGCAGTCGTTAAAAATAATTTTCCTTTCCAGCAGCAGACTCATCAAACACCAGAACTGAAACCAGACAACAGAATTCGCTTGCGAGTTGGTTTACAAGTACTTTTACAACTGATACATCACATTGCGCTTTGAAATGCAGGTTGCAACAATTGTACAAAAATTTGACTTTGGCCAAGGTCGCATGGCTTGACAAGGGACAAGGCTTGCCAATGGACTATTTTGTCAATCTTCAACTCGATCATTCAAATACAATAATACCGATTGGAAATCTTTTCAAACGAGTTGAATCTGGAAAACCAATGCGGATATTGATAAAAGGCCAGCCTGGGTTTGGAAAAACTACGTTGACACATAAACTGGCGTATGACTGGGCAACAAATAAAAGATACATCAACCACTTCAACCTCGTTTTCTTCGTGCCGTTGCGAGAACTCCACGGACGAAATATTGAAGACGCACTTCTGGAAATAGGAAGACATTGTGGATATCAAGATGACATTGTCCAGGCAATAAATGACCACGAAAGAAATACTCTATTCATACTCGATGGGTTGGACGAATTGAATTCAAAAGATCGGGTGGAAATTTTAAAACTACTCTACAGAAAAACATATTACGATGCAACTGTCGTGGTCACTTGCAGAACTGGCATGCACGAGTTTAGAAATGACGAACTGACAGAAGAATTCGGACTGTCTACTATGAGTCAGAAATTTAGTGACAAGCACGTATCGATATTAGGAATTAAAAGTCACGTGGACAAACAACAATTCCTTGAAAAATGTCTAATACCTAAACCAGCAGTTGAAAATGTAGTTGAACGTTTATCGGGGCAATTGGAAATACTCGACTCGCCGTTATTTCTAATGTTGCTGCCAGTGATTTTAGAAGAAGATGAAAACATCGGCCAAGTCTCGACCAGAACTGAGTTCTTCAAAAAACTCTTCAACTGCAGCATAAGGCACAGTTATACGAAACGACAAAAGCAAATCGATGTTGGTTTTGATTTATTTTGTTTGAATGGACCACTCAGCATTATTCAGGAGCAAATAAGAGATTTTGGAATGTTATCGGCGCAAAAAATACTCCGAACTGAACTGAAGTTCGCAAGTGATGATCTGACAGATGAAATTTATCAACTCGGTTTTCTTTTAAACCACACGGAAATGAAATGGTTTTCTTCTGAAAATCATTACGAGGGCTTGCACTTATCAATTATGGAATTTGCCGCTGCGTTCGGTTTATATGTGGACCTCACTTTTACCCAAACTGATGCAGCCACAGAAATCCATTTGCATGAAATTGTGCATCATTTTTTGGATAATAGTTACACATCATTAGTATTGCCGTTTCTTGCCGGCCTGATGCAAGAAAATTTAGACAATTTGTTATCCCAAATAAAATCATTTAGTGCGTGGTTTTCACTATTGTTTGGATTAACAGATCAACTCATTTCAGAATGTTCCACACAAAATATTCATAAGAGCAAATGTCTGATAGATTTTGTTCCATCCAAAGTAAATCTTTCTGGCCAATGGAGACCTTTTCCAGGGTTTCAAGCGAGTACAAGTACAAGGCGATGTCTAAAATATGGAATCAAATGTTGCAAAATTAAAGATATTGTAGTCAATGCGTATACTCCTCCAGATTTGTTTCTGGATGAAACAGCTTCATCAGACGAAAGCAAAAATGAAATTGAGGCTTGTGTGCAGCTTGTGATAAACAGACACTCATATTCATTTTACCCTTTCGGAGTTTTTGACGTATTTTTAACGTTATTTTCAAAAGTACCGTGTAAAGAACCACACGACTATCGAGAAGAAAATGTAAAAACTTTTGACTTTTTTTTACCTGTTAAAAGCCGACCGCCTAATTTATTTCAAGCTGCAAGGTTACCTTTTCGTTTATTTTATACTGAAAGCCTACCGGTTCGTTTATTATATGCTGCAAGACGACGGACTACCGAGTCGTGTGAATTGATAATAAACAATTCTTGGGCTGCAAATACTTTGTTTAGCTATATGGACCTTAACCGAACATCAATTAAAATCAAATATCGATATTTTGAAATTGAAATTGATACCCAATTGTCATTAAACGTTATTACATATTTACTAGAAACTAATCAGGTTAAATTTCTAAAAATACGCATAAAGCATAAGGAGCCAAATGTACTTACATTTGTAAGGATATTTGAGGAGCTAGATGCGAGCAGTTTTTCCCGTGCTGCCGGTCAATCAACATATTTGACATCCTTGCAAATTGACACAAATGCTAGCATTGATTTGTACGATCTTACCGATGGTGGAAAAAAGAAATACGTTCAATTTAGTGTCGAGGGTAATTGCAAGCTTACTTGTCGCCAACCAACTTCGTTTAAAAACTGTTTTAGCAGTTTGAAAATAAAGCGTCTCGACAATATTGAATTAATAACTGCGATGGAACCTGTGCATTTGGATTGTTTTGCTATGGAAAGAAGTGATTTTCTTAGCTGCATAAATGCAAATCAACATTGTTTTACCAAGTGGAGAAATTTACAAACATTATGTATTGAATCCACGGTTGCAAACCAGGATACGGAAATGCTAGCAAAGTGCATTCTTACTCTTCCGATTGTGGAATTGATAATAAATGCCTATGAAACAGACGCAGGAAATCTATTCCAATATATAAACGATATGAAACCCCATCAAATCAATTGTCATTTAACAACTATCGGTTTATTCATGCATCATTTCAAAGAGTCTTCTGCCTTGTCTGAATTAATAAAAGGACTCGAGCGCAACCACTGGAATAAAGTACATTTAGTAGGACAATATGGTAGATTGTATGTTCTTAGAAAAATGTTGTCCAATTTTAACTTAACTCTTAGCACAGACCTCGAATATATGGATAGAATATTCATACCTAGACGGGTAGATTATTACGCTCATTGGGATATATTGTCAATAACGCGAAAATAATTTGAGGTTGAATCCGAAATTGTAATATAATTTTTGTGTTAGAAGATGAAGCCATTATTCAGGAAAATGTCTAATAAACTACGTACTGTATCTGTAGACATTACAAATTTTAAAATAATGCTTGCTACCAGGGTAGGATTAAGCTTTTTTGGGGCCATAAACAAATTTTTTGATGAGCGCATCAATATGAAAATGCGAATTGATGATAAATGACATGCATAAAAGAACAGAAAATCTATTCCAATATAATAATATATGAACGAAATGAAGGCCAGTCGAATCAGTTTGTTTGCATATAGTTTTGAATTAACAAAAGGACTCGAACGCAACCATTGGTATAGAGTCAATTTAGTTACACTTTACGATCATGTGTTTTATCACAAGTAAGAGTTCTTTAATTTTAACCTAACCCATGACGTGAACCAGGAGTATGTCAATTCTTTTGAACAATTATTTTGTAATCATTACAGCCTATTGTCAATAATGCGAAAATAATGTAAAATTATACCTTAATCTAATTTTTGTTTAAGTACAATACGATCTAACTATTTTGAATTCTTGTAATTGTAATAAAGTGATTTATGTTGAAAACTGATTGAAATTCTAACTTATCTGAAGTTTTTCGCCGGATAGAAATAAAACATGCCTTTTTGGTAAAGTAAGAAGTTTATTGTAACATTTTTGGAACATACTATACACAGGAGAAAACAGGAATAAAAGGTCAAAGACGAGAACACATGACCCAAAACCGGACTTCCGTATGCGTGTCATTCTCATTCGATATCGCGCACAAAAGCACCTCCTCGATGTTGGCTTCTCGGCTCGACCCTGTTCTCAACTATTACTATACTAGTATTCAAAATGTCTTGTTTTTACCGTTTATTCAGTTTCTATAAAGAGAATAGTCACCAAACACTGCTAAAATAAAAACAGAAGTTGATTTTGAAGTAGTTTATGTCGGGTTTTGGTTCTTACTAGTACAACCAAATTCAAAATGGTCAAACATAGTCAAAAGTGATCAAAACGATGAAACTTTCAAGTGTTAATAAATAATTTCAGGCGAAGCAGTCACCGCCCAAAATGTGAGTAAATGTGTGACGATGACGGACTGACGTTAATATTTTACCATACTTAGCCAATTCAGTCAAACTTCCTAAGATCGAGGTAAGTCTGACAAGGGAAAAATAGTGAACTGTGTGCGATAAAGTAAATGGAGGCTGTATGTTTTATCAAAACATAAACATTTAATCGTAATAAATTATACTGTATAAATACTAGACCAACAATTGGTCAAATAAATGTAAATTACTAATCTATACAATTTGCTGGCTTAAAGCCCTAAAATAGTACGACTTCGTTCGCGGTTTGTGCAATCCAGAAAAAGGGTTTTGATTTCCTTATTTCTGGAAATAAGAGATGTCATCTGGAATCGGTCTGATTTACATCTGTTAAATTGGTTCCAATTGTTCTATCAATGTAATGGTATTAGTCAGCAACATCCAAGGAGTGTGATTGGCTTTCTTGCATCACCACAACTTTGGGTAGTGATTGGTTTAAATATCTACAAGTATTTCTAGTTATTTACCAATTGACCACTTGTAAATATTGGAATAGCTACAAGTAAGTTTGGAGTTGTTCTTGGGTTTAGGATTATTAGGTTCACCGTTGCTCCAATTGGGACACTGGTCACCAAAATCCCTTCAATTCAATGAAACAGGAACTGGATACACAGGACACATTCAGGATTAGGTCTTCCGTCTTAATCTGAATGGGGTCTGAGCTCCCTGCAGTTGTGAGGGGTGGCTTAATCCATTGGTCAAGTTCACACTAAATTCAGTAGAATTGTGGTACAACTTGATAAGAAGTTACTAGGAATATATTATACCTAAATAACACATTATCGAGTGTATAAAATATATAAAACCTTAATTTTATATATTTAATCAGTTTAATAAAATCCATGTTCAAATTCACTGCTAAATAACTAACAGCGCCATCTATTGGTGAAATTAGCCATTTATTCAATATGACGTCATAATCGTCACAAACATTCAAATACATCAACAATAGGCCTGTGCGATATTCGATTGTTGCAAATGCGATTGCGATGTTGGATTGTTGCGATTATATCGCAGATATATCGCATTCGCGATATATCGCGATATAATCGCAATAATCGCAATAATCGCAATATCGCAAGATATCGCAATATCGCAACTTGGTGTGTAATTTGCAAAAATTTCAAAAACCGTACTAGTTACGTCAAATGTTGGTCTAATAACTATACAATTTGTGTTTGACATGGAGCAAGGTGCGAAATTGATTATTGCGTCATCATCGACGATGATGAAATGTTGGATGTGTATTGTGAAAAATCGTGAAAAATGGCCAAAAAATTCGTAAAAATCGTTAAAAATTGCCAAAAAAATCGCAAAAATCGTGAAAAATTGCCAATAAAATCGTAAAAATCGTGAGAAATGACCAGAAATTCCGTGTCCGGTTTAATCTTCACTCCAATTTCGGTGCCCACTGCCCAGCAGTATCGCAATAATTGCATTATTCGCAATAATCGCAATTTCGCAGTAATCGCAGTTATCGCAATAATCGCAGTTATCGCAATAATCGCAATAATCGCAATATCGCAATAATCGCGATAATCGCGATAATCGCGATATGCGATATATCGCAAATGAGAGCTAGCAACTTAAGTAGTTGCGATATTCACCAAAAAAAAAATCGCATTGCGATTAATCGCAAATTCGCACAGGCCTAATCAACAACTTGAGAGTGAAGGAAACACATTCTGATTTTAAAACCCTAGAATTTGCTCTTTCGAGTGAGAAGTGCATGATTTCATGGAGAGAATCAAAATGCAAGTACTGGGATCAAGTAAATTTAATTTAAACACCGATTACAATGTAACTCCTCGCGGTAAGTCTGCTAAAATTATAAAAATGAATAAAAATAAAAAAATGCACAGATATTGATTATCATTATTATTCATACGAGCAGAACTTTGATGACACTTTTTCTATAAGATTGAAATAACAACGTATATCAAGTTGATCAATTACTAAATAATACTGCATACATTCTACTTATCAATTAATAATACAGTAGAACCTCAATTATCCAAACTAATTGGGGACAGATACACATGCGAAAATAAAGTCATTAAAATATAATTAGAAAGCATACGAAGAGAAATGAAAAATTTCTTTAATAACCTTAAAAAAAGTTATAGAATATTTTTTCCTGGCAAAACTTAAGCAATAATTAAGTATTAGTGGTTTTACATGATCAAATAGTGTGTTTACCATTTGAAAAAGGAAACCATTTTGTGCAATGCATTCTGGGATTTCATGTCATCGATGACGTCATTTGTAAACACCGAGGTAAAAACACACCTTGCGTACATTGTTTCTCAATAACACGGTTACCGCAGATTTTACTCATTTGTTATCAGTCATGGGGTATTACGCAGCTGTGGAATGCCAAAATTGATCAAAAAGTGGCAAAAAATACCTATTATTTGAGCTAAAAATATTGAATTAAAAGGTAGAATTTTGATTCTGTCAGGTTTTATAAAATCCATCAATTTTTGTTTTATTATTTTCTTCGCATGTTTCATTAAATTGACGCCCAAACATTGTATGCACGTATTGCGCACGTATTGTGTATTTTGGTGCACGTTTTGATAACAACATTATTTTGACCGGTCATTTTGACCGGTTTCTGCGTTCTAGGTAAATTCTCTCTTTTAAATTATTTTTCAAGAAAAATGCCACGTTTGCTGATTTATGATGTAAAGCATCATAAATCACGTGAAAATTATCAAAAATCATTAAAAACCGATTAAAAACATGTGAGAATCATCAAAAACCATTAAACATCGATTAAAAAACCGATAAATTTCGGTAAAAAACGATAAAAATCGCTTTACTGCTGTTGGAATGACCGAAAGTTCGTATAACTGGTGTTCCGATAATCAAGGTTCTACTGTAATAATTAAAGTTTCGTTTCTTTTAAATTTCATTTGGTTGTGACCATAGTTGCAGCATGGTTATAATGAAACAGCTATATATTGATTACTACTTTTAAATATTATAACTGCAGCTATTATCATTTATTTTCTACATCTAGAAAATAACAGAACGTCTAAAAAGTAGAATTCTACGGTTTACACGACTATTTTTTAAATAAAATAGATTTGATTAATTTTTCATTTTTCTAACCCATTCTCTTGGCGACACTGGGCAACAGAAAGGGCCTGCCGGACCATCCCAATTTGAATGAGATCTACGGCAGCCCAAGCCATACATCAAATCACACACAAGACAACAGACCTCATCACGACTGTCAAAATGTTTTACTAAACGAATTTTAAATATTTATATAACCTTACCTGTTGTTTGTTCACTCGACAGATGAGTCACATTACATTCTCGTTCATCGAATTTTAATTTTTTTTAACCGATACTTGCTGCGATTTTGCTGTTTATAGTTTTTCACCTAAAATAAAATATCACAGATGTAAATTATTCAAACCACGTTAATTATTGTTATGCTTGGTTTAGTATTAACTAAATAATCGTAATCAACTCAATTACCTACATATTAAGTTTAATGCACGTATTTATACTTTATCTACTCAACTTGAACTATCGCCATTAAATAATAAAGCCATCTTGCGTCAAAATTTTTAAGTTCTTTCAGTTTGCAGGCTGCAAGATTCCAAAGCGCCTTTTTGTGTAATTTGTACAAGATATTTTAATTTCATTAAAATCACTTTATTATTGTAAAATGGAAATACCGGTAGATACAGAAAAAATGTTAATTTGCAACTAGGAATCACGTAATTCATCTAAATCGCTTACCGTACTGCCTTGAACAATGGCCCGGGCGTTTAATTTTTTTTTCGACTTGCCCGCCAGGCGCTTATTCAAAACCAGGCGATTATTTAAGCCAGGCCTCTATCCAAAAAAAAAGTTGCTGACTCCGAACGTTGAGGTTTCGTCCGTCGAAGTTTCCTCCAAAAGGCTACTAAAAACCGTTTTTAATAACCGTTTTTAAAGTATTTTCCCGTTAACCCGGCGTTTAAACGCGCCCGGCGTTTATTTGAGGCAGGCGCTTATTGGTTTTTCGGCTGGCGGTTGCCAGGCGCTTAATTGCACCCGACCATTGTTCAAGGCAGTACGGTACTTTAATACACCTATGGAATCTTACATTCTGCCTTTTTATTATGGATTAAACGAAAGAGACCAATTTTTAATCCCATTACAGTACAGAATTACAGCAATAATAAAAAAGCCAGCAGAAAAATTACAACATACCAGGTAGACATGATTTAATCTCTCCTTTTAATGGTTTTTTAACAAGGCAGCTGGCAAAATTAAATTAGTCTTTTTTTAAATTTCAATTAATTATATTGTTACCACCAATAATTGTTTCTTTCCTTAAGTGAACAATTAAAACTACATAAAAATAATTGTTTTATTTTCTTCTGTCCACTATAAAAGCTCACATCCTCACATTGATACTTCAGTCTTCACTCGAGCAACGATGTTTCTCCCGAAAAGAGAAGCATGTACTTTTCTCCAATTACTCTTACTGGTTTCAGGTAAAAAACATACATGTATATTGTTACGTGGCCAGACTGACTACTGTTTGACCACGTAAATACTTAGTATTTACTAGGGGGTTATAATTGCATTGGATTAAACTAGCATTTAAACTATGTTGCTAACAAGAAGGAAATAAAGAGGAATCATTGATTTATTATTAAAATATAACAGCATGTTTATTAAACCATAAATACAATCTGGAAACAAATATAAATTAACTTAAACTAAATCCTAAAACTATCTTAAAAATAACTTAAGACTAAATAAGCATGAATAACAATTGGGATGGGAAAACCTCGAGATGCCACAGCAATAACTGCTTGACAACCTCTGTCCCAATTTGGCTCTCGTCAAACGTTAAATAGGCTTCGATCGTTCTATTATTCAATGATAGGTAAAGCCATTACATCATCCGCTTAAGGCGGACTCTAGTGAGAGTTTTAGGGGTTATTTTCTAATGATTAAATACGGAAGCGAGGTGGCGACAGCTGATTCACAGCGTGCTCGTCCACCGCGTAACAATATAGTCTATTTTTAAAAGCCAATAGAAGTTGTTTTAAACCTGAGTCTACCAGCTTTAGTGTTACCTCGCTGAGAACCCTTGCAGTAGAGTAATGCTAAAACTCTAAACCTCTGGCTTAAATCTTCTTCTGATAGGAGTGCCCCAGAAAGTTGTCTGATCCAAAGAATGTTCAGTTAGGCAAGCATATCCTCACTAGTCCAAACAAATTTATATAGGACTGTTTATTGTGGTTGCTAATTGGGATCCACCAAACCCACCCGAAACTTAAAGTTTCCCGGACAGCATAAAGGTGGAAACACAAGAGAGCGGATAAAATTCCAAAGCTTGCTGGTACAAGTTTAAAGAGGGAATCATTTACAAGCTCAATTCACCCACTTTTGGCTTACCAGCTTAACTGTCAAACTCAAGCTAGCCAGAAATTCCTGCCAAAATCTCCTCCAAGAATTTCCTCATGATTCTGATTGGCTGTCAAAGTCATATGACCAAAACACCAGCAAGCTTGAAGCTGGTAAATCAAACTCAGTTTGATCGGAGCGGGTGAGTACAAGCTCGCTTCAAAACAAAGCTATGAATAAAAATGCAAGCTCGTGTTTGCTCAAGGGGACGAGTTTTTAGCCGCTTTTTCAAGTAAAAGCAAGCTTTTAAATTTTACCCGCTTCCTTGTGTTTCCACCTTAGGGTTCGGACCGCACGCAAAGTATGCCATATAACATTTAGATTTTTTATTTCTTTCAGTGATTGGATCAGTATCATCATACAGCTTAATCCCATCTGTCTTCAATGGGGTCAATACGGCTCTTCGATCAATCTTGGGTAATCCCGGCACCAGTGAAACACATTCTAGTTCCGGTGAATCGATTTCTAGTAGCGCAAGTTACAATTACAGGGTGTCGTCACCTGGTGGATCATCGTCCAGCTCCAGTTTCAGCGTGTCGTCATCGGGTGGATTACCTTCCGGCTCCGGTGTGTCGTCAGTCGATGGATCATCTTCCAGTCAAAGCATTGAATACTACACTGTTGGACCGAAATTTGTCCAACTGATTACAGAAGTTAGAGCTTCGACTAAATCAATTAAGATCAAATATCACATTCGAGATGATGGACTGCTAAAAGTAACTTTAAGCACCGACAAAGGAACTAAAACCTACGATAAGATATCGACAGATATTTTCAACCTGTTTGTCAAATTACTCAAAAACCCAACTTTGCAAATCAAAGAAGAAGGAAAAGTAGGTTCCAAAGTCAAAATTTCAGTTTCTCCGGAACCACCAAAGCCGACCAACATTATTGAAGTAAAAGCGGATTTCTTAGATATCGTTAAAAAGATAAGAAAAGGGGGCTATTCAATCCAGATAGCATCGTCAGGTGATACGTACACAATATCTGTAACTGATGATTCAAATGGGAAAAAGAAAACTTATCCTGATGTGCCAGCCAAAATTGGTAAAGCCTTTATTCGGTTGATTAAGGATCCATCATTAACATATGAGATTTTGGGAAAATCAGGAGATAAAACTATCTTGTTTATCCCTAACTACAGTGGAAAGCAAACAACAGTAACTGTTAAATCACTGTTTTTGACATTGCTTAAACAAGTTCGGACCCATCCAAAAAATAGAATTCAAATTAAACCGGGAAATGACGGCAAATATGAGTTAACCATTTATGAAGAGGATAAACAATCTAAAACATACAAGCATATTGATCCCAATTTGCTGTTTGTTTTTGTTAAGCTTATTAAGAATCCTGATTTGCAATTTAAAGTCTCACCGGCAGCTCACGGAGAATTTTCTATTACTCTCGAAGAGCAACCTGAAGGCCTCAACTATGGGACCTGGGATTCTGAAACAATTTTGGAATTTATAACCAGAGCTAAAAGTGATCCAACGTACAAGTTGAGAATTGACACTGGAAAAAACGGTTTGGAGCTTGTCATTACTCATAAAGACAAAACAGTAAAATATCCATTACCAGCTAAATTCTTGAACATCATTGTTAAGATTCTTCAATCGAAAAAGCCTCCAAAAACAGTGAAGCATAACCACCAAACAACTTTTATTTTGTCTGACAAAGAAACACCAACACCAATTGAAGTAAACATTGAGTTCTCGGATTTGATCGAAAAGATAAAAAAGAATCCAACAGCAAACATAAAATTTAAGGTAGAACCTTCCGATAATGGAAAATTCACTATTATTGTCTTCATTGATGGAAAACCAACAGAGTTGAAAGACCAATCCTCTGAAGCTATCAAGTTTCTGATAAAAGTCACTAAAGATCCAACTTTGCCGATTCACATTGTCAAAGAAAAACCAAAACATAAAGAACCTGATCATGAAAAACCTGAACAGAAGGAACCACACAAGGAACATAAACCAAAGGATGACTCAACTATTCATGTTATTTCACCAGGAAAGTCATCGGACGATCCAATTACCACAATACCAAAGGATCAATTAGAACTTGTCCAGACAATTAAAACAGCTCCACAGATATCGATTTCTGTTTCTCCAGATGGCCCAAATTTCAAAATCACTGTCAGCGATGGTCTAGACACCAAAACCTATCCAGACATAACTCATGAATTTCTGATTAAGTTAATTACTATTAGAAATCAAAAGGATTTACCACTTGAAATCACTCCTTCGGATGATCCCAAGAACGTAAACATTAATGTTCCAAACAAGAAGAAACCAGACGTTGAAAACATCGATATTGATATTGATTATCTGAAACCATTGGAAATAGTAAGATATCAACCAGATACTGAGATTGACATTAAGCCAGACAATGATGGAACCTTCACCGTAACAATCACACCTAAAGATGGAAGCAAGCCTCACATCTTGAAGCACGTACATCCAAATGTCTTGCATTTGATCAGTAAGCTGAAAACGAGTCCAAAGGTTCAATTCAGAGTGAAGTCAGACAAACCTGGAAAGATTACACTGGTTGTTCCTAAACACCAATCACATCCTGTTCACACCAAACTAACACCAGAGATTATCGAGTTACTAAAGAATATCAGACAAAGACCAGAACCACAAGTTTCAATCAAACAAAGAAAACCAGGAACTTTTACCATTGTGGTAGAAAATAAGAAAAAACCAAAAAAAGAGTACCGCGACATTAGTCCAGAGTTGGTTCCTGTAATCATCAAATTGTATAGTGAACCAACATTAGAATTTGAAATCAAACCAGGCAAAGATAATACAATAGAATTTGTTCCATCTGAACCAAGCAGCAACAGTCACCGCTATGAAGTGAAGCCGGACGTTCTAGAAATCATTAGAGATATTAGAAAACCCGAAACAGAAATCAATGTCAAGCCAGGAAGACATCACACCTTTGATATTGAAACCAAAGAACCACATGAAAATCCAAAGACTTATCCCACTGTGGACCAAGAGACACTAGATCTAATCATAGATCTAAAGAGTCATCCAGATGTTACATTCACTGTTAAACCAGCCCCAAAAGGTAACCTTTACATCACCGTACCAAAGTCGAATGTCAAGGAAGATAATGTGAAAATCACACCAAACGTTCTAGAATTGATAAAACTCATACATTCTCCAAAAGACGTTAAGCTTAACATCAAAGTACAAAAAGATGGAGAATTCACTATTGTTGTCAACGATGGTAAAAAAGATCGTGTATTCCCAGATATTCCAAAACGAGTATTGCAAATTATCATAAAATTGTACAGAAATCCTCACAGACATGTACAATTGAAGCCAACAATCGACAACCAAATCTACGGCCATGTGCCGGAAGACCTGCCTAAAACAACTACCACTGTGGTTAACAGAGAAGATGTGGATTTTATCCATCTCATTAGACGACATCCTCACACAGACATCCTTATTAAGCGTGACAGAAAAAATCGACCAACGGTGGAAGTTGGTCATGGTCCACACAAGGAGTCCTATCCTCATGTCTCTCCTAATATTCTTAACATTGCCATTAAATTGCTCACTCAACCAAAACTTCCGTTCCATATTTATACCGGTAGAGATGGAAGACACGTCCTGACTCTTCCAGTTCGACCAAAAGAGTTAATAGTTCCAAATGTACCCAAAGATTTGCTCACATTTATTGATAAACATCGCTCCGATTCACATTTTGAAGTTGTCGTGGCGAGTCCTCGACTTCCAGACCGCTACGATGTAACGTTTCAAGAACAAAACAAACCAATCAAACATTTTAATCATCTCGAACCCAAGATTGTTCAATTAATAGTGGAATTGTATCATGCACCAAACACTGAATATCGTGTCCAACCACAACCAGATGGAAAATTAACAGTCAGACCATTCAGAGATGATGTACCAACATTCGACGTGCGAATTACTCCAGAAGAGTTCTTGCTAATTGGGGATTTCAGAGACCCAAAACTTAACTCCGTCATTGTTTCACCAGGTACCAAACCAAACACCTACAAGGTTGTTTTTGATGACCTTCACGACCACAAAAATCCACACTCGGTAAACGATGTCAAACCCTTATTCCTCAACTTTCTTATCCGCTTATACACGGAACCAAGTCTTCCGCTAAAGTCAGCCGTTGACGAAGATGGACATTTAGTTGTAATTGCACCGAAAAGAGTTTCCCACAATATTTTGCACGATGTAAGCGCTGAAGTATTAGATTTTTTGACCAAACACAAACCAACTCCCAAGGATAAATTCTCCATCGTGTTGGATAAGAAAGAGCCGCATTCGACAAATCCCAGTTCTTACACCTTTGATCTCAATGGGAAAAAGTTTCCTCATCAATCACCTTCCACTGTTCAGTTAGCAGCCATTTTGCTTTCTCAGCCTGAGTTGCACACAAGAATTTTGGATGCAAGGGAAAACAGAGTTACCGTTGAAATTACCGCACACAGACCCAATGTGGTTTTCAGAAATTTAAACTCAGCCTACGTGATGGCTACCTACATAACACGTCATACCCCTGAAATGGTACTTTCGATAACCCGAAAAGCAAATTATGATATCACATCTGAATTTTCGGTGGGACCAAACAAGCTGATAGTTGAACATCTTGCACCTATTCTCGCTCAGGTGTTTGTGGCTTTGTACAGTCAACCGGACTTCCCGTATCATTTCTATTTGGATGAAGACAATACTGTGACCATGGTTATCACTAAGGACAGCTTGAATCCAATTTTCTCTCACATTAAGCCTGAATTTTTTGATTTTGTCAAAAAAGCCACAGTTTCCAAGCTTTTCCATGTTGACATAAACCACGACGAAGGTGCTTACGAAGTGGTAGTAACTACTCACAATGAGAAGCCAAGAACTTTCCAACTGACACCAGAAGAACTTCAATTGCTCATTCTCTTCACTAGTTATCAAGAATTGGATTTCAAAGAACATAAGGAAAAAGATGGATTCCTGGAAATTCATGTTGTTCTCAAAGCTAAGTCTTCTGTATTCGATTTTATTACAATTGCAACTCCTACAAGGGTCTATTCGTTACCAGAATACAAAAAAAAGGAGATTGAAGAACCTATCGAAGAACCCCACGTCGACCTGAGGGCTCGTCTAGTATTAGAACCAAAGATAGTATTGAGACCAGAATTCACCAGAAGACCTGATTATAGATATTTGTTTCACAGAATTGGCCAAGGTAAACATGCGCAAGAGAAAAATAGCGCCAAACATCATCCTGGAAGGATAGAAATTGGATATTTTGACCATCCGCGTGATCATACCCACAGACAACATCCCCAAGGACATGAACTGTATTACAAATTTAAGAAGGATGGTGCCTATGATAATTGCAAATGTAAGAAAGCTCATAGGTACAACCCTGAACGATTCAGAGAATTTTAATTATATTGTTATTCAACACTATGTACCATTAAAATGAAAATAAAGTAGTTATAGATGCATACAATTGACTTTGCCATTGTGTTTTTATAAAAACTACAAAAAAATCAATAAAATAATCAAAAAATTACTGTCATGTAACTGCGCTTGAAGCAAATTAAACAATCTACTGTAACTCTGTAAGGCTACTTTTCGACATTAAATTAAAGTACTTTTGTGACTAATTATCGGGCACTGCAACACAATTCCCGCATGGCCCAGTCCAATCCCACCCGCCAGGTGGCGTTGAGGGTTGAGGAGTAGTAACCCGGACGACGTTATATCCGGTCACTAATCCCACAACCAATGGGAGAATGTACTCTCGTACCCATGGTGCAAGAGTGGACTTATAAAAGGGCCAACATCCTGTTGAGAGCCCAGAGCTAGCTAGGAACAGCTCTGACTAACATCTAGCAGTTCTCCACTCTTGTTCACCATGGTGATACTTAGGGAGTTGTCTGGTCTGCCAGTCGCAATACCGTGAGCGATCCATTGGTTGAATGAACAGCTGTCCGACAACGCTGCACAACCGGTTAACCCTAACCACGTGTGCCGCGTGTGGTCGCAGGTCTGCTGCAGCAATGCGACGGTAGCAATAGGAGAGGCATGAGAAACTGACCCCTAGACACTGAATAAAGGCCATAAACCATTAATACAGTCTCTTGTGTTCACTTCTATCTAACGTGTCGTGCATCCGGCGCTGTGTAGGCATTCCCATGCTCTAATAGCGTCCGTCCACTCTCACACTTTTAAAAATTTAGAAAAATTTGAACAGATAGGGATTGAAACGAGCTTCCTTTTTTTAAATTTGTAAAACAAGTGTGAAATAACTGAAGACTGTGAACAGTAACTATTGTGCGTGAACAGTATGTTTTAAGTTAGTTTCTATCGTATACTGTATATATTGTATACAGCTCAGTCTGGGGTGTACATTGCACCGTCATGGAATTTATTTTTAGCATATAATGTATAAAATGTCTAAAACTGCATCTTTACATGCCTTGAGACAACTCATCCGGGACCAATGTGCTGATCATTTTTGGTCATGCCAATCACAGTGGCCCCACTGTGATTGGCATGACCAAAAATTAAGCTATTAACATGTCAAAAATTTATCAATTTTTAAATTACAATCTGAAAGTAAGCAAAAACACAACGTAACTTTTTTTATGTTTATTCTTAAAAATTAAATGGAGTGCGTGTTCAATCAAGACATAAAAGATGTGTATGCAGATAAAATAAATCCAATTAAATATTTTATTAAATAAATAATATTTAAATAAAAAGCTTTTCATTTCCTGTTCGAAGCTGCTTCCGTCTGATAAAAAATCAAGATAGCATGAAATATCCTCTTACAAACTGAGGAACTAAATGCCGTTCTGTGGTTCAGTGTGGGAGTTTTCTTGGTTCTCTTGAAAAACGACGAAAAACAGCAAATTGTTTAGTCAAACAGTGTAAGGTAATTTCACGTTTTTCATATCCATATTTTATTATACACAAATTGAATGGATATTTTACAGACTCATCATGAGTTACAACGGCGGAACGGTTTCACATAACATTCAAAGTGCAAAAAATGTACAAACTGGCATTCACACATTCACCAACTCCCACGTCTACATCATACAAACACCACCTAGTAAGTTTTATCACATACTTTGTGTGAAGTGGAATTAAACAATTTATACTTTCCAGTAAATGTGGACCACAAGTCCAGCGGCAGTCGTATTGCTGTAGATGCAGATGGCTCAGTTAATATTCCCTTGCTAAATGCGCAGGCTATTGAGGCCGAGTCACAGTGTACTGGGGACGCCGGGATTAGGGCGATATCATGCATTCTGGGACAAAAGCGCGCAGGAGAGCCGTGCGCCGAGCTGCAGGGGCAGGATGTCACGAGAAATGATGACGATGTTGTTCCATTGCCAGAGCGGGTTCAAAGTGTGAACAACAACGACTCAATGAGTGCAAGTTAGTGATATCACATTGACATCAAAAAGCACATTTACTCCAGTCATTACAAATAATTTTTTATTGCAGCAGCCAATAGAACTGGAACCGGACAAAACGAGTCGCTTACGAGTTGGTTTCGAAGTTTGTTTACTTCATGTGGGGATTTAAAATACAGGTTGCAACAATTGTACCGAAGTTTGACTCTGGCCAAAGTCACCTGGCTGGACGAGGGACAAGACCTGCCGATGGACTATTTTGTCAATCTTCAACTCGATCACTCAAAAAAAATAATAACGATGGAAAGTCTTTTCGAACGAGTAAAATCCAAAAAACCAAAGCGGATATTGATGGAAGGACAGCCTGGGTTTGGAAAAACCACGCTGGCAAATAAACTGGCGTACGACTGGGCGCGGAATGAGAAATACATCGCACACTTCAACCTCGTTTTCTTCGTGCCGTTGCGAGAACTCCACGGACCAAATATCGAAGACGCACTTCTGGAAATAGGAAGACATTGTGGGTATCAGCAAGATGACATTGTCCAGACAGTAAATGACCACGAAAGAGATACTCTATTCATACTAGATGGGTTGGACGAAGTGAATTCAAAAGATCGGGTGGAAATGATAAAATTACTCTACGGAAAAACATACAAAGATGCCACCGTATTGGTGACTTGCAGGACCGGGTTATTCGAATTTGGAAAGAAGGAACGAGCACAAGTATTCGGACTGTCTAATGTAAATCAGAATTTCAGCGACAAACACGTGTCGATATTAGGAATAAAAAGTCAGGTGGACAAACAACTATTTCTGGAAAAATTCCACCCTAAAGCGGCAGTTGGAAGAATTATTGAACATTTATCGGAGCAGTTGGAGATCCTCGACTCGCCGTTATTCTTGATGTTATTGCCAGTTATTTTAGAAGACGATGAAAACATCGCACAAGTGTCGACTAAAACCGAGTTCTTCAAAAAACTCTTTAATTGCAGCATAAAGCACAGTTATGCGAAGCGACAAAAGCAAATCGACGTTGGTTTTGATTTATTTCGTTTAAATGGACCACTCAGCTTTATTCAAAAGAAAATAAGAGATTTTGGAATGTTATCGGCGCAAAAAATACTCCAAACTGAACTAAAGTTTGCAAGTGATGATCTGACGAGAGAGATTTATCAACTCGGTTTCCTTATAAACCACACTGAAACCAAATGGTTTTCATCAGAGAATCATTACGAGAGCCTGCACTTGTCTATTATGGAATTCGCGGCTGCATTTGGTTTATGCATTGACCTCAGTGTCAACAATTGTGCAGCCACTGAAAACCTTTTGCAACAAGTTGTAAATCATTTCTTGGAAAGTGAGGGAACATCGCTACCGTTGCCATTTCTCGCCGGCCTAATGCAGGAAGATTTAGACCGTTTGTTATCCCACATTCAATCATTTAGCGCGTGGTTTTCATTACACTTGAAATGGTCGGTGAAACTTGTCTCGGAATGTTCAACACAGAATATTCACAAAAGCAAATGTCTGGTAAATTTTATTCCATCCCAAGCAGATGCCAGGTGGTACTTGGGAGTCAAACCTGCGAGCACGAGAAAATGTCTGAAATATGGAAGCAAATGTGGCAAAATTAAAAATATTATAATTAATTCAGATACTTCATCGGAATTATTGCTGGACGAAACAACTTCCTTCGACGAATGCAAAAATGAAATCGAGGCTTGTTTGCAGCAGCAGTTGGAACCAAAATCGGGAATGGTATCAAACGATTACATTCTCTTTTCTGCATTTTCAACCGTTCCGTGTAAGGAACCACACATCTTTTTCCATCCAAAACTACGAGAAGGAACGTTAATCGACTGTTTACATTTTTCGGCATCGTCGTCGACTATCGAGTCGTGTGAATTGCACATCCTCAATGCCGAAGTTGCAGAAGCATTTTTAAAATGTGTCAACGATCAGAAAACATTGAGAAAAATCAAATTTCGACACTTACAAATCAGAATTTCGACCGAATTTGCATTAAACGTTGTTGCGAATCTCCTGGACAATAATCAGGTTCAATCTCTGGCTTTATCGGTAACGGAGAGGCTCGACACGAGTCGTTTTTCCTGCGCTGCCGGTCGATCAATGTATTTGACATCGTTGAAAATAAGAATGAGTTGTAGCGTTGATTTGCACGAGCTTACTGATGGTGGAAAAAAGACATACGTCCGATTTAGTGTTGAAGAGGATTGTGAATTGACTAGTATACAACCAACTTCGTTTAAAAACTGTTTTAACAATTTGAGTATTAATAGTCTAGATAACCTTGAATTAATAACTGCGGTGGAACCTGTGAATTTGGATTTGTTTTCTATGAAACTAAGTACTTTTCTTAGCTGCTTAAAGGCGAATGAAGATTGTTTCATCAAAATGAGACATTTACGAGCATTGTATATTGAATTCGATGTTGTAAACCAAGATATGAAAATGGTAGCAAACGCCATCTTAAGTCTTCCGATTGTGGAATTGATGATAAATGAAAAACATACGAGAACAGGAAATCTGTTCCAATGTATGAATGATGTGGTGGCCAGTCGATTCAATTGTCGTTTAACAACAATCTGTTTGATGCAATTAAATTTCAAAGAGTCCTCCGATTTGTCCGAATTAACGAAAGGACTCGAGCACAACCATTGGAGTAGAGTGAATTTAGTAACACTTTCCGATCACTTGTTTTACCGCAAGAAAGAGTTGTCAAACTTTGACGTAACCCATGACATGGACGTGGAATATGTGAAAAGGATAACCAATCCTTCCGAACGAATATTTTGTAATAATTTCTGCGTACTGTCAATAACGCGAAAAACCAGCGCAGCTGCCGACCAAAATTCGTCAGCTGTACGTCAAAAATCGGCGGCAGCTGACGATCGAAAATCGCCGGCAACTGACGATCAAAAACCGGCGCAGCTGCCGGCCCAAAACCGGCCCAGCTGCCGGTCAAAACCAGCGCAGCTGCCGGTCTAAAACCGACGCAGCTACCGGCAGCTGTCGGCCAAAAACCGGCGCAGCTGACGGTCGAAAATCGGAGCCAAAAATCGGCGGCAGCTGACGATTGACAGCTGCCAGCTGCCGATTAGTTTCGGCGTTTTTTACGGATTAGCGACATAATCCGATTCGTCAGCTGCCAGCTGCCAGCTGACAGCTGACAGCTGACGATTGACAGCTGCCGATTAGTCCATCCCTATAATTGGGAGAAAATGTAAACTCATGGCCCCTTATAATTTATGCGTTTTTGTCTTTCTTTTGAACGAAAAGGGGAATTTGTGAGTGATGTGCGTTAATAAAGAAAGACAAAAGCGCTGTTATAAATATTGTTTATATAGGAGTAAAAAGGTTATGGTTGTGGTTCCAAAGTTCAGTAGAATTTTTTTTTCAACATTGCACATCTGATTATATTGATAACAGCAACACATGTCGCGATAAAAATTAGATGCAATAGTTGTTATTATTGTTAAGTTGTATTTATGTTTTCATATAATGTATTGTTCTGACACCAGAATATGCAATTGTATAATCTATTTTTAGACCTGTGAGAGGATGTGACAACTTCCTGTTAATTAAAAATTCAGTGTGTTCTTGTGTTGTTTGAACTAATAAGAAGTGTTTTATTTCAAGCCAGATTTGTGATGGTTTTGGGACTTTTTGTGTAACAATAGTGTGGCCACCAAAACTAAAATACCAAAATTATAAGTTTGCTTCAGGTTCATCAATTTTACAAACATTATTTTTGCCAGGTAGGTAGTAATTCCGTGCTCGATGTGCCAAGCGCTTATTTTCAGTTATCTATTTTTGTTTGGTCAGAATTTGTATTTTTCTGAATTTTACAAGCACAAAAGTGTAAATAGTGCTAATCATGAGTTTTACAAAAAAAATTCACAACTACAATTGATTTTGATACACAAACGTTATAATTTTTTTAATTCATTATCAGTTATTTTGCACACGGCTTGCCCATACCGACAGGACCATAAAAGCAACTAAAGAAACAGAGACCAAACTTGAGCAGTTGTGTTGCCATTGAAAGAACACGCCCCACTTCCGTTCCAGCTGTAAATCGTAATCGTAAGTACTGTATAATATTTTTACATGGTTGAAGGGGATGTAGTTTTTACCAAGTAACAAAGTTAGCTTTTAAGAATGACTCGGTTACCTTATTATTTTAAATATAGATTTATTTAACAAAGTCAGAAATTTACTTCAGCTAAATATCCGCAATCAAATCGACTGGATTGTCTGGAATTATCAATTAACAATTTACTATAAAGTTATATTACATGTCATACTGTAAATCCTCTTATTATGAACACACGCATTATCAGCAAAAAAAAGTTCCCTCCACAGTCTAAAAGGGACCCGCACATTAACTGATAAAGATAGGCCAATTGTTTTTCATAAAAAATACTATTTTATGTGCACAAATGGAATTTTTGGATTATAAACTAGCTGCAATTTGAGGACTCAAAACTGCAAAATTAAGTGCAAATTAAATCCCAAATTACGACAACATGGGACAAGCACGGTTTCATATGGTTTCTCTCTGCAATTCATATTTGGGACATAAAGGGTGTCCCAAAATTAACACAAGATTTGAATTAAATAGAAAACACAGTTTGTTATTTTTTTTATTGAATTATAAAGTACATAGGATAAGGTTATTTATGGAATAACACATCGGGCAAATGGCCTCCATAGCATGACTCTCTAACCTTCTTAATTTTCAAAAGCACCAATAATGTCATCAACGGGCTCATATCAAATAGAATAAAATCTTTAAAAAGTCAGATCAGCTTGACCTGTGGATATAATTCAAAAACACTGACTGTGTTGAATATTTTCTAGATACTGCATTTTAAAATATGGACCACGATAAAGCCAGCGGCAGTGGTGTTGCTGTCAATATAGATGGCTCTAAATCAGCGACAGTCAATGTTCAAACAACCGTGTACAATAACACGCCGACTGAAAGTTAGTGATATTCCACATTGACATCAAAATGTACATTTACTCCATTCATTACAATTCATTTCTCTTTGCACAGCACACTCGTCGGACACTAGAACGGAAACCAAACAAAACAAGTCGCTTACGAATTGGTTTCGAAGATTCTTCATTTCGTATTGGATTTTGAAATGCAGGTTGCAAGAATTGTACAGTAATTTGACTTTGGCCAAGCTCGCATGGCTGGACGAGGGACAATCTCTTCCGATGGACTATTTTGTCAATCTTAAGCTCAATCAATCAAATCAATCAATCAAGATGACAAATCTGTTCGAACGAGTTGAATCTGGAAAACCAATGCGGATATTGATAGAAGGCCAGCCTGGATTTGGAAAAACCATGCTGGCAAATAAGCTGGCGTACGACTGGGCGCGGAATGAGAAATACATGGCACACTTCAAACTCGTTTTCTTCGTGCCGCTGCGTGACCTCCACGGACGAAACATCGAAGATGCACTCGAGGAAATACGAGAACATTGTGGATATCCAAAAGATGACATTGTTCAAATAGTAAATGCCCACGAAAGAGATATTCTATTCATATTGGATGGCTTGGACGAAGTGAATTCCAACGATCGACGAGAAATTTTAAAAATACTGCACAGAAAAGCACATAGGGACGCGACCGTCGTGGTGACCTGTAGGACCGGTTTATACGAGTTTGGCAAAAATGAACGGAGACAAGTACTCGGACGATCCAATGTGAGACAGGATTTCAGCGACAAGCACGTATCGATATTAGGAATTAAAAGTGACGCGGACAAACAATTATTCCTGGAAAGATTTTTCCCAACATCAGCTGTGGAAAATATAATTGGACATTTATCGGAGCAGTTGGAGATCCTCGACTCGCCGTTATTTTTGATGTTGTTACCCGTGCTTTTAGAACGCGATGTAAACATCGGACAATTGTCGACCAAAGCCGAGTTCTTCAAAAAACTCTTCAATTGCAGCATAATGCACAGTTATGAGAAACGACAAAAGCAAATCGAAGATAGTTTTGATCTGTTTCGTTTGAATGGACAATTCAGCAAAATTTGGAATATTATCGGCGCAAAAAATACTCCAAACCGAACTAAAGTTCGTCAGTGGTGATCTGACAAGAGAGATTTATGAGCTCGGTTTCCTTCTCAACCACACTAAAATGAAATGGTTTTCTTCGGAAAATCATTACGAGGCCCTGCACTTGTCGATTTTGGAATTTGCCGCAGCATTTGCTTTTTGGACGAAGTTCGTTCTTAACAAAATTGATGCAGACACACAAAACCTTTTTCAAGAAATTGTAAATCATTTCGTACAAAGTGAGGGAACATCGCTAGTGTTGCCATTTCTTGCCGGTCTAATGCAGGAAAATCTTGATAATTTCTTATTCCAAATTGAATCATTCAGTGCGTGGTTTTCTTTACGTTTAAAATTGACAGAGAAACTCATTTCAGAATGTTTCACCCTGAATATTCACAAAAGCAAGCGTCTGATAAAATTTATACCATCCGACGTAAAACTTAGTGACTACGCAGGTTCTTCGAGTCAAGTGCAGTGCCTGAAATATGGAATTAAATTTGGGAAAATTAAAACAATCAATATTGATCGTTGGTTTCAGCGGTCAATATTCGACGATTTAATACCTACACCGAGCGAATGCGAAATTGAAATTGTGAATTGGTTAACGCCACTATCAGGAAAGTTATCGGCTTCCCAACAAATTGTGGATCTTCAATATTTTACAGCATTCTCAAATGTTCAGCATGAAGACCTACAAGTTTTATTCAACCCACATATACTTGGAGACGAAAAAAGACTAACAGACTGTTTACACGAAGCTGCATCATCGTCAACTATCGAGATGTGTGAATTGCGTATCTTTCATCCTGGAGTTGCAGAAAGATTTTTAAAATTCAACTTAAGCATTGAAATTTCCACCCAATTTGAAGTAAATGTTGTTACAAATCTCCTGGAAAATAACCAGGTTCAATTTCTAGATTTGTGTGTGAACGGGACGCAAGACATGAGTCGTTTTTGCCGTGATGCTGGTCAATCAACGTATTTAACGTCAATGAAAATTAATACATGGGATAGTAGCTTTGATTTGGACGATCTTACAAAAAGTGGCCAAAAAAAATACTTTCTATTTTATGTTGAGGGTAATACTTCGTTGACTTGTAGGCACCTGACTTCGTTTAAAAACTGTTTTAATTTTCTGAGAATTAATAGTCGAGACAATATTGAATTAATAACTGCGATGGAACCTGTGATTTTGGATTGTTGTGCTATGGAAATGACTAATTTTCTAAATTGCTTTAATGCAAATGAATATTGGTTTTGCGAGTGGATAAATTTACAAACATTATGTATTGATCTCTATGTTGAAAACCAGGATACGCAAATGCTAGCAAAGGCCATCCTAAGCCTTCCGATTGTGGAATTGATCATAAACGACGAAGTTAGAAACACAGAAAATCTATTCCAATACTTGAACGATATGAAAGCCATTAAAATGAATTGCAATTTAACAGCAATCAGTTTTTTTACAATTTCAGACGAATCAGAAGACATTGATCTGTCTCCTGATTTGTCTGAATTAGTAAAAGGACTTGAACACAACCGTTGGAATAGAATAAATTTAGTAGCACTTTCCGATGATTTGTTTAAACTCAGGAAAAAGTTATCCAATTTTAACGTAACCGATAGTACACACCTGGAATTTTGGAGAAGAATGGTCCGTTATTTTCAAGAATTTGATATGCATAATTACACCGTATTGTCAATAACGCGAAAATAATTCGAGGTTGTACGGTGATGTAATTTTTGTTTCAGTACATAATGCCAAATACGTGTGTTAGTAGATAAAGATAATTATTCAGATAAACGTTTCAAAACGCATTTTTACACGTTAGAAATATTAAAATAATGCTCGCTACACTTATTTCAAATAACTGAGACAATTTCTGTGCTTTGTATTGAAGTAGCAAACTAAAATACTGTACAGTAATTATAATTAATAAATCTCACTCACCTTACTCGCTGAATCACGCCACTTGATTTAAGCACTGGTTCGCAATTTGCTCTTATTCTACATCTAATTGTAAATCACGATTCCTAACCAGTTGGTTCATTAAGATTGGTCGACGAACAAAAAGTTACAATAACTGTAAAAAACAAAGAAAGCATTAGAAATTTTTAAGCTAATCCCATCAATTCAACGCTGTACACTTGCACTTATAATTTGACAACTTTTCTGCCGTTTTAAATACAATGTCTCCAAAGTGTTTGTAAATTTTCAATTTGTTTCTGAGAATAATGTTAATAATTATGCTCTAATAAAAAAATGTGTAAACATACACAAAACGTACCGTATGTTCCCTCTGGAACTTCGTACACACAACTTTGTCGTTGCCGCACCGAACCTTTTAGCTTTCACCTCCACTTTTCCTCCTTTTCCATGTACCAATTCATCGATTATTAAGTCTGGCGCCACATTGAAACCCCTAACCTTGTAACCCACGCTTTGTGCTCTCCTCGACTCCTCAATCGAACAAAATATTCCCTTTCCATTCCCTTAAAAGAATGCCGTACAAAATCGAGACGAAACGATTAGAATCTCTGCAACGTTTGTGCGAAGATATAATACTCGACGATTACTTCGATCAAGTAAAGAATCACATGGGATGTCTGCGTAAGTTCGAGCTGTAATTAATTGCACCAAACATTTCGTTACTATACTTGTTTATTTATTTTTAATTCCAGCTTTCATATTACTGGACGAGTTGCGCAGAAGAACTGTGGATTTTCCTTTACCGTCGGAAATATTTATCAATTCCCGAACGGAGAAAATAGAATGTAATACTTATTTAGACCGAACGGCACAGTATGACCTGCCTATTGGTCCATTTTTAGACAGGATAGGTAATGTGTGCAAGGTAGTGTATCGAATATGTAGCCCGGTATCTCGGTGCCAAAATCAAGCTGAAAAAAAATCCTCAAATGCATTCGAAAAGTCATGTTTCATGTGTTTAATTTTTTAATTTTATATTTATTTATTTTTAATTGTTTTATAAAGGCATCTGATTACCACTTAGACTTTCTTGATGGATTTTTCTTTGTTTTAGATGTCTAAACGATGGAATATCCTTCAAAAGACGTCTAAAACGAAAAAATATCCTCAAAAGACGTCTAAAGCAATAAAATATTCATAAAAAAAACGTATAAAACGACTAAACATTCATCAAAGGATGTCTGAAATGAAGGAAAATTGATAAAAATATGTTTGAAATGATGAAAAATAGTAAAATATGTCTAAAATGATAAAAAATAAACAAGAAAATGTATAAAATGATGAAAAATAGACAAGAAATTATCTAAAATGATGAAAAATAGACAAGAAATTGTCTAAAATGATGAAAAATATTCAAGAAAATGTCTAAAATGATGAAATATGTTATGTCTAGACCGCCCATGTTCGTCATTGCAACATTGTGATTCGTAAAGTCGCAATGACGATGACGAAGTGCTATTTCTGTTATTCTGGTCGGAACCACAGGTACTGGTCATTTTTTCAGATTGGCGTGAAAAAAAAATGTAAAATTGTCTAAAGACTTAAAACACGCCTTTTTGAAAGCGAGGATGTCGCCCTTTCTTCCGCTAAACTAAAATATTGTTTTCCGTTCCAGAACCTGACAACTTTAAAGATTTTAGACGACGCCGACTCCATCACAAACCAAAGCCTGGAAGCCCTCGTGCCAAACATCCCCCAGATCAGAAATCTCTCATTAAAAAGCAAAGGTGTCCAAGATCAAGTGTTACTTCAAATCGGCACCTACTGCTCGCAATTAGAAAACCTAGACCTGAATCAATGCAAGGGCGTCACGGACGACGGAATTCGCCTGCTGTGCACCGACCCCGCAGACTCCTCAACCTCTCGAAACCTCCAGATAGAGGACTTGAACATGTCTTCGACTTCCGTCACCGGCCGAGGATGCGTGACCGCTCTAAGAAATCTACCATTCCTCAAAAGATTCAACCACGACGAGAAGCAAATAAGCAACGCGCTGGTGCAGCTCCGACGAGACGTGCGAGCGGTCGGATCGGAAAACGCTTCGCCGATAAACTCGGTCGAAAATCTATTAAATTTCTACTTCAACCTTGAAGAGGACTTGAAGGTCGCCACGGTGGTATTTCCAAACCTGAAAATGATCTCGATTCAAACCGACCGACCGGAAGGACTCGTGCCACATTTCCCCAAGTTCCGGCAACTCGAGAAAATCTCTTTCCTCATAACAGTTCCGATGGACTTAAATGACTTGCTGCCAAAACTCGGCCCACAATTAATCGACGTGACCGTGTCAAATTCTGTGTATGACATCGGACTCATCGGTGCCTTGTGTCCAATGATCGAGAGTTTAAGTTTAGGCGGCTTAGCTGAGCGTGCCGAATTGGATGATGATATTATTCGTGAGAGATCTCTCCAACACGTCCCGTTCAGCCATTTGTCGTCGTTTAAATTGATTTGTAGCCGAGGACCCATTGACGACGAGCATTTGCATCTGGTGCTGAAAAATGCGAAGAATTTGAAGAATTTGCATCTGATGTCGTGTTCGGGGTTGACCGATGATCTGATTGCGGATCTCATTGCGTCGAAAAGGCTGTTGCAGTTGAGGTCTATCATGTTGGCAGGTTGTCATCAGATTACCTTGCAGTCTATAATGAGTTTGTTGGAAATGAAGAGTCCGTTGTGCAAAATGACTCTTGCATGTTGCTCACACCTTGTTAAGGAAGCTGTTTTTCCTGATTTGATGAAGAAAATAGAAACGGACAAGCTGATAGTTGAGCTGAAAATCCAAAATTGAAGCACTTTAGTGGCTGGGGTCGTTTGGCAATGACATGAGCTATGATCAAACTTTCAAATCCATTCAATTGTCTGAATAATGTTGTTACGTTTCTGTTTTTACACTAGAGTTCCTGAAGTGTATAGTAATTCATAATTGTCATTCAAGTAAGAAAAATAGTTATTTTTTTAGGATTGTCATCAATTTTATTTTTGAAAGTAAAATATTTTTTCAGTATAAAAATACATTTTTCTATTAAAAATATGTTTTTAAATATAATATGATCTGTTTTGTAATATTGCCAGTCTCACGCGTACGGACCATTCCGCTTATGGACCGATCCGAAGCGCTCATATTCGGTTAATTAGTTGTTAAATTCCGACGGCCGTATTGAAATTGAAGGAGCTAATTTAATTCCTTCAAAGTTAAAAACCGCTTCTATAATCAAGTTTTTGTAATCGTTTTTTTTTGTGATTTTCTGTCTAATTAAGCAGCCAATAATGCCTTGCAAAAAGAGAGGAGCGCAAACAGTAAGCACATGGGATGCTTGGGTAAGTTTAAAGCACAAAGTATTTGTTCACCTTCATTAGTTAAAAGTACAGGTTTATATTTTTTAATGGAAAGATTTTAATTTCAGGTTTTATATGTCTAGAAGAGCTGCTTACGAAAAGTTTATCTTCTTATCACTATCGTCGAAATATTTCTGAATTCCCAGATGGCGGTACAGTCGAAACTCTTTATAACGAATCGCGATATAACGAATACCTAAAACTGGCCGGTTTGGTTGGCTGGCCGTAGAACACCATGTTAAAACATTTCTTCATAACGAATCGATTTTTCAGGTCCCTACTCCCTAGCCATTCGTTATAAAGATTTTCGACCGTATTAAATTGTACCGGTCGTGAAAATCGCACATTCCAGTCTATCAATAATTTCTAAAATAGGATAAGAAATGTTCGCTAGGTGATGTATTCCTTTGTCCCAAGCTTGAAAGCAGCAGTTTTTGGTAAATATAATAGCAATTTTTGTGCATTTTTGTATTTTTTAAGCGTAAAATTATTTTTTGGCTTCAAATTTGGCCTTTTTAGACTTAAGAATGGTTTTTCAGGTATAAAATCTAAATTAATCTGTATAAAAATGCATGTTACAATAGAAAAAGAAAATTCTTTGGCCTAAAGATGAGATTGTGCATTTTCAAGCTGAAAAATGCATTTGTTTTTCGATAGTCAAATTTTTAATTATAAAATAAATTTGTCTGTACTGTGGACCATTTGGCCACCAGAAAAGACGCAAACATCTGAGGCACAAAAACATACTGTCTGTACCAGATATGTTTGATGCCAAAATCAAAATGACAAATCCTAGTCTGGGACAATAAAACACATCTCTAACTTCTCCCACCACAAACCATTACTCGCAGCAAATACTAGTATTTTGTTAAGGTTATTGATTGTTTACATAAATCAATGAGTAAATCACTCATTTCATTAAAAAAATCACCAATTTTTGAAAGGGTTGGAAAAGGTTGGAAAAGGTACTGTTGCGCCATGTGCACGTCGTAATGTGCAAGTGTTCACGAACGTAGGCATGATTTAACATATGTGCACATGTTCACGAACGTAGGCATGATTTAACATATGTGCACGTGTTCACGAACGTAGGCATGATTTAACATAAGTGCACATGGCACAACAGTACCTTAAACGTAAATTTCCTTTCCAACTCTTGTGAACCTGCAATAAATTAATATTTTATTTAAATTTTAGTGTTTTTAATTCTTTTTCTAATTTGTTTCATTAGAAAACCGGCATTTTTGAATTGTTTTAATGTAGCAGAAATTGATTTTCTCTAACTCTAGTCTGGACATGTGGCATTTGTCCGGACCAGAGAGTGTATACGCCCTACAGAACGGATATTGCCCGGACCGGCCAAGTTTCTGGGCCCCGTCCTATGTCCGGGCTACGCAGCCTACACTGTATTCAACAAACTGGTCGTCCATAAATCCGTATAGCCTTATGCCTCCAAGGGTTAAAAATCGGTCAATCTTTTTTTTACCTCCGACGCTTATTTGTACCCAGTTGCAATTTGAATCGTTACGGTGTACACAATCCCACGGAGGAAGTACAAATTACCAACATTGGAAAACTACTTTATAAAACTATGTAAGAACCAGGTACAAACCAGGTACAAATTTAGTATCGGGAAATCTGGATGAGTCGGACCACAGGGACAGGCTACAGTGGGCCAGGGACGGGCCACTGGGCCAGACCAACACTGGTAAGAAGCAATAATTTGTATGCAACAGTGACAATACAAGGATTAATCACGAGTTTTATGGTTTGCAATAAAAAATAAATTATCAAATGAAAGAAAAATGTTTCATTTACCTCGCTACCTCTTTTTCTGCTCATTGGAAGTCCATGCATCTGTGTAAGAATAATAAAGAAATTAGAATAACAATTATTGTAAATAAATTAATTTGACATCATGTGTGTACCAGTAGAGGCCACATGGGTGGGAAAAAATTTCAAAAGTTTACTTAAAAATGGACTTAAAAATAGTAATGTACCAATAAGGCTTCCATAGTGTTTTTGTGTTTGAATGATGCATGATGGGATTTCATGCACTACACAACAACAGAAAATCACTCGATATCATTTTGATCTTTACTTCAATTATTTTTCCTTTACAAAACACTAATCACACTATTTTAACCACAAATTCACTCATAAACACCCAAACCAATACCAAAACCTATTAAAAATCAACCCCAACTTTCATCGATTGACCACACTCGCCAGGCAAACTCAAAAATCCCTAAATCCAAACACTAGATGGCGACACCCACAACTCAAACCCAACGGCCAACTCCATCCTTGATAACTCTTCTTATCACACCAGAATCTAAATTACCCATAATTAATTCCAAACTCCAAATTCCCACCCAACCATTCAATTTTTATTCCATTTCAACAATTTCCTCAAAAAGAAAAGAAAGAAAAATTCATTCCCAAAAATTCAACGACCAACTGACGAAAAAACAAACAAAACGCAACAATAGTGATTTATTTTCGCCTTTGACAAGCTGGAAATGATTTTCGGAAATCACCGTCATCGAGCGCTTCGAGCCGAAGTGAGTCATCCTTCCATCGCGCCCGCCACGCCACCCCCGCATTATTCGCTAACCGTTTCCTGCTGCTCGCTGGGACTCCCTGGCGTCGCTTTTCACTCACCCCTGGCCACCATGGCGCCAATGAGCTCTTTCTCCACCCAGTTCGGTGTTTTACCATTGGCAAACTGGGCGCAGCTACTTAAAATCGGGCGACCAATCGCGGCCGGCTCGACCAAGGCCAACGCGCGCGCTGTGGGTCGTTCCGGATGTGAAAGTGTGCAAACTATGTCGGTGCCATTTCCGGAATAGACACTCCTTTCGGTTATGACAGATGCGATGAATAAGACGAGAAAGAGAAGAAAAGAAACGGGGAGGGGGAAAAAAAATGTTAAAAATAGTTATTGTGAAATAAAGAGTTGTGTTTAGAGATTTATGTATGAGAATGAGCGGGCAAAGTCATCTCGGGCGTATTAAGTGTAGAAAGAGGTAAGTGGATGTCGAAAATAGGCCTAAAATGCGATTCTGTGAATTTTTATATTTTTTGTAGTTATTTATTAATTTTTCGTGAGAGAAAAGATATCAGGTTTATATACCGGGGCTGGATTTACGGCATTAGGGCCCTGCGATTACGGACTACGTTAAGAATACGGGTCTAATTTTCGCGAGAGACACACATTCTTACCGATCTTAGGGACCTAAATCAGGAAATTGCTAAGTTAACCCTAACCATGTATAATTCATGTAAACGTGTCTGCTTTGTTTGGTTGCAACTAATATAATGTAGTTTCTTTTATTCGTTACTAGGGAAACCCTTTTCTTATTACAATGAATTTCTTATACAATGTTGTCTAATATATTATTACCCAACAAATAGTTTACTTAAACCGAGTCTAATTTAACTACTATACATTCTAAAGACGGTTTGGTTGTTTTAACTAAATGTTTGGTCGGCTGAGAGACAACTAAACGTTTAGTTGTCGACGACTTTAGGATGTTGTTGCTTGAAATAAATTTAGTTAAGGCAGCAATAAGTGTAGTAAAATCAACAACAAGAGTTAGTTAATTCTCCTAAATTGTTTAGTTGTCTCCGAGCCAATCAAACGTTTTTTACAGGGTAGCGGTTGGTTTTACACGGCCATATTGTGTTATTTCCGGGCCCTGAGACAAAGAATTTGAAGATCTCTGATTCCCAATTTGTTAATAGGTAAACTCAAATTTCTTGAAGTATTTTTCCTAGATTTACACGGTTTAAGTTGTTAATTTTGGTTGAAATATAACACCACGGTGTTGTATTCGAATACAACGCGACCCTGTAATATTCGGGTGAAGACTGCAGTTAACTTTATACTCCTAAGCTTACAACGTCTGAAGCCGTAAGCCTGATAGACCACCCACAACCATTTACAGCTATATTTCCATTACACTTTCCATTTGGAAATCTCACTTTTTTTGCAGCGTTTAGAACATATCTTGAAACGAAATGTAATAAATCTCAACTTCAAAACCAACATAAAAGTAAAATAAAAGTTTAAAAAAAAAAAATGATTATGATAATGTTGACTTAAGCAAATATTTGCGTGATTTACAACTGGAATAAATTTTCTTTTAATTTCCACTAATTTGGGGTCCGTTGAGTTACGCCCCTGAAATCAGTGTTCGTTAAACAGAGGTCCAGCTCTACTTTTAATCTACTGTAATGTAACGCTCAAATACCACATAAAAGCACAGAATATCTTTTTTTAATTACTCTCGTGACGGGAATGGCTACTCAGCAATAACCCTAAACCGTCTGCGCGGCTTACTTGTTAGAGTAATACCGGCTATGATACCAGCCATTTATATTCTCCACATCACGTAATAAACACTAAATTGAGGTGTTTTCCGTCAAATGACATGTTGTTTACAAAAATATATAATTTTGGGAAAGAATAATTATAATTATAATAATAATATTGTTTATTGGAACTACTACCAGAGTAATCCTGTCCCTCCCAACAGCCTAAGCCTACAGGGGGAGAGACAGGACTTAATTAATACAAAAAACAATACTGCCCACAAACTTGATAAGCATAACAACAAAAAATAAAAGTTTTTACAACAACTATTTCACCACTAAATAAACAATTAATCAATACATTAAACAAAAAAGTCATACATTATGATTTCAATGTTTTTCATTTCTTTTGAATTGGAGTATGAGGTTGGGCACATTTTTAGACACACAGAATAAAGAAAAAAAAATTCACTCTACTGTGTTAATATGACCTAATTTAACCGGTTTAAAAGTCAGGAGAAAATCAGCAGACTAGAAATTAAATAGATGTGAATAAAGTACAAGTATTTCAATACATAGGGGTTATGTTCAGACAGTATTTCCCACCTTGCGTTTGCTTCCATTTGACTGCATTCAGACTCTATAAAAATTGTAATTATATAATTTCATGTTTGGAGTTGATTTCAAGGAACTGAAGATTAATCCTGTAATTTATTCGCTTTGTGTGTGTACGACATAAGTTAAGCCAGTGGCGATTTAGAAATCGTAAAAAAGGGTGGACATCTGACTCTTCTATGCAGCTCGCTGAATAAGCTCCGATATTTTAATGTTGTTTTAATTTTCTTGGTTCATATTTGTGAATAAAAAACGCATTTTTTGACATAAAATATAAAGGGGATTTGTGTTTAGCCTAAAATGAAGGTTTTTATTGGTCTAAAAATGAATTGTTTGTCTAAAAATGAATTTTTTTTGTCTAAAAATGAATTTTTTTTGTCTAAAAATGAATTTTTTTTGTCTAAAAATGAATTTTTTTTGTCTAAAAATGAATTTTTTTTGTCTAAAAATGATTTTTTTTTGTCTAAAAATGAATTTTTTTTGTTTAAAAATGAATTTTTTTTGTTTAAAAATGAATTTTTTTTGTCTAAAAATGAATTTTTTTTGTCTAAAAAAAATTTTTTTTTTACAAAAAGTGAATTTTTTTTTGCCTAAAAACAATTTTTTTTGCCTAGAATTTTTTTGCCTAAAAATGAATTTTTATTTGGCAAAAAATAAATTTTTATTTGCCAAAAGTGAATTTATTCTGTCTAAAAATGAATTTCTTTTGCCTAAACATGAATTTCTTTTGTCTAAAAATGAATTTCTTTTACCTAAAAAGTAAATCATTTAACAACAAAAAATGTATCTCGCAATTTTAACTCTTTCCATCCAAATGCCTGAAATGTTCTAAACACTGAATAGAACTTGAATTTTTACACTCCAAATTTTATTTAGATAATATTTAGATAATAAAAAAAATCTACGATACACATAACACTAACTCAATAATACTTTTATCAACATCAGCCTAATCCAACAGATTAAACCAAAATCTATCACCATTTTCCCTACATAAAGAGGAAGTGAATTGAAAACTAATTCTAAAACAACTACAATGTATCAAGCATAATTATTGTGTCATACAGTCAGCAGAATAAATTACCCAATACCATTGTAGTCTGTCACATTTATCCTCCTTCTTTACCAGCCTAATAATCCATTTTTGGAAGTGACCAGCACACTCTTCCCACTATCCCAACCCAGCTTCTTGGAATACCCCAGGAAATGAGTTCAGGATTCAACTGGCATTTCATTACACAGAAAAACAATTTAAAAAAAAAATAATTAATAAAACTACCACTAATTTAATTTCTACATGAAAAATAATCCCCAGATAAAGAAATATGGCCCTAACCCCCTCCCCCACCCCTCAATACGCGATTAAAACAGGCTTAGTTCCACTGCTTGGCTTCTTTATTACAGTTATATAACTGATAAGCAAATTTCTTGGGAATTCCATCTCACATCTGCTGCCTTACTTATGTTTTAGTCATAGGTCTAGGGGGTCATTAAACCAACTCAAGTGTCTAATTTTACACCTCAGGTGCATGAATTCATGTTACAATGCAAAGAAATTGGGCAAAATTAAAAAAAAAATTATTGGGGGGAAAATGCCCCCCCTAGCTATTTTTATTTTTAGATATTCAAATGTTTGATTAAATTTTAGTTTGAGATTTTGATTAATTTTGTGTCTACAAATGGTTGTATACATATTTTATTGTCACAACTCATTTTGGTCATGACAAATGACTGCAGGAACAATCATCTTCAAACTATAGTGGTAAGAATCAATATTTGTGTTACTGCACCCTAATCAATGGAAAACAAGATAGTTTTACGTGATGAGTCACTCTTAAAATAACTGCCACAGCCTGTGAATAGGGAATTTTCATGTGTAACTAAATGTCATTTCATTTTTTAACAATGTAAACAATGTGATAAAAAAAAATGATAAATCCATTTCTCTTGTTGCATTGATTCAACAAATTTCAAACTAATTATATCTTTATGACACATGCTGACAGATGATAATGCAATGGTTAAACCATCCCAGCAATTTGCATGAAAAAAAGAGTAAAAAAAAAAGAAATTGGACTGAAAATAGCTAATCAAAAGAATGTCAACATTCAGGAACACAGGAAGATCAGGGCCGAAAAACATCGTCAAATGCTAAATTCCATTTATCGCACACAAAAACACCGAAGTCTAAAATTGCTTTTTTCGCTTGACACATTTTTAAACTTGTTTATATTTTTTAAACCAGTCTAAATGTAAAATTTTACATTATTCTTATTATTATTTCTACAAATCACATATTTGTTGCGTTTACGTTCAGGCAGTTTCTTTCGTTGGTTTATACGTTAACCTGTGTGGGGATATCATCATCCATTTCTGATTAAGTCTATTTCAGAAAAGCGCTTTCGGACATCACTAGCCATCTTCAGTTATTAATTACATATATTTTATACATCGTATGATGTAATTGTATTTCCAATTTGCTCTCTTTTTTAATTATTAAAAATTAAACTGATATTCTCATTCAATCTCTCAATGTCAAAATTGTGACGGTAAAAGTATATACGGAGATAAATGTGAATATTGGCCCAAAATACTAAATTTCTTTGAATTTAGTACAACTTGACCAAGGGATTGAACCACCCATCACACCTGTACTGAGTTCAGAGGTCCTGTGTATCCAGTTCCTGTTGAACACCTGGGATTCCACTAATGAGGAAAGGGCCCTATGTATCCAGTTCCTGTTTACAGCGATTGGAGGGATTTTAGAGACCAATGTGCCTATTGGGGCAGTGGTTAATCCAGTGATCCTGCTGGAGTATATATTTCCTTGCAACAAGAAGTAACTCGCACAATATTTTGTGCAAACATGCGACGGCACTTCTTAACTTGAACGGCGTACACTTGACGTGGAGATGGGTGATATAATGCCTCCACGTCCGAGTGCCCACTGACGACTGCGTTGTCGTGAGGAGATAACATCCGGCGACGCGGAAAAAGTTCCGTCGGGCATGATAACTTCAACCGTAATTATACTACTTCGCATGCCGGATACCAGTAAACTAAGGCTGCCGAAAAGCTTAGTGAAAATGGATCACGATTTGACCACATACAACTGCGGGCAGTTACCCAAATCAATGACCAACCAAAGTTGTGGCGATGCAGCAAAGCCAATAGTACCTAACCTAACCATGGAACCCAACGAGAAGTAAAATCAGAACGATTTAAGACGACATCTTTATTTTCAGATAAAAGGGAAGTTTTTCCCTTTTCTGGACCAATAGATCAACAATCCAAAATTTTATTATTTTAGGGCTTAGGCCACTTAAATTGTATAGTTTAATACTTTGTGTAAATTTGGCCATTTGTCGGTCTAGATATTTAAATCGATTTATATTTACTTAGATAAACGTTAACTGATTTGAGAAACTTCCCGATTACTCACTTTATTTTATCTCTTGCATACAAAGTTCACAGGTTCACTATACTTATCTGGCAATATGAGAGGTGATGATTTAGTTAATAATTGATGAAATATTAGCACTAGTCCGCCATCGTCACAAAATTAAGCCTATCTGTGTTATTCAGTTGTGAAAGTTGTGAACAAAAATTTAGGTCAGAAACCAAACTGGAAATTCTGGATAAATAATCTACAAAAAAATATTAAAAAAAATTTTAAAAAATAATGGAATTTAAAAAAATAATAATAATAATAAACAAACATTATAGATAGAAATGTCAATGGCAAACAATGAAAATGAGAGTTTTTGAACTTGACAATAACAACAACAAAAAAATCAACTTGAACTTGATAACAATTACGTCATAAAAACATTCCCATACAAATTTTATCACATTTTACCACACCAAAAAAAATTAATACAATTTTTTTAAATTTTTTAAATTTTTGTATAAAATTTTTTTTTTTAAATTTTTTTTAAAAAAATTTTTCAAAAATTAATTTCCAGGAGAACCACTCCTTGATAAGTGGGTTCCTGGAACTGTAAACTGGCGTAACTACACAAGTTAATTCAAGTCTTTTGTTTCCGTTATGTTCTATTATTATTATTTCCAACTTTGTGTTTCAAAAATAAAACGTTGCGCATTGACTGTTCCCCGTCTCGGATTTAAGCCTAATCAAGTTCATATCCACCAACTAATTAGTGGCTTTTATAATGAGCCCGAAACGGATTTCACATTTACATGCACAAAGCAAATAACTATTAAACTCTAATGTTGCATTGTGTGACTATATACTTTGTATTCTTCCTATTTTTTACTCGGAATTAATTATACGTTTTTAACAATTTAAATTTTAAAATGGCGGCTCAGACAAACGGTTTATAATTTCTCATTTCATTGTTTGCGAGTTTAGGCCTATTTCGGTATTTTCCACACAACATATGGCCATAAAATCGTAAGGTTTGTGGTCATTTTTTTTCATGCAGGTGGATTTTCTGGTCGAATGTTTAATTTATGATCGTAAAAAAATCGTTGCAAATGAGAGGGTTTAGGCCTAAAGAGTGTACGTTACGTTTGATCAGAGCTTGAAATTTCACTTGAAATTGATTTATTTAGTCATTTAGTGACTCGAAAAAAAAGAATCTGTGTTAATTTCTGTAGTTTTGATCATTATTTACATTCCCTCTTCAAGGCCTAATTGTTGATTTAGAAGAAAATCCTCCATTTTCAGTGACAAAAACGATCAATTAAAGTCTAAAATGACAATCTTTAGACTCCCTTAGCCAAATATTGCTTTCAAAATAGATAATTTGCATCAATTTCCAGAATTTTTATCATTTTTTTTCATTCAGTTTAGCCCTACATACTGAATTACATAAAAACTCTCCCATTTTTCATGACAAAAAACACTATTTAATGTCTAAAATGACCATTTTAGACATTATTAGTCAGTTATTGTCTCCAAAACAGATAATTTGCATCAATTTCTAACGTTTTCATCATTATTTCCATTCCATATAAACCTAAATATTGAACTAGATCAAAAATTCTACATTTTAAATGACATAATTCCATTGATCCAAGCCTAAAATCACCATTTACAGACCTGAATAATAACCCATTGTCTTCAAAATAGACAATTTGCATTAATATATCCACTCAATCTAGGCCTACACACTGGAAAATCCAAAGAAAATTGTCCATTCTTCAAGCCCAATATAAATGACCATTTTCAGGCTTAATTAAACATTTTATCATCTAGCATTTATAGAATTCCCATAAACATTTAATTTTCTTTCATATTACAACATTAAACTATTAAAAAATAAAAAAACTGCACATTTTCCTCCTAATAAACTAAACATTTCAAAACACAACCTTAATACCAGACAACTGACAATTATTATTCATTAGAAACTTTTATTTCCACATGATGATGTATAATTTCATGACTATTATCAAAATTACTTGCCTCCACACACCAGACACCATATAAACAACCTCAAGACCAACAAAAAAAAATCATTTTAGGCCTAAATCCTCACATTTTCACATCCTCCAATTCCCACACAATCTAAATATATAAAGAAAAACATTTCCGTAAATTCAAAACCCACGGCCAATGACTAAACACCTTTTTTAAACGTCTTCATTTAGAACAAAACAAAATAACAATGGTTTCCGGTGCAGAAAACTTCGACAGCGACACCCCCCATATTTTAAAACGGTTGGAAAAAACAAAATGGCCCGGACTTGGAACAACGGAGTACCGATAACCGTCTTATACGGTCGAAATTCTTTATAACGAATCGCAAAAGACCCGAAAAACATCGAAGTTTATTAACACGGAGTTCAGCCATTTTTAGGTATTCGTAATATCGATAATTCGTTACATCGCTATTCGTTATAAAGAGTTTCGACTGCAATTACTTTCCGAACTTACTTTCCAGTGGGAATCGGCCTTTAACGACCAAAAATTAAAAAAGAAAAAATAAGAAAAGTTTTTTGCTTTACGGCCAAATAAAAATTATAAATAAAAATATTTTTTTAAAAAAAAGAAATAAAATTAAATTGAATATAAGCTGAATGAAATCCAAGCCAGTGAGGTCATTGTCACATGACATAACTGTTGCTCCAATTATTTAATTTCATTCAAGAATGGGAGAAGCTTTTTGAGTCAACATTTTCCAGGATTGTGACCTCCTCAAAAACTTCACATGACTCAGTTTTTCTCTCCTCAATTGCGACATGTTCGTGAGCTCAGTGGAAAGTTCTTTCACACCGAATCCATCAAAAATCCCCATCCCGACTTCAAAAAATAAAAACAAAAACAAAACGAACAAAAACCACCAAAAACCAACCCAAAATAGGCCTAATCTATAAAATATACGCATCAATTCGGCGCGCGCGACCAAAACCACCCAAAATCGCCCAAACTCGATCAAAACCGACCGCGAATTCCATTTTCCCCACCACAATTATTATTCATCCACTCATCTTTTTTTCCCCAAATAATTAATAAATAGAAAAATCAGGTTTAAACCGTCGCATGAATCAGCAATTTGCGCCATGAAATCGAGCAGCACCTACCAACCTCCAATTCCACCCGCTAGATGGCGCGCGACATCCGGTGACGTCACACTCCCAAACGAATATCAGCTGTGCAGCCGCTAGCGCCCTCGCAGAGGTATATAAAAGACGGGAGAGGTTGCGCCTACCGACAGCAGCTTATGGATTGGTGGCGCATTAGGGACACACCACGGGAAGACACATTACAAATAATAACCGAGGTAAGTCTACCCTCTTTCTAATCAATTTTCTCGCACAAATCTCACCGAATCATCGTTTCCCTCACAATACGATCATTTTTTCGGTACGTGGGTGTTTCGGTGCCCCGAAAGGGTTGCAATCGATCAATTAATTTCCGTTTCAACCCCGTTTTGCTCGCTTTTGCTCGCTTTTGCCGCGTTTTACCTCGTTTTCGGACGTTTTTTGGCGTTTTGGTGGGTTTGGACGAGATTAGGCTTGGAGGGGCGACGTCTGTGGTGGGTGCAACACGTAGAAACGCGCAGTCGAGGCGTTTGTCGCGTGCTCCTGCGATCGATACGGAAGTCTAGACGACGAGAAAGGGGGAAGGGTGAACGGCGCAGACGTTCCGCTCCTCGCAACAATTGCGGGGGTGGTGGACGAAGACAGGAATAGGATTTGGTGAGTGGTGCAACGACAACAACAGTGCTGCCTCTTTTTCGCATTCTTTTATGTATTGTTAGCCACAGAGGGCATAAAACCACGTAATAATATACGGTATTTTACCGATTAAGAGTCGCTCTCGAATAGTAGCCGCGGCTGAGACACCGAGAATACGGTATTGCGGTATTGTTTCCGTATTTAACCTCACGAACGATGAGCTTACGCTTCGTTCTTGACGTTCAGACTTCGTTTGTTACGTTAAACGAATGTTAGAAACGAAAAACCGAAATTGTAATTGCTGACAAAAATGGTGGTTTTGAATAAACGCCGCGGCTCTTAATCGATAAAATACGGTGTATATATTTTTTTTGATATAGGGGGGTTGGGGGTTGGTTTTTCGTGACCACTGATGTACCACTGTTCTTTCGCAAGGTTTTTTTTTCTTTTTTTTCTTTTTGGATTTTTTTTGGGAGTCTTGGCACATCTGACCTCAGTCGTTGCTCTTTAAAGTGAAGAGAATCGTCGAAAATAGAGCGATTGTATTGGGTGATTATTTCGGAGTGAATGGTTTGGATGTGGGGGGTGGTGGGTGATTGGGCGGGTAATCGAGTTTTTTTTTTTTTTTTTTTTTTTTGGGGGGGGGGGGGGTGGGAGTTGTTTGATTGGAATTTAGTTGGTGGTGGGTTTTTGTGTGGGTGATTTGAAAGGGTTTGGTGTTGGGGTTGGTTGTGTGGGTTGTTGTTTTCAAGTGGATGGGTTTGAGAAAAATTGATTTTGGTTTTTGTTTTTGATTTTTTTTGGGTTTTCTTTTTTTGTTGTAGAATTTGGGTGTTTTTGGAGATTTTTGAGAAGTTTTTGAGGTTTCTTAGTCATTTTTGGTTTTTCGTTTGGTTTTTCGAAAAAATGATGCAATTTGTTCGGTTTTGATGCAATGTGCATAATGCATGATGCAATTTTTTAATTTTTGGCGCAAATTTTCCATTTTTTGTGCAGAATTTCCACTTTTGTCCATTTTTTGTGCAGAATTTCCACTTTTGTCCATTTTTGTACAATTTTATTTCATTTTTGGTACATTTCTTTCATATTTGGTGCCATTTTTTTATTTTTTACACTTTTGGTGCGATTTTTTTCATTTATGAATAATTTTTTTTAATTTTCCTGCAATTTTTTCTCTTTTTGGTGAACCTTTTCCATTTTGGTGCATTTTTTAAAAAATTTTTGACCAATTTCTTTACTTCAGGTGGATATTTTCCCCTTTTGGTGCATTTCTTTCATTTTTGGTGCATTTTTTCCATTTGTGATGCATTTTTCTCATCTTTGGTGCATTTTTTTTCCATCTTTAGTTCAAAATTTCAACCCAACGTTAAACTTCAACAATTTTCCAATCCGATAATCCTCAAAATTTTTCCAATTCACCCCCCAACATCTCCCAAAAAAAAGAAAAAAAGAAATACAATATTCCAACCAATCCCTCCCAAACCACGCAAAACACAAAGCACTTTCCTTCCTTTCGACCGCCATTTGCCCATCCAGTCTCCATTCCAACACAAACCCCCAACTGCCCACTCACTCCAACCCCCGAACAAAATTCAAAAAAAATTTGAAAAAAAATAAATCTTTTTCCATTTTTCCATTTTTCCATCACTGGAGGTACCACGAATTGTTGACACGCGGGGCACGTTTGCCGCATACTAACGAAAGGGAGGAGTCCGGTCGATGCTGCGCGACGCCGAGCGGACTACTCGAGTAGACAAACGCCAGACGCCGAGACGCGTGTGGCGATCATTGGTTCCCGGGAACCCGGACGAGCGAAATCGACCCGAGACGCGAGCGACGCAAGAAATGGCGGCCAGGTCGGGGGGATCCCCGCGACGCGATTCACGGTACGGCGCGTGCGACCCATTGATCAAGTGCCGCGGCGCGTTCCCCCACTGCGCGCCCGACACCTGTCAACAGCGAGAGGAGAACGCGGGCCGCGAAGGTCGCCCCGTTCCCCCTCCGCGCCCGACCTGACCCAAACTCACTTTTCCCCCTCCTCCTTTGAACGCCAGTGTCGAAAGTCGAAAACGAGGGGGTTTGCGAAGGTCACAAACAAGTCTGGTCGCGAGGTCAACGACCGCGCCAATAGAGCGCGCGTGGCAGCGTCTCGCCCGCCGCCGGTCGATGCGGCGCATCTGGTTGCCTGGCAACGGTCGGGGAATAAGGTGGGATCTTAACGGTGAGGGCTGAGGAGTGCCGACCGGAAGTTGACGTGCGGCCATTCCTCGTGGACGTTTTACTTTGAACAAATTAGAGTGCGCCGAGCGGGCGTTAACGCTATTCGTGCCAGCGTTAACGTTATTCGTGCCGAACTTGGGAACTTAACGGAGGGCTGGACAAGCGTGCGGACCGGAAGTGGTCTGGCGGTCGCTCTATCGAGTGGAAATTCACTTTGAACAAATTAGAGTGCGCCGAGCGGGCGTTAACGCTCGTCTTGTCAGGTCCCTCGGTTCTGTTTTGGAACCGGAAGTTCCGACGGATCCCGAATGGATCTTAACATGTCGCCCGGAAGTTTTTCGGAGTTGTTCGTCGTGTGGAAATTCACTTTGAACAAATTAGTGCGCGCCAAGCAGGCATTAATGTTCGTCACGTTGGACCGTCAGTTCCGTTTAGTTTGTTTCTGGAACCATGAATTTTGATAGATCCTAAATAGGCTCAAGATGTCTTCCGGAAGTTGTCCCGCACTTGTTCCTCGAGGGAACTTTCACTCTGAACAAATTAGAGTGCTCGAAGCAGACATCAATTATCGTCAATTTTGACTCGGGTTCTGTTTCGATGGATCCTGACGTAGCCTGGTCTCTAGAAATGTTGACCGGAAGTCGACCCGCACTTGTTTCGCGGTGAACATTCACTTTGACCAAATTAGAGTGCCTGAAACAGACGTCGTTGATCGTCAAATTAGACTCGGGTTCTATTTCGGGTGGTTTCTTCGGCGGATCAGGTAGGACCTTAATGGCGGCTCGGGCTCGATGAATATCGACCGGGAGCCGGCATTCGGCCGTTTACTTTGAACAAATTAGAGCGCTTCAAGCAGACATTTCGCAGAGTCACAGCGGACTCGGTTTCCATTTTGTTGGTTTTTCCCGACCGGGCGAGTTTTTTTTTTTCCTTCAAAATTCTATTTTTTTTAATATTCGGCCTCGCCTTTGCTCTTTTTCCGCTGAGTCACGACCGCCCACACTGAACGCCGCGCCGTCTCATTGTTGCCTAATTTAGGTAGATGCTGCGTGTTGTCACGAGAAATATTTCGCTAGACAGAGAAACGAGAAGTTTTATGTGGTAAAATATGAAGCTTGCTTGTTGTTTCGTTGCGCCCCGCCAGCTGTAACTCATGATAATGACGTCACGCGTCTGGTGACCTCGTACTAAGCCAGACGTGACGTCAGGAATGTCTGGAGTCGCGCCTCGCTAGCGCAGTCTGGGAGCGCCGGAAAAGGCTATTTGCAATCAAAAACATTTCTTTTTTAACTTTCGTATTTATTATTATTTTTTTTTTCAGACATTTTTTAAAGCTTTTTCAACACTGGAAAATAATGAGGAAATTTTTTTTTTATTTTTTTTTATTTTTTTGAAAAATATTTTATTCGAGTGGCTTGGTGATTCAGGGGGAAATGTTGTTGTTGGTTGGGTGTTGTAATGTTTGTATAATGCGTCAATAATTGGTAGTTGGATTGATGAGTGAGATTGGGATTATGGGTATTTTTTTTTTTAATAATGGGAGAGAAAATGTGAATGAATTTAGTATTTAGGTTATTATGGTTTGGAAATAGGGTAATGAGAGGAAATAATAGTGTGGTTTGTGTTTAATTTGACGTTATTTAATCATTTTGATGGTTTAAAAAATGGAAATTAATCAATCTGGACTTAGATTGAGGTTTTTACATTTAAAATGTTAGATTTAACGGACAAAATTTGTTGGAAAAATTGATATTTTAAGTCTATTTAGTGTTGTCTAGGATTATTTTGGTCAATTTAGTGCTGTCTAGGCTTATTTTGGGCAATTAAGTGACGTCTAGGCTTATTTTTGGATTGTTCAGGCTTAAATTTACGTTGTTTAGGCTTATTTTTGTTTGTTTAGGCTTATTGTTGGGTTTTTTAGGCCTAATTTTGAGTTTTGGTGGCTTATTTTGATTTTGACTTGAAAGTGGTAGGATATTGTGTTATTTGAGGATTTTTGGGCATTTTTTTGTTGTTTCTCGGCTTAAATTTAAAATTTTTAATCGATTTTCTATGGCGAAATATTCGGAATTATGAATTCACGGATGCAACCCAATAAACCTAAATTAAATCTAATTTGACATACCGTGAATTTGGGCGAAATTACATTCCATTTTTCTTTCCCTTCTTCCTCACTCCAAATCCCGATCCGATCCTATTTTCCTACGTGTCCTGAATCCGATAAAATAAAGAAAGACATTGAATTTTTTAATCCGCAACGGCCGCCCCGACTCCGCATAAAATCAGAACAAATCCTCGTCACGATTCGCCTCGAAACAAATCCTAATTCCAATTTAAAAAGCAAAATAATCAGAAATTAATCCAAATAAAATAAAATAAACAAATAAAATGTTAAAAAATACATTTTTTCTAATGAAAAATATTTCCACCGATGTCGTCATCGAGATAAAAGGCGAGTACAACGAGCGATAAAGACAGTTCGTCAACCATGTTTGCACGTGGGTGCCAACCGGAAGTTCGCCAGACAAACAACATTTATTTCTTTATTTCTCGCTAAAAACCATCGGAATTTCCTAATCCCACTAATTTTCATCACAATACGGCTTCAAAGGGTCGGCGGGGTGATTCCGGATACGCCACACGTGTCCGTCCTTGGCCCCTTCGCATTCTTCCCACAATTCCCCCTTTTTTTCCTTCCCACAATTCCCCTTCTCCCGTTCGCGCAGTCTTATGATTTTATCCCCTCTCGCGGTAATTTTGCGCGTTGATGTCACAGGGTCGTTGCACCTGTTAGGCTTGTTCGTCTGTGGCTTGATTCATTTTTCTCTCAAGATGTGTTGGTCAGCTGTTTTGACGATGACGTGACGTGAGAGTTGATTCGAGATGTTGATTGCATCATGATCATCTTTTTTTTTCTTCTTTTTTTTTCTTTTTCTAATTCGTTGTGACGTAAGTTCCGGTCTGTCGCTTCCTGGCTCGTTCCGGGAATCCGTTGCTGTTGGCATTTTCAGTTGAGTGCTGGGCTGTCGCGAGTGTGGTCGATTTTTTTTATTATCGCGTTTTCGGATTGTTTTTTCGGATTTATTTTGGTTTTCGTGTTTGTTTTAGTCGCTTTTGATGTTCGCGGTTCGGAAAAGGTAATTTTTTGATATTTTTTTTTTTATTTTTTTATTTTTTTTTTTTAAATTTCGTTTTGGATTTGAGATTTTTTTTTTATTTTCCGTTTTTTAAAAATATTTTTATTTTTTTATTTTTTAAAAAATATACGTATAAATATATATTTTCTTCGGTTTGAAAATGCGCAATTCCTAGCTGGCAAACAGCGCCGATCGATGACACGATCTGCGTCTCTTAAAGAAGGAAACACTCGTGATAAATATTTCCCTATCCAACACTATTAAACTTTCAGTTTCGTTTATCGAAAAACGGGAAACACGAAAACCCGAAAAACCCGAAAAACCCCCCAAATTTCACAATTTTCTTCATTAAAAAAATATAAAAAATGTATGTTTTGTGTTTTGTACAAAAACGTGAAAAATACTCGCATTAAATGAGATAACTCTTTATTATGTCATAGGAAATGCATTTGGATCACCATTTCGCGCCGGCCCCGTCGTCAAACAATTCCTGGAACGTTCGCGCATCGCATCGGCCTCGCCTCGCCTCGACTCGGCTGATTCACGTGGCCAGGTGCGGCCGGCCCGATGTCGCAATCCCGCAGATAAAACCGAAACTGATTCACGCATGTCGTCACCCTGCGGAAGCGAAACCCACGACCGGCGATATCTCCGCACCAAATCACTATTCACTCGTTTGTTTTTTTCTAATCTCGCACTCGCGTGCAAATCATGCAAATTTTCATTCATGAAAACGAGTCACGAACAAACCGGAAGTGGGATCACTCAACATGGGTGCCAAGTTGCTCCCACGTGCTGCATCAGGTGCTTGTGACTGCAGTGGGAAAGTCAGGTACCTGAAGTAGCGCGCGGAGAGACCTGGCTCGTTTCGTCGCCTCGCCGCCATTTTTTGGGTAAACCGAAAACCTGGATTTTTTTTTTCTTCGTTTTTTTTCCGTTATATAGTCAAACTGGTGGTTAGCAGTGTGCCCCACACGTTTATTGTACTTCATCAGGTGCTCTGGTTTTGGTGAGAACCCGGCATCTGTTGGAGTACAATTGACAGGATGGTGCCACACCTCAATTCGCTGTTCTTTTTCTCCATTTTATTTACGATTTTTTAAGATTTTAAGTAAGTACGCCATTTTGAATTTTTTTTTTTTTGAAAAATCAATTTTTTTTTTATTTTTTAAATTTTTTAAATCTATTTTTTTATTTTTTAGTGTCATTTCCATATATATTTATACACATTCATATATACATTTAAAATTAAAAGGGTGATGAAGTGATTCAGGAAGATGGCCGCGACGAAAATGGCCGCCAATGGAGAGAATTCGGGTCTAGAGTTTTGTAGTCGCCGGACCGACGTTTTAGACGTTGCAGATATTCGTCTATTAGATCCTAGACGGTGGAAAATCGATTAAATTTAATTAATTTTAACTAGTTAGTAGTTTTTCGATTGTTTTCTTACCTGTCTTTTGAGTACAATGTGTTTCCCCTTCCAGTATTTCATCATACCCATTGCTTGTAATGTACTGACGATGTCATAGGAATTGATGGCAGTTTCTTGACTCAGTTCTGTTATTTGTTTGTTGCAATAAAAAGAAATTGAATTTTGAGCATTAGTTGGCGGTGAATGAATTGATATTGTGATCAACACTTGCATTTTTCATGTGGGAGTAGACGAGACAAAATAAATTTATAAATAAATGATAAATAAATAAATAAATAAATAAATAATGAATTTAGTGAGTTTAAAAAGAAAAAAAGGAAATTTGTTTATTAACTTCTCGGAAATTTTGCTTCTTTCCCAGCTAAATACATTCTGGTCTGCGTGTTTTCACGCTATAATGATTAAAGGACTAACGATGTTCGTTGCACGTTGCTAAGCAACACGAGAGACTATTTAGTGGTAGACATTTTACATACTACAAATAAACGAACACCCTTACTCCTTAGACATAAAAATACACATACAAGGCATAAAAATGCATATTTTAGGCACAAAAATGCATATTTTAGGCACGAAAATGCATATTTCAGGCACAAAAATGCATATTTTAGACACAAAAATGCATATTTTATGCACAAAAATGCACTTTTTATGCACAAAATGCATATTTCAAGCACAAAAATGCATTTTTATGTATTACAACCACTTTTTTGGGCATAAAAATGCACTTTTTAGACACAAAAACACTTATTTATGATAAAATTTGATCGTTTATAGCAGAATGGGTAATCGGTTTGCGTAATAAGCGTATTATGTTCAGCTGTGTAATGAATAACACAACCGTAACACGAGCCGATTTAACTCGAAATAATAAGCAGCCAAACAGTTGTTCAAAGCAGCTCGCAGTGTTAATTGCCTTCAGTCTACTTGTTGATCCCTACATTAACCATTCTTCGATTAACGAGCGAATGCCTATGGCAAAAACACACACATTCTGGCCAGCTCAACGCAGACAATAACCCAACCTGAAATCAATGACCTCCCCAACCCCAAACCAGGCATAAAATAACCAAATATCAACCACTGCGCACACTCGCGCGCACGCTGCACATGGGGCCCTCATTTAATCATTTAATTATTTAGTTATTTACTAATTACTCGCTGCTTCGGTCTATTTTCGAGTGTTGTCAACATTGTGGCTGCCATTGAATGTCTTACTTGTTGTTGTTGTTTTTTAATTGTATAAATTTAGTGTGCGAGAGAGAGTGGGGCGTTTCGCAAACTGTCAGGCAGTTTGACGTCTGTATTGTGCAGCCGATAAACAGGCCAAACCAACAGCCAACAGCCCCAACTGTCGCAATTTTGTATTTTAGATTTTTCTGCGCAGTGCAGCATTCGGGCTTCGCTGGTTCAACACATTAGCCAACGTCTGTCTGGCCGACTGGCTCGAATTTAAAGGTCAAGTGCACTCGCAGGATGATGCCGTTTAGAAATAAATAAATAAATAAATAAATAAATGTGCTGCATTTGAAGGTTTTTTGTGTGTCGGATTATTGCGCTAGTTTGCTTTTTCTGCGTTTGTTTGTCGAGGTAGATTGGCGAGTTTTAAATTTCTGATGCTAAAGCTAAAGATGCGTTTATTGACTGAAGCGTTTTTCATTGAGGAGACATTCGAGTTCGAGCAAATTCTCTCATTTGTTACCCGCAAATCATGAAAATCCAGCAAATCGGCAGCAAATCCAGTTAATCGCTAAAAATCCAGGTAATCAGCTGAAAATCCCGCTAATCAGCTGAAAATCCCGCTAATCAGCTGAAAATCCCGCTAATCAGCTGAAAATCTCGCTAATCAGTAGTAAATCCTAGAAATCAACTGCAAATCAGCTGTAAATCCAACAAATTGAATGTAAATCCAACAAATTGATTGTAAATCCAACAAATTGACTGTAAATCTAGCAAATTGACTGTAAAATCCAACAAATTGACTGTAAATCCAACAAATTGACTGTAAATCCAACAATTTGACTGTAAATTCAATAAATATACTTTAAATCCAACAAATTGACAGTGAAACCAGCAAATCAGTGGCGAATCCATCAAATTAACTCCAAATCCAGCAAATCATTGCCAAATATTGGAGCAAATCTCGTTCCGAACCCCTCAAAAAATCAGCAAATCCATTGATTCAGCAAATCCACGTGCTTTTACGAGTGCCGTTGTCAATAATAAAGCTTAATTGACATCTAGCGTCAATTTTGCACATAAACTAAATTCTAATTGGAGAAAACTGTGGTGACGGAACGACTTTCGCGAGCGCCGCCATTGCATTTGCACCGAGAACTTGGAAAACCACTCAAACACAGTAACTAACTAACACCGCCAGAAATCGGCCATTTTTAAATTTTTAAAAAAATCGATACTTCAATTTTCATCGATAAACGTAAAAAGAAATGAAGAAAAAAGAATCGAGTACTCGCCTCTGATTGACAGCTCCTTTCCATCGTAGCGATTTAAATAGTCCAACAAGATACTCTTCCAATAACTTCTATAACTTAATAGTCCTAAATCCGAGAGCGGCTTTTCAGGTGATCCCACTTTTTGCTCCACTTTGGTCAGCATGTAACCTGTTTGGAACGATGGAAATGGGAGCAGATTCATCAAACAATGTGCATTTGTGAGATTTGTTTCGAACTTACTAAAATCGATGAGTAGGCGTCCGTAGCCCTTCCTTTGGTAGGGAGGCAAAGTTAGGATGCAGCTTACGTTGTAATTGAGAAATGAATTCTTCTCCTGAAATGAAAACGAAAATTTTGGTTCAATTTATTCGTTTTTTATTCGGATCAATGTTTGTGTCGTTTATTTGGGTTGGTTTTGGGGAAAATTTGCAAATAAGCCTATTTTTTCGTTAAAATAGATACAAAAATTGGCTTTTTTGACCACATTATTTTCAAAAATACGGATTATAACCTATTTTTCAATTGCTAAAATTCATTAAAATGTGAAAATAAACATTTTATTATTTTTGTTTGGTTAAAATTAATCCAACAATTACATTTATTGCTAAATAATGTCAAAATATTGCATTTTTTGGCCAAATTACGTACAAAAATTGAGCTTATTGCTAAATTATATCCAAAAACTGCATTTTTTAGCCAAATTATGTCCAAAAATTGCATTTTTTGGCCAAATTACGTCCAAAAATTGCATTTTTTGGCCAAATTACGTCCAAAACTTGAGTTTATCATTAAATTATATCCAAAAACTGCATTTTTTAGCCAAATTATGTCCAAAAATTGCATTTTTTGGCTAAATTACGTCCAAAAATTGCATTTTTTGGCCTAATTATGTCCAAAAATTGCATTTTTTGGCCAAAATACGTCCAAAAATTGCATTTTTTGGCCAAATTACGTCCAAAACTTGAGTTTATCATTAAATTATATCCAAAAATTGCATTTTTCGGCTAAATTATGTCCAAAAATTGCATTTTTCGGCTAAATTACATCCCAAAATTACGTTTCCAACCCTTTTTACAACCAATAGTTGACTAAAATTAATCAAAAATCTCATTTTCTCAACAAATTCAACACATTTCCTCCCAAAAACAAAACCAAAAACCAACAACCTCCACAACCCAACCCAAAATCCCTCCCAAAACCCACCAAAAACAAAAAAAAATACCCAAACAACAAACCAAACAAAAAAATCAACTCCCCCACCCACCACCCAACCCAACCAATCCAACTCGCACAAAAATAAATTTCACCCAAACCACCTCAAACCAATCCTTTGCCAACATCTGTTTCTCACCGGCAGATGCAACCCCCCACCCACCCACCGCTCGTCTCAAGGTCAGCGTCCCCTTAAACGCCGGCCGCGGCAGCTGTGGCGCGTGGAGGCCGCCGCCAGAAATTAGCCGCGTCTGCACGTGCCGAACCCCACCTCCACCCCACCCCACCCCCATAAACCATCACCCAAAATTTCCATCCCGCACCAACGACGCTTCTCCCGCAAACCCCACCCCCACACCCCCGCCAAGGCTCCTCGAACGCGCCACGGACGCGCCTGCAATCAATCAATCGATCAAACCGGGGCAAAAACCCAATTCACTGCAGTGTTGCGCGAGCTGGGTGCAAGGCGCGTGCAGGGGGGCCGTCTCCCCCACAAATAAAAAAAAAAAATTTCTACCCCCATAAAAAAAATTCAAGGGGGTAATCGTGAAATTCGCGCGCCCAGACATCGGTTGCCACGGCAACGGCCGGATTGATGGATGGGGAAGAGAATTCCCTGGTGGGCAGGGGTTTTATAGGGCCGGGTGACAATAAATCTATTGTAGGGGTTGCATTCAGGGGAGGAAAGGGGATTTGGAGGTCATTTCCTCCTATTTATCTATTTTTTTTTTAATTACCCTCGTTTTTTTTTCATTTTTTTTTGTATTCATTATTTTTTATTCTCCACCTGTTGGTTCTTCACCTGTGAAGAGTGGGGGATAAGTGGGGGACATGTTTGCTAATGATATGTGCGAATCGGGGGCATTAGTGGGGGTTGGTGGGGTTTTTGATTGTGTTTTGGTTTAGTTTTTGTGGTGGGGAATAAAGGGGGATTTTTTTTGGGTGCAAAGGGTATTTTTTGTGTGTTTTGGGGAGAATTGTGGGAGAAAGGGAAAAATGGGAGGTTAAACAAGGATAAGAGACTTGTGGGGTTGAGCGGCTGATTCAATGTTTGATGGTTGATGGGTTAGAGCTGTGAATACCGTGTTTTCGCGATTAAGAGCCGCGGCTCTTATTCAAAACTGCCACTTTCAGCGGCAGCTATTAGTCGAGTGCGGCTCTTATTTCAAATAGTGGCCGATACTTGTACTTTTCCCTTATAAAAACCCCCGTTAAGCCTATAAGTATAGTGGAAATCTTATAACTCTACCGGAGCTTACACTGTAACTGAAAATAGCGCAGTCAATCCGATAGTTTTCCACTATTTACGTCACTGACTAAAAATCTGGATTAGCATTGATCTCTCTCGCAGCCATTATGGGTTATTAATTGTTTGTGCAAAAAATTCTTTTAAATCTACAATAATAAAGTTGCGGCCTTGTATTGCAAGAGTTAAAAACAGGAATTCTCTCTTCTCAGGCGACATGTATAAGGTTAACCCTAATTTTATAACTAACTTAAAACTTCAACTACAATCCACTTTTACCTTACACTATAGTCAGTGCACTGTATCTTGTTGCTAAATTCGTACTGCGCATCCCATTCTGCGCAGACGATTTTCCAATTCCAGTTAGCAGTATTAAGCCTATTATTAGGCCTAATAATGCTAAAATAAAGTAAATAAACAACAATAAACTCATCATTAAAAGTAATTCACACAGTATGACCAAAATATTTGTGTTTATTTACTTTATTTTAGCATTGATAGGCCTAATATTAGGCTTAATACTGCTAAATAACAACTGGAATTAGAAAATCGTCTGCGGAGAATGGGATGCGCAGTACGAATTTAGCATCAAGATACCGTGCGCTGACTGTACATATAGTGTAAAAAATGTCATAATTGTAAGGGAAAAGTACCTGCCGCAAACTATGTAGTGTTGTGTTCATTTTGTGCGTTTCGGCTCCCATTCGATTCGTTCCTCGTTACACTAGTAACAATAAACTCGGTGTAGCCGTTCTCGAGTAATAGCGGCGGCTATTATTCGAGAATGGCTCTTATATCAAATTGCCTCTCTCGGTCGCGGCTCTTATTCGAAGGCGACTCTTAATCGGTAAAATACGGTATATGCAATGGGTAAGTCGTAGTAATTATTTGAGTATATCGGTGAATTTTGAGTAGTTAGTTTAATGGGTAAAAATTTTTATGGGTTTCCGGTGAAATTTGAAAAAAACGGCCAAAATAATAGACAAAAACGTGCCTAGAACTGTGGATGTGTTCGTTTTCGGGCCTCGATTATGGCGCATAAAAATTCGTCTTTTTTTCAGTTCGATTTTGGTGATTATTTTATGTTTCTGCTGTCCATTCGGTTTACAGAAACGGCAAAAACAGTAAAAATAGAAACTGACTGCACCAATTACAAACACGACTTTTTGAATGCAGATACTCCGTTTAAAAAACTGTATTCAAAAATAACAAACGTGTAAAAACGGAATTGAATTTATTTTTTCCAGTCCGCGATAAATCAAAATCGTGTCAACAGAATTGGGTGTGTTTGAGATTCCGACAAAATGTGAGAATTATTTTACGAATTTCTTATAAACTCCGACAAATTATTCTAAAAAAATCTTCTCAGAAATCGCGACAAAACCTAACGCGAACATATCTCCCACAAATTTAAACGAAATCCGACAAATTCCCGACAAATCGCAACAAATTTTACTCGTCTCCCAAAAACCTCGATCAAACCGCACCAAAACAAAACAAAAAACCCAAAAAAAACCACCAAAAACCCCCACAAAACCCACCAACCCAAGCCCACCTTACCTTCGAGAAGTACCCGACCATATGACACCCTTCCGAATCCACTTCCGTCATGATATAAAACAAAAATGGCTCCACGTCGTAGTACAACGTCTTATGATCCAAAAACAACTTGGCCAACAAGCACAGATTCTGGCAGTAGATCTAAAACGACAAAACAAAATATTAAATCATTCATTCATTCATTTATTCATTTATTTATTTATTTATTTATAATCCAAATTTAATTTCCCACTGATTTAGTTCCGCCACTGACTCTGACCCTCAAAACAACAGCTGCACGCAGGGCAGAGAGAGGGATAGAGAGAGACAGGTGTCGTAGGGTCGCCCACCCACCTTTCGGATACAATTCTCGGAAATATCGCAGCCAGATGGCGCAACTCGCGAGTGGCCAATTGAAGGGAAATTTAATCATGAGGATTCACCCTCGTTAACGGGTTAAATTGGGCTTGAAAACTTTTGGCGCTTTGGGCAGCTGTCGGGGTTTGTGGGTTGCAATTGCGAAAATCGTTTTGCTTGGTTCGCTCGGATGCCTGCAGGGGACGGGTACACCTGCAAGGATTCCTGATAAGAGAAATATGATGTATTGTAATTTAATAAAGTGCGTTTCGTGTAAGTAAGCAGATGCCGCTTTTTATCCGCTGATTATCGCGTGGGGACATCCGATGAGTAATTTTCCGGGCTTTTGCGATTGACACGAAAATGTGAGACGTTTCTCGACGTTTGCTCACGTTTTCACCTTTTTTATTGGCAATTTTCGTTCGATTTATCAAAAAATTGGTCAAATTTTGGTGGATTTGATCAAAAATTAGTCAAATTTTTGTTGATTTGATCAAAAATTAGTCAAATTTTGGTGGATTTGATCAAAAATTGCTCAAATTTTGGTGGATTTGATCAAAAATTAGTCAAATTTTGGTGGATTTGATCAAAAATTGCTCAAATTTTGGTGGATTTGATCAAAAATTAGTCAAATTTTGGTGGATTTGATCAAAAATTACTCAAATTTTTGTGCATTTGATCAAAAATTACTCAAATTTTGACAAATTTCATTTAATATTTCCCTAATTTTGTCAAAATTCATCAAAAATTACTCAAATTTTGACAAAATTCAACAAAAAATTCTCAAATTTCATGAAAATCCATCATAACTCTCCTAAATTGTGTCAAAATCAATCAAAAACCTCCCAAATTTCATCAAAATCCATCAAAAATTTCCCAAATTTTATCAAAATCCATCAAAAACCTCTCCACCATCAACAAACATTTCCCAAATCCATCCACACACTCCAAACCCACCATCGAAAACCCATCAAATTCCCCCACACATCGATCAATTCCAATAATCCCCAAAAAAACACCCCACAATTCCATCCAAATTCATTATCAACAACCAAATAATGGCGTATACTTTTGTTTTCTGTCCGTCCACTTCGAACACCGACAGATTTCCTTTTCTGTAAATCTCGTCGCCGGGCGGTTGCAACCAGACGCACTTGGCCACGTGTCTTCTCAGGATGACGTTGCTTTTCATGTACTTCAGACAGAACTCGCACAAGTAGAGTTTCGGAAGGCGCGCGTACTCTTCGGGGTAGGGCGACTGGTACCACACGTCCATCTCGTAGTGGCCCATCACGATCGAGCTGATTCCCTTGTTGTTGGCCGCCACGCTTTTCAGTTGGTTTTCCTGCAATCACACAATGAGAACATTATTTTAGCTTCGTTTTACTTTTTTTGTGGATAATGAAGGGAAATCTTAGAGCTAAGCTGGCGGAACAATGAAGAATGAAGAGAGGAGGTTTTAATGGAGTCAAATTAGGTTTTAGGGAATTAATGGGGCTTGGTGGAGATTGGAGATTGGAGATTGGAGACAGGAGATAGGAAGGGTTTCAGGAGATGTGGGTGGGGGTTTTCAAGGGATGTGCAGATATTTTGAGTGGTTGTGGTGAGTTTGGAGAAATTGTGGGAGATTTTGACGAATTCTGGGGAAATTTTAATGAATTCTAAGGAAATTTTGAGAAATTTTAACGAATTTTGAGAAATTTTGGAGAAATTTTAACAAATTCTGAATTTTTTTTTTTGGTAAATTTTAGGAAATTTCAACAAATAGTGAGAAATTTAAGGAAAAATTTAACAAATTCTGATGTAATTTAGGGAAAAGTTTAGGAAATTTGAACAAATTGTGAGAAAATTAAGGGAAAACTTAACAAATTCTGAGATAATTTCGGCAAATTTCAACAATTCTGAGATAATTTCGGCAAATTTCAACAAAATCTGCGATAATTTCGGCAAATTTCAACAAATTCTGAGATAATTTCGGCAAATTTCAACAAATTCTGAGATAATTTCGGCGAATTTCAAAAATTCTGAGATAATTTCGGCAAATTTCAACAAATCCTGACAATATTTTCATTTAATTTGAACAAATGTGTGAAATTTTTAATAAACCCTAAGAAATCTTGATAAACTCAACAAATTTCAAGCAAATTCTACATTTTTCCAGAAAACATCAACAAAATTCTAAACATCTGTCCTAAACTTCAACAAAACGAAAAAATCCTCCCTAAATCCAAACAAACATCACCAAAACTGCCTCCAAAACCCCAAACCTACCCTACCCTAACCTAACCCCTAACCTCATAAACACCTCAACCACTCCTCCACCAACTCAAATTCCAACGACTCCATTACAACCTAACCAAACAAACAAACCCAATCGCAACCAAATCAAAAAACCATTAACCAACAAACCACAAACAACTCCAAACCCATTCACAATCTCCCTTACAAAACAACTCCAACGGATATTCCAAACCAACATTGCACAACGAGCGAGTCAACAAATTACGAGTGATTCACCTCCCAATGACATCACAACAAGCTGCAAAAATCTCAATAACACCTAAATAACATCACCAACTGGGTCATGATCAACTGGAACAACTAGCGAGTCATCTTTCTCCTTATTTGTTTACATTACACGTTACATTCGCTCGCAGTCAAATGTCACACAAAAAAACATTAAATTACGCTCATTTTCCTCATTTTCCTCGTTTTTCGTGGGAAATATTCGAAGAAAAAGGTTGGAAAATGAAAAAATGTTAATTTTGCGAGGATTTGGGCGCGGAAAATCAAATATTACGACCATGTCTTCGGCTGCGCGCGCTTGGGCTTCCTTGAAGAGCGCAACGTCGTAATCGTAGCTGACGCCGTTCAAGTTCGGTTGCCGGTATCGCCTTCCGACGACTTCTTCCGTTTTCGACTCGGATTTCTTGTTTTTGCATTCGGCGAGCACTTTGCGGCCGTCGCACGACTGGAATCGTTCGCGTAAACTAATCATCTGGAAGGAAGTGGATTTTTTTTGGATTTTGAAACGAAATTCGTTGGTAGGTTAAATAAATGGTGATGGGAATTTACAGATCGTTTTCCGTTTTTGTTGTTGATGGCCAGCAACGCCTTTTGCCGGGCGTCGGTTCTCCGCAACTGCCGATCGTTGAAATTCTGGCATTCCTCCGGTTTGGCGTTGTGGTAAATCGGGCAAGCGAATATTGCTGAGTGACGGGCGAATTTTCCACTCAGGTGACCTGAGAAATAACAAAAATGAACAAAATATAAAAATCAATAAAAAATCAATAAAAAATCAATAAAAAATCAATGAAAAATCAATGAAAAATAAAGAAAAATCCTAAAAAATCAATGAAAACTGAAGAAAAATCCTAAAAAATCAATGAAAACTGAAGAAAAATCCTAAAAAATAAATGGAAAATGAAGAAAAATAAACATAAAAAAATGATAAATCAATAAAAATCAACAAAAACAATGAAAAATGAAGGAACAAATGAAAAATCGAGGAAAAAAAAAAGGAAAATCAATGAAAAATCAACAAAATCAAGGAAAATCAAGAAAAAAAATCAAGAAAAACGAACAAAAATCAACAAAAAACGATGAAAATGAAGAAAAAATCAAGAAACACGAACAAAAATCGAGGAAAATAACGAACTACGACGTCGTTACCGTTCGAATTGCAACCTGGAATGGGACACTTCTTGTCTTCTTTGGGCGACAACGACTTCTTCGCGTCTTTCCGAGCATTCCTCGTATTCGCCGCGTTATTCGATCGCGTGGACAACGGTTTCCGCTTCCTACAGCTCATATTCGAGCGCCCGCTGTCCGAATCCGTGCCCAAATCCGTCGACGACTGAGCCTGCTTCACCTTCTTATTCTGATTCCCCTTGCAATTCACTTCTTTACCTAGAACCAAACAAACGTCGTCAAACTTCCATTCCCATTCGATTCCTCATGCGCAAACCCTGTCGTTGTTGATTGTTTTGTTGCGCCATCCGGGTCTGCATCCGCGGCTTCAAGTTGTCCGCGTTTGCCTCGCTTTCGGAGTCCCTGGACGACCGCCAGCCTAAACGTGTGACACGTTTGGGTCGACCCACTGAAACTTCGCTACCCGTTTCACTGTTTGATTCCTGCTGCGAAAGATTGTTAGTTTTGCCGTTATTTCGCTCAATTTGTCGCTTTAAAATACTTTTATATTTTTTGTTCCCGTGTTTGGTTTGGTTTTGAGGCCGCGCGTGCATCGGATGTCGCCGTTTTTGTCGCTGTCCGACGATAGTTCGGCGGTGAAGACGACCGTGTCCTTCTTTAGTTTGTTTAGTGGCGAAGTTTTCACGTCGTTTTTCTCCTGGCATTGCTCGCACGTCCATTTCCCGACGGGTTTGTGCCGCAGTTTCGGTTGCACGCAGTAGAGGTGGAAAGGGTTGCTGCATGTCTCGCACCGAACGATTGGAGTCTGCAATTCGATTTTAAGATTTAGTTATCACGTTGAGTCGGTCATATTTTGCTAGTTCAATTTTTCAGACAGAAAAATTCGAATTTTTATGCTTTTCTCAAACTCAAAACTCGAATTTTGGCTGTTTGACTCAATAAAAATTGAATCTCTGACCATTTCTCTCAATAAAAATTGAATCTCTGGCCATTTCTCTCAATAAAAATTGAATCTCTGGCCATTCTAACTAAAAATTAAATTTTTGTGCAGACAATTTATTTTTCGTGCATAAAATTCAATTTTTGAGCATAAAATTCAATTTTTAAGCATAAAATTCAATTTTTGAGCATAAAATTCAATTTTTGAGCATAAAATTCAATTTTTGAGCATAAAATTCAATTTTTGAGCATAAAATTCAATTTTTGAGCCTAAAATTCAATTTTTGAGCATAAAATTCAATTTTTGAGCACAAAATACAATTTTTGAGCACAAAATTCAATTTCTGAGCATAAAATTAAATTTTTAAGCAAATATGAATTTTTTACATATAAAATTAATTTTCCCTAATATTTCGACCCCGAGCATAAATTCACACACCGTAGTTAGTGCCACAAAATCTCCAACTTCCTATTCCCATCCCAAAAATTAATCACCCATCACGTTAAATTCAATCAACAACACCAACCTACAAACAAATCAGCCAAACTTACTAAATCCTTTGAATCTTTGCAACTCGCGCAACATCTACACTTTAAACAATACCACGAAACCATTCTACTACTCCTCGTTTGTTGATGCGGCATCTCGACGCACGTCAAATGCACTAAAACCAACAAAAATCAATCAACCACCTAAAAAAAAAAGGCACAAAACAACAACCAACAAACCTCGACTTGCTTTACACTTAGCACAAACTAAAACGTCCGTTTTATCTTTCTCCGCGATCGTCTCGAGACACTCGCTACACGACTCCTCTTCGGATTTCAATCGCAAACGTCTCACGTTTCTCCTCAGCGCGACTGGAAAAATTCAGATTAATTCAAAATTCGACTGAACTCAGCGAGTTCGACCCATGTTTTACTTTTCTTGCTATCGTCCACTTCCCTCAGAGCTCGGCGACGGGTGACAATCGTCGATACGTCGTTGGACGACACGGATGCTTCGCTCACACTCGCGGATTCCTCTTCTTCCGAGCTGGAATTTGCCCGCTAAAACGAGACGGGGAAGCGATCAAAAATCAACGTTTTTCACATTTTAACTGGTTATAACGCGATTGATCCGTGATTATAGGTTGGGAATTACTTACCTTTCTTTTCGGCATCGCTTTGATTTCGTTTAAATTGGTAAAACTAGTGGTAAAGTGGAAATAAAATATCTCTACGTGTGGAGATACTCAAAGAGGCGAAACGACATTTTTGTTTTGATCCGTGGCGCACTCTAGGAACGGAAATTAATTAATTTGAAATTTGGTTTATAATCTAGAAATTTGGTCATTTGTGTTTGGTATTCTTTTTGGAAATGTGTTTTCGGTTGTTAATTTATTCATGAAATGAGCAATTTGGATTCTTTGTTTCTTTTCGTTTTCAATTTTAAGGGTTTAATGCGCCATCTTCAGTCGAAATGAGTAAAGAAATAGTGTTAACCAATCAGAAACCACCTTGTGCTTTCTTCCATCTTGTTTTGTTTGTAAAAATAATCTCTTAAATAAAATTTTTACTATTCGAAGAAATGACATATTAGTTCAACGACAGACATTTCTCGACATTTTATTTTTATTTTCTTTTTCTATGAAAACAACAAAGAAAATGTGAAAATAATCTCATGCAAAATAAAAATATAAACTACCTAAGCGAGGTGTCGTGTAGCGAGTTCACAAGAAAGGAAGACGAAGTGTGTCGTGTGATGCACTAACTTAAAGCAAGGCTACTTTAATCAGGTGTCATAATAGGCAACACCGCGCGCCAGGTGTCGCCATACATATTGCGCCATCTAGTGGCGCCTCATTACACTCCGGGATATCACACGAGACTCAATGATGCCAGCCAGTGTATGGTTTGACTGAAACCAGTTTTGCCTTCTGAAATAATTGAGTGTTATCCATATTCAACTGAAGTTATTTTTATATTATATTTTGTATGGATTTGTAATTCTTAACACTTTATTCTAGAATTAAGACAACAGATTGTATAGCTCACAAATTATGTAACTTTATACTTTGTATGCTGTAGTTTAGTCTTATACCAGACATGTTGTGATTTCCCCTTGCAAAGCATGGAAGCACAAATGCAGTCAAAAAGCACGGCGTGAAATTTAAATACATCATTGTTGTTTGTTAAATGTTAAATTGTTATCAGTAAACGATAAACAACGTGCTTTGATCACAAGATGAATAGAATTAAGAAAAGCGACCCTGCATTTGGATTTTCAGAAATCGGATTTTGTTACTTCCGGTCTCCCGAAATCAAGAAAATCAAAGAAAGCAAAAATATCCATTTAAGATTGAACGCACCTAATACCAAACAATTATAAACACCAAAAAGCACTTATGAGTTAAACAAGTGCTTATTGGACATTTCTTGACCTAGTGTTGTACATGGTCCGGACCCACTAATCCCTAAAGTGACCTGTGAATCCATGGGTTTTGGTGTCCAATTGGCTATCCCTAATCCCTATTGTTCTCCCAAGATATATACCGGTACCGGCTCGTATAAACGCTTGGGTTCGTAAAGGCGCCGGGCCCGTTTTGGCGCTCGGGAGACATCGGCAATTTATGGAATTGGCGCCGGCCCCGATTAAGCGCCGATCACAGATTTTTTGCAAAAATAGGTGATTTTTACGCGAAAATCACCATTTTTTGCAAAAAATCGGCCGTTATTTCATCCATAAAAACTAGTTCGTGACAAATTATAATTTATTTACCAGTTTTTTAAATCAACACAAATTAAAAAAAAATTAAATGATAACAATTTTTCAATCGTTTAAATAAATAGAAATTTAAAAAGTCAAATCATAACAATTTTTCAATCGTTTAAATAAATACCGCACAAATTAAAAAAGTTAAATAATACGGAGTAATTGATTTTTCAATTTTTTAAATAAACACAAATTAAATAAGCAAAACGATATCAATTTATTTTCCAATTTTTTAAATAAATACAAATAAAAAGTAAAATAATAATTTATTTTCCAATTTTTAAAATAAATACAAATAAAAAATTAAATAATAATTTATTTTCCAACTACTGTATGAAATGTGAAATAAATTCGCTGCAGATTGATTGAGACGCTGTAGAGTTGGCCTGGTACTGTATTTTCGTGGTAGAGTGAGGCATTATCACTAAAGACATATTTTAGTGCTGATATTTTACCACCACACTACAAGTATAGAAGCTCAGGTAAATGACCTTACTTGCATGATACACGTAACATATGAACACTAGGTGAGCCTTTTAAATCTCAGTTAATTACAGATTATGTCCAGTAACTTGAAGTCAAATGCAAACAGCCCATCACATTCTGCACATTCATTTAATATAGCAATTGTTAAGCTTGTCCCATAAAAAAATAAAGCAACAACATTTCAATAGTATGCGCTAATGCTGTTGGTTAATGAGCTTATTGTCGTGACCAATTGGCCTGTCCGTATTGTCAGCAGATGATAAAAGACCATAACCAGGGCTGGACTGGGAACAAATTTATTGCTGGGAAATCTGAGTGTCCGGGCCACAATTAATGAAGTCGGGACAGGCCACAGCGGTCACGCGCCCAAAAATCACAGAACGTGACGTGATTTGTGATGCTCCCCTGACTACGTGGCATCAATCCCCCAGTCACATGATTTTCTAGAAAAGTTGTCATGTAAACTGTTCAGTTTTGTCCTTTCACTTAGAGTAAGTGTGAGTGATAAGGGCTGCTGCAATCCGGGAATTTTGTTAACTAACTTAAACTAATAATAAGTTAAAACTAACTTGCAGGCGAGTGCCGTTGATAGGACTTACTCTCGAGTGGCTAAGTGTTGTCTAGGGTTTTTTTTAAATAAACACAAAGTATGGTTAAAATCAAATGAACAAGAGTTTAATCTGTCATTTATACAATGAATATATTAATAAATAAATACGAGATAATGAAAGGGGATTTACAATGTGAAAGCGACAATGTCGCAGAAACAATGGAAATCTGCGCGTAACGGTTGTTACGCTCGAAACACAAAAATGGCGTGTTTTCAACAACGGCTCGTTGTTGAGATGGCTACGTCTTCTCTTCGTAACTCACACGTACGATGGCGAAGAGTGCAAACTCTGGAGTAACTCGCGGTGGCTTGCAGGCGATGGCGATGGTTTGCGGCGAGCGTCTCCTCTTCTCCTCAGTAATGCGTGCAGCAGCGACAGCTGGTACACGAGCGCAAACGGGGAACAATTTTACTTAATGGGCACCCTTTCAGATCATCTCCAAAATTTGGTTCTAGGGGTAACCAAGGGTGGGGAATCGAATGGTGTTGACGGTTTTGGGGGCAAACAAAAACGGAAGCGGAAATCAGGAGATTAATGGCTGTAAGTTAAGCTGGGAATCATATGGCCAATTGTTGTTGTTGCTGCTGCTGTCGTCGCTGGCCCACAGTGTTAGCGGACAGGGGGTCGGGGAAAGGTGGGGGCGGGAAGGGGGGGTTCAGGGGGGGGGGGGGCAGAGAAAAGAAAAAGCACGAACCAGGTACGAACCAGGGATAAAATGGACACTTCTTTTAGGTGCCAGGATGATGAAAAAAGGACGAATCGTTGAGTGAAATGAAACGTGTTTATTACGTGAAAACAGGTGTAAAACTGATGCAAAAACAAAGATGGCTGACAATCAGAGCGCACGTGCATAACAATGCTGGGGAGAAAATGACTGGCTGCTAACAATCAAATTAACATTTTAAAAATGTGAAAGCAAACATCTAATGTTAATCGCTGGTCATTAACTGCTGTTTTCTACTTCCGTTTTCGTTTGCCCCCAAAACCGTCAACGCCATTCGTTTTCCCACACTTGGTTACCCCTAGAACCAAATTTTGGAGATGATCTGAAAGGGTGCCCATGAAGTAAAATTGTTCCCAAACGGGTGCTGTCTTTTGCACGATGGGCAAAGAAAGCAGAGGTCTCAAAACACACGAACTAACACGGTCAATACTAGCAAGTTTTGGGCTTAGCAGTGACAAGGTGTGTTGTGTTTCAGTGTGTATTCAGAGTGTGCCAAATTTGGGATTTCAAGCTTGGTACACTTCAGAGTTGCGCAATAAATCTGCGCAATTAGCTCAGGTTGGTGCAACAAAAGACTTTGCTGCACCAAAACGGTTAATTAGCTGTTCACCCCAGCCAATTTTGGGTGAAATGTGCTTGGGGAGTTTTCATCCCCAAGTCACATGACCGAGTCTGGCACACGCTAGACTGTTGTGAAATAAAATATACACAATCATCTTTTAAGTGGTGATTTTTATTTAGACAAAAATAATATATAAAAGGGAGATCACCACAGGGCGTCCCATCAGCACATTTACAAACTGCAGGCGCTTCAGGAATTCCTGTGCTTCAGGAATCCCTGTTTCATGGCCAGGAAAGACTAATATGTCAATGATTCGAACAGCGTTGAAATTTTGAATTTATCATCTGTGAGAGTTTTAGTTTGATTTGTTTTGCTTTGTTTTGCTTTATTTGACTCAGTTAAGGTGAGGTAAGGTGAGGTTAGTGCAATCTGAGCGGGGAACTTGCCGTCCTGAGTGAATAATTCTGTCAGATACATTAGTCACTCCTGGCCACAAAGATTCTTGTAGCGCCTGTAGTTTGTAAAAATGCGTCCCGCCAGCAACGGATCCGATTTCGGCAACAACAGTGGCCAGGAGTGACTAATGACTCAATAACTTGAAAATCACCCTCCAACCTACCGTAACCTAACTTAACCTAACCTAACCTGGCCTAACCTAACTGAGTTACAAAAAGCAAAACACAGCAAAACAAATCAAACTAACAAGCAAACAGACGATAAATTCAGAATTTCAAACTGTTTTATTATGTTGTTGCCATTTCTTATTAAATAATTACTTTAAATTAACTAGGCCTAACAGAAATAGTCTTTGAAATGGATGAGCACGAATCATACCGACCAGTTGGCCGCATTCAACAACTCCGAAAAAGAAAACTTAATCGCCTTGTCGGAACGGTTATGGCAGATCAACTGGAAACACCACAATTTGTTAAAACTTTAACAAATATTACAAGAAAGAAAAAAATTATGGCTATTCTATTTCTCGCATTACTCATTATAAATTTGTCCGTATGCGTTTACCAATCTACAGATCGAATATTCTATTATATGAATGAACCAACAACAGTTGACGCACACTTAATTGAAACGACACACGGTTCTTATCCATATGTTTACATATCTCCAGTATCAACGCCGGAATATTACGCGTATGCTAGAAAAAAGACAAAGAAGAAACGTATTCCATGTACTACTCTATGGTACCTTGCAAACAAGAAGCAACCTGACCTTCTTGATACTTTAAAATATATGGATATTCATAGCTACATAACTGAAGCTTACTTCTCCAAGGTAAACCTCGTCTCTTTCCCAGTGTTTTACGTATAATAAATAAGCACATCTTTTGTAGGGAAAATCACGTATTAATCTTACAGTTGAAAATTACGATTCCACAATGATGCCTACCGTTCAAGTTTCAAGTTGTGAGTCAACAAACTGACAAAAATTTGATAAAATTTTTATTTCTAACTTTACCTTTGCTTAGCTTTCCGACTTCCATACGGAGACAAAAATTACAAGATGATGATCAACCTAAAACTTCTAAAACCTTGTAACCATTACTATGTAAGATTTATGTTGTTCCAGAAAAACAGTGTTAAGTGAAATGAGCACTAAGTGAGAGTGACATATACTTGTAGTATGTAAAAAATTAGTCATAATGAAATTTAGTTGCAAGATCCACCAGCAAAAAAATATTTTTGGGGCCCATGTGCCCAATGTTGTTTTCGGTGAGGGCAGACTGACCAGAAATCTTTAAACTAAATTGTATTGATGACTCAGATGGTACTTTTTTGCATGTTTGCCACTTTGGGGCCGTCCATAAATTACGTAACGCCTGGAGGGGGGAGGAGGGAGTTTCAAATTTTGTTACGGGTTTTTACGACGGGGAGGGGGGGGGGGGGTTCTAAAAATGTTACGTAACAAATTTTTTTTTAACATTTTTAAATTTTTTTTAAAATTTTTGAAAAATTTTGAAAATTTTTGTATTATAAGCATGTATCAAATTTTTCAGCACAGAAAAATCTTATCGCTATTTCCTTACATGGCTATTATGGGTCATCGCTATAACAGCGTTTGTCACTATTATGTCGTATGGTAAACAGCACTGTATCAGATCAGCATTAAAACTCAGCACATCTCGATGGATGATGATCCGACACCTTAAGTCTATGCAGCTACAACCCGCCCATTGTTCTTATTATGATTATTATACTCTTGACGACCACCATGAAAAAGTACTTGTATTTGTTACTTACTTCTTCAGGTATTAATTGATCCATCACCAATTAAATATCAAGTTCATTACGAAAACTATTTGTACGTGATAACAGAGAAATATTTATATAAATGGAAGGATGGAAAATTTGTGAACTATGGGAAATACGAGACTAAGCATATTGTCACTACTCATTTCCAAACCGTAAGAGCACTATTCTCTGTTTTATAAAATTTGTGACAAACTCCCATTGAATCAGAGGTACAAATGAACACTTTAGAATAGTAGTTCTAAAAACACAACTATCTGCCACAAGAGGACATTGATTGACAAAAACGAGATAATGGCTACCGGTATTTTTAAACCAAACTTAACCCGTTAGTCAGGTCCAGTTACAGTTTCGAACAGAGGTTCAATCTCAGTTTCTGATCAAGTTTCCAATTCTGTTCCAGTCACTTCAAATGTATTTATAATTAAATTTAATATATATTTAACCTTAATTTTAATTTTTAATGGGTTAATGATGAATTCCGCAGATATTTTAGTGTGTATTTGACAGCTTTATTTTGAAATTGAGCTTTTCTGTATTCGTTGAGGAGGATCACATGATCAAACAATATGTATTTGAGCTTGTGATGTCCCCAACCAATGGGAGTTAGTCACAAATTGTGGTGACCCGACTGGGGTGGGGCACGAAGAGTTTCTCTCGTGGCCTACATACGGGTAAAGAAGGGGAGTCGCACGCGCGCCTCCCTTCCCTCAGAGCATTGACATCCAGTCAATGGACGGGCGTCTGCCCTGGGGGAGTGGGGGAGATTCGTCTTCTCCACTATTGGGTGGCTTTAGTCACCTGTCACCCCCCGCTTTGTGCAAAGGAATTCGCCTTGCACTGAGCGGGCAGAACCAACACAAAAATCAACCAAGATACACGTAAAAGCCAAACGTCCTAAAACGATCAAGCCTAAGTACAAAGACTTCAGGAGTGACCTAGGACAAGGGACTTTCAACGTGAGTACGATTGATTTGTGTTAACCTCCGCAGAGTAACCTGCGAAACAAGATTACCACACTATTTTAGCAAGCCAGCTAGAAATAGTAAACCTACTCCAATTTAGCGAGTTGTGCAGACAAACGGTCGCACAAGCCTAAATTGCAGTAACCACGACGAGCGTTCCCGCCGCTGTGTGTATCGCCGGGAACCACCAAGCGTCCGCCGCTGTGTGATCGCCGGACACCTACAAAAAACCCTAAACCTAGACAACAGACCAGAAGTAAGACCTTTCAGGCATTCACTCGCGCCCGACCAGCGTGAGCCCGAAGGACCGAACGAGAAACGTGAGACGAGGACGCCATTCATTGCCACGCCGGCCCAAGACGACACCACGTTGCCACGCGGACGCCATCTTGGATCCACAGCGACAAAGGACGACCTCGACCAGTTTCCCGCCAACTTCACACCCCTTTCCTTTTACCTTTTTATTCCCTTACATATTTTATTCCCTTTTAACTGTATATTCCCGTATAATAAATACATTTATTATATTTACCTTTTACATTGTCTTGCCGTGTTACATTATTTGGGTAACCGCTTGAGTAAAGCGGTATTGCGAGATCAGAGAGTGACTCATACCACGTATCAGCGACAGACCGAGTTGAGCGCGACACGTGGGGGCCTGTCCGGGATCGATTTAAACGACTCGAATAGAACTTGAGATCATTTTCATACCCAAAAATGGCAGACAATATCCGAGTAACGGATTCCGACTCCGACGCAAACAAGAGAGCCGGCAGTCGTAAAGGCGCCGACTATCACTTGCGATCTGGAGGTCCCTTACCCAAAGCCTCAGCGCACGAAGCGAGGCAAAAACGGCGCAAGCCTAAACCCGATCGCAGAAGCGCATCAGAGGCATCGCACCCGTCTCGTTCCGAGACGAGGCAGCGATTGGACGAGACAGAGCGGGGTGAAGAGCAATCTCACTCCAAACTGCCGCGTTCTAACCGTGACGGCGAGACGAGCGGAAACGAGGTTTTATCCCGTAACCCATCGCCTCGTCTAACGCACGACACCGAGGTGGGCAGCCCGAAAGCGGCGTCTCCAATACAAAAGACGGCCTCAAATACGACAGCTAATTCGGCACTAAACACGCCAATTACGCAAAGCCGCCCAGCTTCGGTCAGGTCTGAAGGACACAAGTCCAATGCGTCAAAAACTGAGCGTGTTCCGAGCCAGCCTTACAGCGTCTCGGCCACATTGGTTGACACGATGCAGTTGGCACAGGCAGAAGGTGTACGATACACTCTGCCAACGGGAAAAATAACTGTGTACGAAACATTACAAATCGTACGTGCAGCTTTAAGAGCGCACAGGTTATCCCCAGAAATCACCGTTGTTGAAGGCGCATACGCTCAACAAATGGTAGATTCCGCTCAATTCGAAGCGGATGCCGAGAATGAGGCCCGACAAGCCTGACGATGATAAGTGAAGTTGTCAACGCCGGGAAATAAACTGGAGACGAAACGAAAGTCATTTTGTGCCTGAAAACCGCACAAACGCGTCGGCCATCTTTATTCAGGCAAGAACAGGTGAGCAAGTGAATATGTACAAGTGTCGAGGCTATTTGCCCTCGATCTAAAAGTAGAACAAATCATCCTGATGGAAAGGTTGATTTGTTCTTTACATAACCAAAGTAAAGATAACTCAAAACCAGCATTAACACTGGATAATGCACTGGGGGAAATAATAGATAAACTAAATCATAGCAGACGACAACTCGAAATCCATTGTGAAACATGAGCCAACTGGAATGCTAAGCATGTATTAAAACAATCCAAAGCAGTTGGCTCTCGATTTCGGGACATTAAACAATGCGACACGAATTCCGCCTTTATCGCACTTAACCGGAAACGGTGCGACGTTAACTACGTGAAATGAAAACTGCTTTGACCCAACAGAACCCCCTCTAAACAGTTATCCATTTCAATCAAAAATGTGATCGCATAATGCGTCAAGACGTGGGCGGGAAACCCACTTGGCCATAATGTCTGCGATGTGCAGCGCGGACTTTATTCCGATCGAAGATGTAAATCCCCTTAACCATTTCCTTGCCCCAATCCTCATTGCTGAGACCAGTCATGGTATCTCCTAAGGTACCTTGTCTTAAGTAACAAAAACTCGCAAATGGTGGAGGAACTTGTGCCCGCGGTTTCGCTTTAAAATCGAATAACCCTGCATCATATTCGTAGTCCTCCTCCTCACACCACCTCACTACATCGATACGACTTCTAAATCGAGTGCCCGTTGGTGCAATGTAGTGAATGAAAACATGTCCGGCTTGTGCTCCGGATTTCCTAATGTATTCTACTCGTTTCCATTTCGTGATATCAATTTGTTGTAATTCAACTCCCCCAACTGCCCCAGTATGCCTGCCCCTTACATTAGGAGACTGTGCCACTGCCTCTTCATATCTGGCATCATCGTCACTGCCTTCACTTGGAGTAGCATCTCCTGCAGTGTGAGCGACATCCTCTGGTAAATTAGGGTCTAATTGGGGTAATGGAGCAGGCTGAGACGTAGATGCCTCATCCTCTGGCTCCGTCGTCGTTGCAGGAATAGTCTGCTGCGTAGGAGGTTCAACAGTTTGTTGTGTTGTCGACACAGGGGGACTTTGAGGAACTTCCTCCTCTTCTGCTTCGGATTCGCTAATTAGATGAATATAATCATCAGATCCAAACCCCCTCTTAGCCTCAACACTTCCCAATCCTTTTGAAACTGTTTGTGTTCCCTCGTACCAATATTGATTCTCATCAATTTTTACATGTTTTGATGCAAAGACTTTGTTCTTGTGTGGGTCCCAAATCCTGTATCCAGCTGTGGTTATTGCATAACCAATTAGGGCCCCCGACCAAGCTCTGCTGTCTAGTTTGCTTTTCCGAGTTTGCGCTGGGATGTGCACATACACTTTCGACCCAATACAGCGCAAATGTCGCACTGACATACGACGTCCGAAAAATACGTTATAGGGAGTCCGTCCCTGTAAACTCGAGTGAGGGTATCTATTTTTCAAATACACAATGGTATTTGCCAACTCAGCCCATAAAAAGTGTGGAAATCCATTTTCCAATTCCATAGCTCGCACCCCCTCTATGACGGTGCGATTCGATCGCTCCGCGACCGAATTCATCTCGGGGCTGTAGGCGTTGGTCCGTTCACACTTGATTCCGCAAGATTTAGTATAATTATCCCATTCTTTGGACACAAACTCACCCCCCCTATCTGTGCGGATCGTTTTAACCTTTCTAGAAGTCGCACGCTCGACTTCTGCTTGCCATACTTTAAAATGGGCAAAAGTTTCACTTTTATGTTTTAGAAAACTGATCCACATATATCTGGAGTGGTCGTCCACAATAATGAGATAATACTCAGCCCCCCCCTAAGGATTTGCATGATGCGGCCCCCCAAAGATCCATATGAATTAAATCTAAGATTCCCTTGGATTTGATCTCGGCTATTGGAGAAAAGGTTGCTCTAACCCGCTTGGCCCTATTACACGCATCACAAGGAGAAGCCAATTCATTGCTTAATTTAACGCCAAAAACCTCTGTGGATTTTTGCATCATCACAATGCCCTTTGAATTTAGGTGGCCCATTCTGCCATGCCAAAAATCCATCGGTATCGCTTTATCATTGTCTAATTTCTTCCCATTATTATCGTTATTATCAGCTGTTAAAGCTGTTTTAACCGGTCCCACTACTGTAGGTTTAGTCTGTTTCACTCCAATCTGATTAACCCCCTGTACCACATTACTAAACGTGCGCGCATTGTTCGCATTGCTCGCATTATTCACTGCGCCATTTGTTGCAACAATCGTTTTCCCATTCGGTTGCACATTAGAAGTGGTTAGTTCACACTTAACTTTAGGCATGGTTAATACAGTTTGTTTTACACAATTATTTATGCCAACTGCCTCCTTCTGCGCAGGGATGGCAGTTGCATTTACAGAGGTGACAGACACATGTCCGTTAACTTTATATAGACGATTACTAAGTCGTACCGCTGTTATCGATGGGTCTTCAATCCTTTTCCGAAATAAAGTCATTTTGCCGTCTGCAACGTAAGTGCGTAAGCCAGCCTCATCAGTGCGCCCGAGAGAGATAAGATTCTTCCGAAAATTCGGAGCATAATAGACGTTGTTCAAAGTAACAACTCTACTCCTGTTGCCATATGTGGAGATTAACTCCACAGATCCAATCCCTTCTATTTTAGAGGTCCCTTCCCCTAACTGCACTGTGTAATTGAGAGGCTTAAAATTTGCAAACCACTCTTTGCAAAAGGCAAAATGGTCAGTAGCACCGGTATCGACGTACCAAGCGGTGTCTACTGGTCCATTTGACAAAAATGACGATACAGGAGGCGGCGGCTCCTCCACTTCCATGTAGAGTGAGTCCGGGTCGTCAATCCAATTGTCGACTAAGTTGGCTTTGCGCCCACCACGTCCTCCTTTTCCACGATTTTTCCCACGTGGCTGTCCTCTAAATTGAGACGTTGGTCCAGCGTTGGACGACTGAGGATTCTGGCCCGTTTTCTTTTGCGAGGGGCATTCTCTCGAGAAATGACCCGAACCGCCGCAATTATAACACATCACGTTAGGTGATTTGACAATTTTCCATTGCATTGCCGCGTAGTGTGCCAATGGTTGCTGCACACACGAAGCCCCCAATCCACGGTCCTCATCTTGTTCATCTCCACTTGAGAAATCTGTGTCCGATGATGTGTCCATCGGTTGAACCGGTGGGGGATGCAATCTGTCATATTCCATTAAGAATTCCTGGCGAATCCTTTCCAGATTAACGTCCTCCTGCGGCCAATCATCAATTCTCGCCTTCATAGGCTCGTATTCAGGCCCTACACCATCCATATACTGGAAAATGACGAAAATTGGAGTTAATTCCAGGCCCGCTTCGTTAACCTCGACCGCTTTCTGATCCACACGGTCCAAAAACTGTCGCATTGTCTCGTTATCGTTCATTCTTAAGTCTAAAAACTGCCGTCGCAGTTGAGCTCTCTCAAATCTCGGAGCTACTGCCATTTTGCAGGAAATGCAGCACAAAACACAAAATTCGCACAATTCGCAGCACTTTGCACACAAACAAATAACACTTTCCTACCAAAATGAAGGCGAATAATATACACTACTTCCCGGGGTACAGCTCAATAAGTGAGCACAACTAACTTGACCAGTCGCTACAAGGGCTTCCGTCCGACACACCTGGGGTCGCGGGATCGCCCCCTTGCTTCGAGCAAGCCTGGCCAAGAATAGGATGACACTAGGCGAATGCCTAAAGGGTGCCAAACAAACAAAAGGTCCCAAAAGCAAAAACTTAAATTTATACAAAGTAATTTCGACCCCGAAAATGCAATAAATAATACGTTGTGAAGGTGGCACGTTGTTTTCCGTTGTTGGCGGGACAAATTCGTCGCCAAAATTCCAACGGCGATCCACCGACGACGTACGGTGCTCCAACGTAGCAAACGGGCGTGCGCGTATGCACTAACCCGCCCAGAATACGAATTTCGCGTGTATTCTGGTTCCACCAACTTCCTGGTCTTCACTATTGCACTCGTACGTGCAAATAGTGGCTCTTGATCCCGACAATAAACGTCGTTTGCGCGTGCTCGTCTCGTACGATGCAGCGCACACGTAACTCGCTTCGAAAATATCCGTCCCGTTCGTTTCGCCAAAATTCCGCTTCAAAATAAATGCCTGCTTGTTCCAGACGATTCCCACGACGATAATTAGTCGCCACGTTGTGTTTTCCTTCGCTGGAAAACTCCACGACGTGAAGAAACGGCCCAAACTCTGCTTAAACTCGCATCGCACTGGGGGCCGCCATCTTGGAAATGGTCGGCAGCGAAGCTCGACGAATGGCCATTTTCGCTTGAAATGAGCCAAAAATACACGATTAATATTCGAAATAAATTCCTTACTGTTCGTAAATGTCCTTTCCAACGCCTAAACACTCGTTGGAACACAGAATCGGCGATGTGAACGTAAATACGACGTTCGCTCGTCGCGTCAAAGCGCGGATACGGTTCCGCCCAAATTGACGTGTCCGGCGTCGATTTCGTTATGAAATCCGCTGGAAAACTTCACGATTCGGCCATCAACCACCCTCTGCTACCACTGACGATGATAAGTGAAGTTGTCAACGCCGGGAAATAAACTGGAGACGAAACGAAAGTCATTTTGTGCCTGAAAACCGCACAAACGCGTCGGCCATCTTTATTCAGGCAAGAACAGGTGAGCAAGTGAATATGTACAAGTGTCGAGGCTATTTGCCCTCGATCTAAAAGTAGAACAAATCATCCTGATGGAAAGGTTGATTTGTTCTTTACATAACCAAAGTAAAGATAACTCAAAACCAGCATTAACACTGGATAATGCACTGGGGGAAATAATAGATAAACTAAATCATAGCAGACGACAACTCGAAATCCATTGTGAAACATGAGCCAACTGGAATGCTAAGCATGTATTAAAACAATCCAAAGCAGTTGGCTCTCGATTTCGGGACATTAAACAATGCGACACGAATTCCGCCTTTATCGCACTTAACCGGAAACGGTGCGACGTTAACTACGTGAAATGAAAACTGCTTTGACCCAACAAAGCCATCCGCGAGAGAAAGCGGAAGCTGGCGGAAAGAGAAGCGCGAGCTCTCGAGTACGGCAAATCCCAGCGCGTTCCGACCACTCCAGAAGAGGCGGAAATAGTTGATCGAGCCTTACGTGCACATCGTTATGCATTCCGTTCTCAACAAGAAGCTGAACAAGCTTTCATGGCTAGGCTGCAACGAGACAAACCAAAATCCGTTCGCAAGCCAGAAGTTAGCTCGTCCGAATTGTCCGACGAGAGCGTCGAAGGCGACCCGAAGCGCACGCCGAAGGTCAGCCCCAAACCCGAGCGTAAAAAGGAAGTGCCAGTCACTCCACGCAAACGGGAAGTTTCGACCGGACAACGCGTTCGACCCCGCATGATGGCGTTAGACGATAATACTAACAACGCTATCAACCGATTAATAAATGCGAACAACGCGCGTCGTAACGAAGAACAGACTCACACGAGCCGACAACGCGACGACCCGCGGGGTAGCGACTGGCCACAGCCGGTGCCCATCCTCAAAGACGACGGACCTTCGAGAAAACCTTCCGAAGACCGCACATCGTCACGAGAGGAACGTCAACGCGAAAGAGGACAGCAACAGTATCACTACGGAAATAGTGATTCGTCGTCGGATGGACTGGAGTCGAATGCACCCAGTCATCACGATTCGGAGAGAGGTTCCGGAGAAAGACGAAGGGAAAGAGAACGCGATGAACGCAGGGAAAGGGAACGTGACGACCGTCGTAGGGGCCAGAAAGAGTCAAACTCTTCACGGCGCAACCCGCCACGCCGCTCACCGTCTCCCGACCCCAGCTCCGACCCCTCGTCCAACGACGACAGACGAAATGATAAATCCAGTAATCGCCGGAAGAGGTCCAACTCTCCGCGCGATAAAGAGAAACGACGTCGATCGGAAAATAGCGGCCACCGACGGGAGGAGTTTCAGGACCTTCCCCGACAAAGCGCGTTTACCGATTCGACGGGTCGGCAGTATACGATGGGAGAGCTTGGAAGAGCCCTGCTTGGCTCGTTAAAAGCCGAAGGAATCGATCTGAGCAAACGAAATGATCGTAATCGTAACACTGGTGACCGCGTAAAGAAAAAATACGCTGTCTCCCGACGTGACACCATGAGTGTTACCGGGAATATTAGGTGGCAATTTTATATTCAGAACCGTTTCGACGGGTCATGGAAAGCGGGAGATCGCTTCCTTGACGAAGTAATTCGAATTAAGACTGCCACTAAAGCCACCGTAGGAGACATGCTCACCCACGGTATTGTCGAGCTAATGACAGGCTCGGCACGTGAGTGGTACCAAGGATTGAAAGGCGTCAATTGGGACGACTTTTTAATGAGATTCGACCTGCGCTACGGCGAGACACCCGAAGAGGTGAGCCGAAAGATGCGAGGTCTTCGCCAGATGCCTGGTGAAACCATAATGGATTACGACATTCGCGCCAGATTGTTGTTCGAAAAGGCCCCGATGGAATTTCATGCCACGGGATTCAACCTTTTCTTTCTCGGCGGTTTGTCGGAATACTCGCAACGGGTGCTACTTGAAGAAAGGGCACCGACAGGAGGCAGCTACGAAGAAATGAGCGCCTTCCTGTTCGAGAACACGATAGATATCGAGAAGAGATATTATTCCGCTTTACCAGAAGCGGAGAAAGCAGCAACCGCTAAACGTCTCAAGTTGAGTGCGGAAAGATATGGGGCGACAGACAAAATCATGCGCCCTACTGAATATCTTAGCGGTATAATGGAGCTGGCAGAAGCTAGCGTTGGTTTACAAATAAAAAATAAACTGACATCCACGCTGCCTTCCAACCCATTGGCCGCCCCTAAAAAGGCACCGACAGCGTCAGCCATGCAAGCGACACTGGAGGAGGTCAAGGAGGGGGAGGAAGCCGAACAAAATGTCGGAAAATCAGACGAAAAAGAAGAAAAAGACGATTATTCGACGGACGAAGAAATACGAAGCTATCGCGATACCTTATCAACGGGTTGCGATGAGGAAGGACCGCTAGTACATCTCATCCATCGAGATAGAGCGGTAGAAGAATTTCGCGCCAGGTTAAAACCAAATGCCGGCCGAATTCCGAAGTATTTTCGAAAAAATTACACGCCACCGTCGAAAGTAGACCCTGAAAAAAAGAAATCGATTGAAGCCCCAAGAGACAAATCAAATATTCGTTGTTTTAAGTGTAACCAACCGGGTCACTATTCCAATGAGTGCCCAAGAACAGCGAAAGAAGACGCTAAGTTTGACGCGATAATGAAGCAGATGGCAGAGATTAAACTCGCCATGGCAAAAAACGAGTCAAAAAACGAGTCAGCGCAGGCGGCGAAGAAATAACTTCTCGACCGTCTGCGCCATTCATGAAGAAGAAGGGGTTTAACAAAGGGTTCGATAAACCGCCACCAGTCAAAGAAATGGGTAGTGACATAGCTAACGCCCAGATCCAAGACAGGGCCAACAACGCTTTGCAGGTAATTACCGCAAACGCTGAGGCTGAGGCGGAAGAACCAAACCTACTGCTTGAAGAATTACCTCAAGTAGTCGAAGACACAGAAGAATTTCGTGTTTTCATGTGCAACGTGGCGGTCGAATATACCAGCCGCCTATGTATGCTGCCCATGACAATAGAACGCGAAAAAATTATGGGACTGCTAGACTCGGGAGCAGATCGCTCGTTCGTTTCCGAAGACATAGTAGCATCATTGGGTCTCACCGATAAGATAAAAGGCGTTAATAAAAATGTACGTCTAAAAACCGCCAACGGAATGGCGCGTCCAAAAGGAGTTATATTATTGACCATGGAGTGGCTCGGAGGGGTAGAACAGCACCCTTTCCTGGTCCTGCCCACGTGCGACAGAATTTTTCTGTTGGGCTTAGACTTCATGGCGTCAATGGAAATACAACCAAATCCAATAACGAAATCTTGGAATTATATCAGAAATGATAGAGAAAGACCCGCAATTGTCGTGCCACCAGCTCTTATCAAAGAAGCGGCCGACAAGACACAGTGGGAGAAAGGCCTAAAGAAATTCGTTCAAGACTACGATTTTAAAGCATTCGTAACAGAATTGCAACGGGACAATGTAGTGGAAACGCTTGTCGCCGACGCCGCTTTAGAATTAAACGAAGCGGCAGCCCTACGAAGGGTCCTACTTAAATATGAGGGGATCCTGTCGAAAAAACCGGGCCGAACGAATAGGGCTATTCACGAAATTAAATTGACGGATAATAAACCTATACGAGTTGCGTATAAGGGAATGAACCCGCAAAAACGTGAAATAGTACAAAAAATGTGCCAAGAAATGCTAGACAGTGGCATTGTCTCCGAGGCCCAGGGAGAATACGCGACGCGAGTTGTGCTCGTGATGTGCCCGGGCTCGGACCCACGCCTATGCATTGATTACCGCCCATTAAACGCGGTGACAGAGATAGATCCCATACAGATGCCGTCTATCGAATCCATTTTGAGAGAGCTTAGCCCCTTTTCTTGGGTTACGACGATGGATCTGTCGAAGGGATACTGGCAAGTTGAGATGAGGCCAGAGGATAAGCTAAAAACAGCATTTTACTCGCCAATTGGACGGTTGATGTTCAACGTCATGCCGTTTGGTTTAGTGAATGCTCCCAGTACCTTTCAGAGACTAATCGAAAGCGTATTGGGTGATATCCTGCATCAGTTCGTGTGGGCATACCTAGATGACATAGTTATTGCCTCTAAAACATTCGAAGAGCACATTGAGCACATCGACCAAGTGCTCACCCGGCTGGCGAAAGCTGGGTTACACGTTCATCCGGGCAAGAGCAAGTTCTGCCGAAAGGAGCTTGCCTTCCTGGGTTATCGCATTGGAGTCAACGGTTTAGCTATTGGCCCCGAAAAAATCGATGCGATTAATCGTTTCCCACCACCCGAGGACGTTAAAGGTGTCCAACGGTTTATGGGAATGATAAACTTCTTCGGCAGGTTGCTACCGGGTCTAGCTGAAGTGGCAGCCCCAGTTACCGACCTCCTGAAGAATGAAAACGAATTTGTATGGTCAAATGAGTGCAACATCGCATTTAATGCGATAAAGAGGATGCTGACGGAAGTCGGCGTAATGCCTCTACCCGACTTAAACCGGCCGTTCATATTACATACGGACGCCAGCAGAGTTGGGTTAGGAGCGGCGTTGCTCCAAACACACGTGCGCGACGGAGTCGAACAAGACCTGCCGTGCATGTTTATAAGTCGCAAACTCCAAGGCGCTGAAAAAAATTACAACGCCACAGAGTTGGAGTGTTTGGCAGTTGTGTGGGCTATAAGGAAATTCAGAGATTATCTCGAATATACCAAATTTGTAGTCCACACAGATCATCAAGCGTTACAATGGCTGATGAAATTAAAGGAGCCAGCCGGTCGACTAGCCAGATGGCAGTTAGAACTGATGGCATGCGACTTGACCATTCAATACAAGCCCGGCAAATATAACGTCGTGGCTGACGCTCTATCAAGGGCACCAGTGTCAGATCCTATCGACGCTGACGATGATGGCGAGGATGATTCCCGCATCATTTACTGCCCGACGAGTTGTCACCGTTGGGATTTAAGGAAAATAAATGAAATTCCCACCGCGTCTCCAGCAGATGTAAAATTCTGTGGATTCTGGACGCGGTTATACCAACCAGCTGCTGACAATTACCCAAATGCAAAGAAGGAATTTAAGCTAGAGCGGAGAATAAATGACCCGCTTCTAAGCGCCTTCCACGCTCATGTCGGCAAGCAAATGCGAAGCAATCCCCCGACAAGGGAGGAAATAATTGTGCAACAAAAATTAGACAAAAAATGTCAGGACAGAGCTAGATTCGTACTGACAGGAAAATATCCGCCCAACTTAACCAGAAGGCAGAAGCGTCGTTATGCACACGAATCCATAGATTACCTATTGGATGACGGCCTTTTGGTGAAACATCACCCAAATCACCAAGATGACTTGAGTGAATCGGACACCGCAGTAAAGGTAGTAATACCTGCTTCCTTAATCGGTCGCGTGCTGTGGTTGTTACACGGGCACCCGCTTGCGAGCCATGCGGGAGTAAGCAGAACACTCTATCGTGCTACACAGCTTTTTCACTGGACAGGGATGAAAAAAGATATTGCTCTTTTTGTCCACCAATGTCAGCGATGTCAAGCGTGCAAGCCGAGGAGTAAATCACCATTCGAAACTATTTTCTTAGGGCCTTACGCGCCTTTTGATTGTTTAAGTGTCGATGTGATGGGCCCAAAACCCGTTACGGGAAATAAAAATGCGTACATTATCGTTATAATGGACGTGGCGACTCGTTGGCCCGAGTTGTACGCCGTCGCTAGACCTTCAGCAGAAAAAATCGTTGAATGTATCTACGACGTAGCGTTACGTTACGGATTTCCACGTAAAATGATATCCGACAACGGACCCCAATTTATCTCGAAAATTTGGGGTAAGTTTTGTGAGAAATTCGGGATTGTGGCGTCACATACTTCGACCTACAATCCCAGAACAAATCCCGTTGAGCGACTCAACAGGGACATTAAATATGCACTAAGTATATTCACTGACATCCACAATAAGTGGGATGAATACTTGAGGGAGATCGCGTTCAGCATACGAACAACAGTCTCGAGGACGAGAGATTTTTCTCCGGCCTACCTCAACTTCGCCCGGGAGCTACGAGTGCCTTGGGACCCACGAGTGGCAGAGTCGGTAAATGTGGTGGACCCTGAGAAACCACATGAGTACGTGTATAAATTGGAGCAAACCATCTCCAACACGTACAAGCACATGATGGCGCACATTTTTAACATGCGCGACCGCATTTTACAAGATAAAAGCGGTGGAAAATTCGTGAATTTCGAGATTAATGATTTAGTGTGGAAGGACACACACATCCTCTCAAATGCAGCGAGAGGAATCACCGCCAGCTTGGCCGACAAAAGAGACGGTCCGTATGTGATCATCGGCAAGCATGGCGGTAACGCGTATAAATTACGTAAGCTCGAGGACAATACCGAGCACAAATCGATCCAGGTACGAGAGTTAACTCCGTACATTCCGGAATTCCCGCAAGAAATGTGGGCCAAGGGCCAAGTCAAGTCAAAAACTGACGGCCAAATCGTCGATATGTTCGCTGGCGAGTCGGAAAAAGCACCGCCAAGTGACAACGAGGAGTATTTCGACGCCCCTTCACCACCGGTAAACGAGATAGTTGAATCCGTTCCGGATCCAATTTTGGTCGGGGGGGAAACAGGAGAAACTCCTGAAACAAACACAAAAAACACGGATAAAAAAGAAAACAGTAATGAGGAGGTACAGACACAAAAAACAACAAAAAATATCGTACCTGTCTCGACTCATCACCTGCGGCCCCGTGGAAGTAATCCGTTTATAAAAGACGGAAAGGTCGTAGGAAAGGAGTAGAAAACGTTACGAGTCGATGGCGACGCTGAAAAACAAAAAAATTGACCGATCGACAGCGCTAGCCATCAAAATCCGAGACTCGAAAAATTTCGCTAAGTCCAACAAAGCGGATATCGGTCGAATTCACGTCACGAGATGGCGTGGAAACGCGGGACCCGTAGCAAAATTATCGGCACGGGTCGGATACCGCGTGCAAAAGACCCCGTAGCAGCGATCGCGCACGGGCGTAGAAACAAAGGAGCCCCGTAGCGTAACATGCGCACGGGCTGTTGCGCACAAGTCATAAACACCTGGTTCTGGAGTAAAATTACCCAGAACCCACCACGATTGCCTCGTTTTCACCCGGACTTCCGCTAAATCAGCTGATCGTCGTCCGCACGTGATACGCATCGAGTTTATTTTTTAACCGAGTTTTTGATCCATTTTACGAGAAGTTTTCAAGTTTTTTAATCGTGGTCTGACTGAACGCGCAATCCTCACGATGGATGAGGAAGGAGGGGACGAGGAAATGCTTGAAATACAGCATCATGACGAGAATTGGGACCCGGACATAAACGTAGTTCCACCCGATCAGGTAGTAGTCGGCATCGCCGCACGAGATTTAGCTCCGTGCGGTCGAATTAAAGATACACTTGACTAATACTTGACATGAACGCTCTGCGTTCGAAATCGTGTATAATTATTATACTAATATCCACGATCGCGAGAGCGATTGTATTTTCTCCTATTATTTGTCTTCAAGGACGCGATAGCAGACAAACTGTCGCCTCGCTCCTTGAAGATGACTCACGACAATTGACACGAACGAGACAAAGGAAACGAGCTTTCTTTTTATATTCCAGAAATGGGAATAATTTATTGGATGGATTTTGAAAGAATTTATAGAACGTTGTTTCTATTTTTATTTGCTATTTTATTTGCGAATTTTTTCCCGATGACACTAATTTATTATAGATTCGTTTTTTAACTCGACTTTAACTCCGAATTTTTGGAGTTATTATTAGACAAATTTATTTCTTTACAAGTTAATTCACGACAAGAACATTTGTTTACATGTTCTAAAATTGTTACTGGAGATTTTCACGAACGATTTCGCGAATTTATTGGTTTAAATACAAATTTACAGTTTAATTTTAAATTAAACAATCCGAAGAAAAATTTCCGGATTAATACGCTCGATTCCGTCTCGTGGTTATCATTGGACGTGAACCAGATGTGCCAAGAAGACTCTTTTCTTCCTGACAAGGACGAATCAATGAACAGGAATAGGACTCGACGAGCGGTCGCACGTTTCAGCGACGTTCCTCGAGCCCACCCCCTATTTATCTCCGTGTTATTGGCGATTTCATTAATTATTTTGTTTCCATCATTGCAGATGGAGCTCCGAGACACATGGGGAGCGCTCAGCCCCGCATGCATAGTGCGAGCGGGCATATATCGAGGCGTACTGCCCGATTTTCTGCGCCGCTGCTTTGGCGAAGATGCGAAGCCATACCGCCTGCGCGTATTATTTTCGCGCGCCCTCGCCAAGCGTTGGGTTAACGATTGTACACTCCTAGACGCGTTCCCGGAGTCGGTGCGAAACGTCGTCGCTGCAGAGCTCGCTCGCATCGATGACCCGAAGTCACCAATCTTCCACCCGGCCCTGTCGAGCCAATACTCCGGCAGGCCGGCGGAGGAGCATGTGTTGTTCGCGTGGCAAGCGGCCGAGACCGAGGAGGCCCGCGAAGAAGTGTATCAACACTACCGCCAGCAGCTAATCGACACTGCGCCGGCGGTTGCAGAGCGGATTTTGCAAGACGACGGAATGAGCACCGCCGATATACATCTGTGGTGCGAGCAGATTCGGCAGGGAGAAGTTACGCCACAGTGGCGACCGAGAATGGGGATTCTCACGTCACAAGCTGAAATGTGGCAACTCCACTATTTGGGAATTCTCGGCCCCAAATATAATTTCCCAAGGAAGCGCAAGCGCTCCAAGGGAACCGGGGGCAGCGAATCGCGCTCCCCGGGACGGTCGAAGAAACAGTGCGTCGAACAGCACTCGACCGTCAACGATGGAGCGGGAACGTCAGCGCAGCCACCGCGCGACCCCGCGAATTACACCAGACCAAGGGTGTTCGTCAACCGTCAGATGAAAGACGGTAAAGAGACTCGAGAAGTCTGGATTTCGGGTGACGAAGAGCGAGTCTCTCGTCCCCGTGTCGGCAGACATCCGCTAACTCATCGTGAGCAGCGGAAACGAGACCGCAAAGAGCGGTATTTCGCTCGCTGCGAGGCGCGAGGAATTCCCCTTCCCGAACACGCTCTCAAAGCAATCGAAGCGAAGGAAGCGAGAGAGGCACGATCGAAGTCGAGTGGCCGATCTTCCGGGGAGCGTCGCGTCCTAGCGCCAGACACGCGGGACCTTCGCGAGATCATTGTTGGGTCAAAGCAGTTTTCATTTCACGTATTAACGGCGCACCTTTTCTGGCTAAGTGCGTTAAAGGCGAAATTCGGGTCGCATTGTTTACTGTACCCGAAATCGAGAGCCAACTGCTTTGGATTGTTTTAATACATGCTTAGCATTCCAGTTGGCTCATGTTTCACAATGGATTTCGAGTTGTCGTCTGCTATGATTTAGTTTATCTATTATTTCCCCCAGTGCATTATCCAGTGTTAATGCTGGTTTTGAGTTATCTTTACTTTGGTTATGTAAAGAACAAATCAACCTTTCCATCAGGATGATTTGTTCTACTTTTAGATCGAGGGCAAATAGCCTCGACACTTGTACATATTCACTTGCTCACCTGTTCTTGCCTGAATAAAGATGGCCGACGCGTTTGTGCGGTTTTCAGGCACAAAATGACTTTCGTTTCGTCTCCAGTTTATTTCCCGGCGTTGACAACTTCACTTATCATCGTCAGTGGTAGCAGAGGGTGGTTGATGGCCGAATCGTGAAGTTTTCCAGCGGATTTCATAACGAAATCGACGCCGGACACGTCAATTTGGGCGGAACCGTATCCGCGCTTTGACGCGACGAGCGAACGTCGTATTTACGTTCACATCGCCGATTCTGTGTTCCAACGAGTGTTTAGGCGTTGGAAAGGACATTTACGAACAGTAAGGAATTTATTTCGAATATTAATCGTGTATTTTTGGCTCATTTCAAGCGAAAATGGCCATTCGTCGAGCTTCGCTGCCGACCATTTCCAAGATGGCGGCCCCCAGTGCGATGCGAGTTTAAGCAGAGTTTGGGCCGTTTCTTCACGTCGTGGAGTTTTCCAGCGAAGGAAAACACAACGTGGCGACTAATTATCGTCGTGGGAATCGTCTGGAACAAGCAGGCATTTATTTTGAAGCGGAATTTTGGCGAAACGAACGGGACGGATATTTTCGAAGCGAGTTACGTGTGCGCTGCATCGTACGAGACGAGCACGCGCAAACGACGTTTATTGTCGGGATCAAGAGCCACTATTTGCACGTACGAGTGCAATAGTGAAGACCAGGAAGTTGGTGGAACCAGAATACACGCGAAATTCGTATTCTGGGCGGGTTAGTGCATACGCGCACGCCCGTTTGCTACGTTGGAGCACCGTACGTCGTCGGTGGATCGCCGTTGGAATTTTGGCGACGAATTTGTCCCGCCAACAACGGAAAACAACGTGCCACCTTCACAACGTATTATTTATTGCATTTTCGGGGTCGAAATTACTTTGTATAAATTTAAGTTTTTGCTTTTGGGACCTTTTGTTTGTTTGGCACCCTTTAGGCATTCGCCTAGTGTCATCCTATTCTTGGCCAGGCTTGCTCGAAGCAAGGGGGCGATCCCGCGACCCCAGGTGTGTCGGACGGAAGCCCTTGTAGCGACTGGTCAAGTTAGTTGTGCTCACTTATTGAGCTGTACCCCGGGAAGAATTGCATATTATTCGCCTTCATTTTGGTGGGAAAGTGTATTTGTTTGTGTGCAAAGTGCTACGAATTGTGTGAATTTTGTGTTTTGTGCTGCATTTTCTCCAAAAATCCGAAATGGCAGACGATTCGGATGGCGATGTTTATAAATCGTTTGGACAATCGATTAAGAAACTGAATGGATTGAACTATGAAACGTGGAGTGTACAAATTGCCCTCATTCTAAAGCAGCAAGGAGTTTGGGCTCACGTGATGGGCACTGAGCCGTGCCTGCCTTCAAGCGCAACGGCGCGTGAAAAACGTGAATACGAGACGAGAGAGGCAAAAGCACATTCTACGCTTTGCCTGAGCTGCAATGAAGCCCAGCAGTCAGTCGCTGTCGCCAAAGACACCGCGAGCGAGGTGTGGGAAGCGCTAAAAGAGGCTTATCGACCCACGACCCGGGCTAGGAAAGCCAGACTGCGTCGGGAGTTTCTCCAGCTCAAACTGAATGCTAGCGAAGAGATGGTCGTATTTACATCTCGCGTCGATCGAAAGGCGCTCGAGTTGAAAGAAGTGCAGATTACACTCACTGATGAGGAGATAGCATTTCAATATCTCGATTTTTTGGATCCCCAATATGAGAACTTAAAACAGGGACTGTATCATTGGGATGATACGGATTTTACCGTGGTCAAAGTGCGTGAACGTTTACTCGCCGAGTATAACCGCATGCACGCGTATGATTCAACGTTTGGGGCCAGCGGACAACCGGATACCAGTGCTTTTACGGCAAAACAACCCTGGAAATTTAACAAAACGGGTTCTACAACAGCACAACAAGGTGTGTGTTATAATTGCGGCGGTTCGGGTCATTTCTCGAGAGAATGCCCCTCGCAAAAGAAAACGGGCCAGAATCCTCAGTCGTCCAACGCTGGACCAACGTCTCAATTTAGAGGACAGCCACGTGGGAAAAATCGTGGAAAAGGAGGACGTGGTGGGCGCAAAGCCAACTTAGTCGACAATTGGATTGACGACCCGGACTCACTCTACATGGAAGTGGAGGAGCCGCCGCCTCCTGTATCGTCATTTTTGTCAAATGGACCAGTAGACACCGCTTGGTACGTCGATACCGGTGCTACTGACCATTTTGCCTTTTGCAAAGAGTGGTTTGCAAATTTTAAGCCTCTCAATTACACAGTGCAGTTAGGGGAAGGGACCTCTAAAATAGAAGGGATTGGATCTGTGGAGTTAATCTCCACATATGGCAACAGGAGTAGAGTTGTTACTTTGAACAACGTCTATTATGCTCCGAATTTTCGGAAGAATCTTATCTCTCTCGGGCGCACTGATGAGGCTGGCTTACGCACTTACGTTGCAGACGGCAAAATGACTTTATTTCGGAAAAGGATTGAAGACCCATCGATAACAGCGGTACGACTTAGTAATCGTCTATATAAAGTTAACGGACATGTGTCTGTCACCTCTGTAAATGCAACTGCCATCCCTGCGCAGAAGGAGGCAGTTGGCATAAATAATTGTGTAAAACAAACTGTATTAACCATGCCTAAAGTTAAGTGTGAACTAACCACTTCTAATGTGCAATCGAATGGGAAAACGATTGTTGCAACAAATGGCGCAGTGAATAATGCGAGCAATGCGAACAATGCGCGCACGTTTAGTAATGTGGTACAGGGGGTTAATCAGATTGGAGTGAAACAGACTAAACCTACAGTAGTGGGACCGGTTAAAACAGCTTTAACAGCTGATAATAACGATAATAATGGGAAGAAATTAGACAATGATAAAGCGATACCGATGGATTTTTGGCATGGCAGAATGGGCCACCTAAATTCAAAGGGCATTGTGATGATGCAAAAATCCACAGAGGTTTTTGGCGTTAAATTAAGCAATGAATTGGCTTCTCCTTGTGATGCGTGTAATAGGGCCAAGCGGGTTAGAGCAACCTTTTCTCCAATAGCCGAGATCAAATCCAAGGGAATCTTAGATTTAATTCATATGGATCTTTGGGGGGCCGCATCATGCAAATCCTTAGGGGGGGCTGAGTATTATCTCATTATTGTGGACGACCACTCCAGATATATGTGGATCAGTTTTCTAAAACATAAAAGTGAAACTTTTGCCCATTTTAAAGTATGGCAAGCAGAAGTCGAGCGTGCGACTTCTAGAAAGGTTAAAACGATCCGCACAGATAGGGGGGGTGAGTTTGTGTCCAAAGAATGGGATAATTATACTAAATCTTGCGGAATCAAGTGTGAACGGACCAACGCCTACAGCCCCGAGATGAATTCGGTCGCGGAGCGATCGAATCGCACCGTCATAGAGGGGGTGCGAGCTATGGAATTGGAAAATGGATTTCCACACTTTTTATGGGCTGAGTTGGCAAATACCATTGTGTATTTGAAAAATAGATACCCTCACTCGAGTTTACAGGGACGGACTCCCTATAACGTATTTTTCGGACGTCGTATGTCAGTGCGACATTTGCGCTGTATTGGGTCGAAAGTGTATGTGCACATCCCAGCGCAAACTCGGAAAAGCAAACTAGACAGTAGAGCTTGGTCGGGGGCCCTAATTGGTTATGCAATAACCACAGCTGGATACAGGATTTGGGACCCACACAAGAACAAAGTCTTTGCATCAAAACATGTAAAAATTGATGAGAATCAATATTGGTACGAGGGAACACAAACAGTTTCAAAAGGATTGGGAAGTGTTGAGGCTAAGAGGGGGTTTGGATCTGATGATTATATTCATCTAATTAGCGAATCCGAAGCAGAAGAGGAGGAAGTTCCTCAAAGTCCCCCTGTGTCGACAACACAACAAACTGTTGAACCTCCTACGCAGCAGACTATTCCTGCAACGACGACGGAGCCAGAGGATGAGGCATCTACGTCTCAGCCTGCTCCATTACCCCAATTAGACCCTAATTTACCAGAGGATGTCGCTCACACTGCAGGAGATGCTACTCCAAGTGAAGGCAGTGACGATGATGCCAGATATGAAGAGGCAGTGGCACAGTCTCCTAATGTAAGGGGCAGGCATACTGGGGCAGTTGGGGGAGTTGAATTACAACAAATTGATATCACGAAATGGAAACGAGTAGAATACATTAGGAAATCCGGAGCACAAGCCGGACATGTTTTCATTCACTACATTGCACCAACGGGCACTCGATTTAGAAGTCGTATCGATGTAGTGAGGTGGTGTGAGGAGGAGGACTACGAATATGATGCAGGGTTATTCGATTTTAAAGCGAAACCGCGGGCACAAGTTCCTCCACCATTTGCGAGTTTTTGTTACTTAAGACAAGGTACCTTAGGAGATACCATGACTGGTCTCAGCAATGAGGATTGGGGCAAGGAAATGGTTAAGGGGATTTACATCTTCGATCGGAATAAAGTCCGCGCTGCACATCGCAGACATTATGGCCAAGTGGGTTTCCCGCCCACGTCTTGACGCATTATGCGATCACATTTTTGATTGAAATGGATAACTGTTTAGAGGGGGTTCTGTTGGGTCAAAGCAGTTTTCATTTCACGTATTAACGGCGCACCTTTTCTGGCTAAGTGCGTTAAAGGCGAAATTCGGGTCGCATTGTTTACTGTACCCGAAATCGAGAGCCAACTGCTTTGGATTGTTTTAATACATGCTTAGCATTCCAGTTGGCTCATGTTTCACAATGGATTTCGAGTTGTCGTCTGCTATGATTTAGTTTATCTATTATTTCCCCCAGTGCATTATCCAGTGTTAATGCTGGTTTTGAGTTATCTTTACTTTGGTTATGTAAAGAACAAATCAACCTTTCCATCAGGATGATTTGTTCTACTTTTAGATCGAGGGCAAATAGCCTCGACACTTGTACATATTCACTTGCTCACCTGTTCTTGCCTGAATAAAGATGGCCGACGCGTTTGTGCGGTTTTCAGGCACAAAATGACTTTCGTTTCGTCTCCAGTTTATTTCCCGGCGTTGACAACTTCACTTATCATCGTCAATCATCACCCAGATGAAACGCAAGAAATTGTCGCGTTTCGACCCCGCGATGCAGTTCGCTCGCAAGATGGGCGTCGTCGAGCATGGTACCGTGATTCCACACGAAGTGGCACGGTGGTTAAGCGAGTATGTCAATTCGCGACCGCGTGTAGAAAACGCGCCTACGGCCGTCGTTCCACCGACGAGTACTGTAAGCCAGCTCCCGGCACTCCAAGTCACGCCGACTGGAGTGCAAGCGACGCTGCCACCGCCAACACAACAGTCTTTGACGTTGCTGTTGCCGACGCAGTCATCAACGTCGCAACCGTTGCCAGCACAGCAGTCCCTGACGCTGCCGCCGCCGACACAGCCGCTGCCGCCGCCGACGCAGCCCCCGCCGCCGCCGCCGCCGATGCCGGGTTCGAGCACTACGCCGAACTTGGCCGTCGACGACTCGGTGATGTTGCCCGTTCACCAGAGCATTGCGCGGGAATGCCATAACGCCCGCTTCGGAGAATATTACCCGAGCAAGGCAAGACACGACCGCACCGCGATGTGGTATGAACAGCGTGACGAAAACGCACGGCTGGCTCGAGAAGCAGCCAATCCGTCGATCGAAGAGCTCTTGGCCTTCGCATTTGTGATGGAGGACCCGAGGGCCGCCGCCGCTGCTCTGCAGGGCGCCGACGTCACTCAGCGCCATTTCATCGAGTGGGGGATTTCGATGATGCGGCACCACTCGCGCGCGTTCGCTGCAGATCCTGATCGCAGCAACCCTGTAAATCGGCGCAGTCTACAGCTGGCTTTGACGAAAATCATGGTCCAGTTATTGACCCCCTCGCTCTTTGGGGTCGGACGACAGGCGATGGCCTGTTGGTCCGTAGTAGACAGAGAGGGTGTGCAGATACCTCGCGCACTCGTTGGGGAATGGAGCGCCATTCTCCCCAACCCGGCGATGACTCGCTTCGAGCTGACCCGGGACGTGGTGAACCCCGAATGGGAGGGGTATAAGTTGCGGAGCATGGCCTTCCGCCACGCCGTTACCACGTGGGAGCCAACACCGTCAGCGCAGTCACACGCAATGATGGTCACGAGTGAAGAGCCGATGGAGAGCAACGCCGCCTCTTCGACTGCTTCACGTGGAGCCCCAACTCCACCTCCGCCGCCGCCACCGATGCCACCAGCGGCGACACCACAGACACCCGTCCTATCAGATGCGGCGGGTAAGCCCAGACGCTTGTTATGTCGGACGCCACCAACGATGTCCGCCGCTCGCCAGAGCCTGACGCCTCCCGCAGCCCAACAAGCGCGGGAAGAGACTGTCCAACAAGCGGTAGTTCCGAAGAGCGCCAAGCCAGCGAAAGCGGCGAAGCTTCAGACGAACTATTATGAGAAGTTGTGTGACGAGTTCTCTCAGCTGTCGATGACGACGGCGACGCGCAAATTCATCCTCGCGCAGAGAGACAAGGGGAAATCGGTATTCGTTTGGCTACACAACCAGGTGCGCCAGACCACCGATTTGATCCTCCATCAGCGTTTGCTGAGGGCCCACCGTGCGCCTCGAACGGCCGCGGAGGCGAACGCAATCCGGCACACCAATTCCGGGTTTTCGGCGTTCATTCCGCGGGTTTGGCTGCATGAGAGGAGGCGTGCCCCGTACGAGCCAGCCGGCGGCCACGATTTGTGCTTTATTTCCGAGCACGAGGACCCCCGCGACCAGTCTTCAGCCTTGGTTGGAGATCTGGTTTTGCCGCCCGGCGTTGTGCCGCCCGGCGCTGAGCCGCCCGTCCCTGGAGTGAGTTTCGCCCAGGCGATGGATCCAGCGTCGGGTCCCAGCAAGAAGGATTGATCGCTCCGAACACCGGCGGTCAGAGCTGGGAGGGGGACGTGTGGTGACCCGACTGGGGTGGGGCACGAAGAGTTTCTCTCGTGGCCTACATACGGGTAAAGAAGGGGAGTCGCACGCGCGCCTCCCTTCCCTCAGAGCATTGACATCCAGTCAATGGACGGGCGTCTGCCCTGGGGGAGTGGGGGAGATTCGTCTTCTCCACTATTGGGTGGCTTTAGTCACCTGTCACCCCCCGCTTTGTGCAAAGGAATTCGCCTTGCACTGAGCGGGCAGAACCAACACAAAAATCAACCAAGATACACGTAAAAGCCAAACGTCCTAAAACGATCAAGCCTAAGTACAAAGACTTCAGGAGTGACCTAGGACAAGGGACTTTCAACGTGAGTACGATTGATTTGTGTTAACCTCCGCAGAGTAACCTGCGAAACAAGATTACCACACTATTTTAGCAAGCCAGCTAGAAATAGTAAACCTACTCCAATTTAGCGAGTTGTGCAGACAAACGGTCGCACAAGCCTAAATTGCAGTAACCACGACGAGCGTTCCCGCCGCTGTGTGTATCGCCGGGAACCACCAAGCGTCCGCCGCTGTGTGATCGCCGGACACCTACAAAAAACCCTAAACCTAGACAACAGACCAGAAGTAAGACCTTTCAGGCATTCACTCGCGCCCGACCAGCGTGAGCCCGAAGGACCGAACGAGAAACGTGAGACGAGGACGCCATTCATTGCCACGCCGGCCCAAGACGACACCACGTTGCCACGCGGACGCCATCTTGGATCCACAGCGACAAAGGACGACCTCGACCAGTTTCCCGCCAACTTCACACCCCTTTCCTTTTACCTTTTTATTCCCTTACATATTTTATTCCCTTTTAACTGTATATTCCCGTATAATAAATACATTTATTATATTTACCTTTTACATTGTCTTGCCGTGTTACATTATTTGGGTAACCGCTTGAGTAAAGCGGTATTGCGAGATCAGAGAGTGACTCATACCACGTATCAGCGACAGACCGAGTTGAGCGCGACAAAATTTTCCCAAAAAGAGTTATAAAAAAATATATTTTTAAACCGAAACTACTTTTGGCGCAATAGCTTTTTCGAATTGAGGAAGCAGAAATTAGCTATCATTTCAGATAAAGATCTCTGGAAGTTACACTTCTCTTGTGTGATCTTAAGCACACACACTTTATTTTGTTTTTTTTATTGGTAATTGGTTATTTGTAACTCCTGTTTCAGTATCACTTCATCAATACTAAACGGAATCCTTGCAATAATAATTTACACAACTGTTTGCGTACTTGTCTTCTTAAAATGATGAAATGCAGGTATGAGATCAGTCTAATCTTTATGAGGTTATTGAAAATTACCTTTTCCATTCATAATCATTTAAACGTGTTTGTGTTTTAAATCTGTTTAAATGTAAAAATGTACACGTTAAGTTTGTATATGAATGTGCCTGGTGTAAATAGCAAACGATTACATCAATTTTCAACTAATGAAGAACTGAATTCAATAAAACTAAACTAACTTGCAGATTTCCATTTTATGAAGCAAGACATCTACCAAAATGCAATGACAGTGATTTAAGAAATGAATTCCTCAATTGGACCATGTTTATCCGCTCAAGTAGAGATATACTCAAATACTGCAAATGTCTCGATCTATGCGACGTGACACAACAAAGCATAGCGTATTATCACATCCCAAATCCTCACCCTGCTGTGGAAGTTTACGTCGTTAATCAATATGTTCGAACATTGCAACAGCATTTCTCTTACGATCTAATATCTCTGCTGTGTGATGTGGGTGGAAACATCGGACTGTATTTCGGAATGTCTTGTCTGACACTGATGGAAATTTGTGTATACAGTTGTAAAATTCCTTTCATCAAGTTGCACGCAAGAAGGAAACAAAATTCCAAGTTGAAAAACAAAATTCAAACTATTCTTGAAGGAACGAAGAAATTACCAAATCCAACCTCTCGCACAAATAAATTGAAAAATTGCCTATTCATATTTCTGATTGTCATCTCGGGGTACAATGTTTACAACTCGATCAGTTCGTATTTTGATTTTCCAATCGTCAAGACTGTTATTCTGGTTAGAGACAAGATCATTAAATTTCCAGTCATTATTGATTGTAAAGACAATGATAAGATTCATGAAGCAAAGCTAAATTTAGCTACAAGACTGAATGATAGTTGTGAAAATTACCAACTCTTAGATTTACTCCATCCGTTGTCTAAAATCGCAAATGACACACTCCAATTATGGAATGCCACTAAAAATAATTTTGCAAATTATTCTATAATAATCAATGGGCAGGAAGTAAGCAAATGAAAATATTTTACCACAAAGTGCATTTTTCCCGAGAATTTTGTTTTATGGGTTGTCAAGAATAATTTGAATTCTATTCCTTAATCCTCTTCCAATTGCCCTAGAATCTTCTCGACTGTAAAAAAAAAAAAAAAAAAAACCTCAAACATTTTTCTAAAATTTCTAAATTTCTAAAAATTTTGTCAAAAATTTCTGAAGATTTTCATCCCAAATTTCAGAACTTTTTTTCAACAATTTCCGGAACTACCAAATTACAATCCCATGACCGCCTATTATTTACAAACAATAAATTTTACAGTATGACAAAATCAATCGTGTCATGGAATTTGCAAATATATCAGAGTTGTCAACAGTATTTGGAATCTGCACTGAATTTAGAACAGGTAGAAATAAATAAACGACAAGTGTATGTATGCTCAGTCTTATTTATTTCGATGTTTTAACACATGTGCAGTTGACCTCCCACATGATCCAAACCAAAACACACTATATTACAGAAGAAAGGAACCATACAGACATATGACATATATTCCTGTGTGCTATTACCATCAACCAGTGAGTTATATTTTTGTAATATTCATTTTTTGTTCATGCAATTACAGTATTTGTTTTTAATTGCAGCACTTATTTCTGCCGCCAAATCAATTTTTTGACCTGAAACATCTGTTTTTTTTATATCGTGTTAGTAGACTTCAAGTCGATTTTTTGCGTCAAACGGTAATTTTTTCTAATTTAATTTTAAAAAGCACAGATAGTTCCCAATTTTTTTTCAGTTAATTCGAATAAATACTCCGAAGTCTCCTTGTCAAGCAAACGATGTAGTTTCGGAATGTGAACGAAAATGTTATGAAATGAAACTCGCCAAACAATCATTCGATTGCAGGTACCGAATGTGTTTTAAATAGTATTTGCGGATGCTATCACTGCTACTTTATTAGATTACCATTCATGGATGCGAACGAGCTACCTCTCTGCAGAAATCAAGAAACAGCTGAAATGACTCGCAAAATTTATCTGGAGTCTCAATTCAAGACTGATCCTCAGAAGGAGTGTTCATGTTTGCTACGCTGTGAAGAAACAATATTCCTACCTACACTTAAATTCCTAGATGTTAACGGTTACACCGAAATAAAATACATTATTAGTAGCAATATCCGAGAAGAAATTGAAGAGTTCAAAGAAATTACCATTATAAAACTGCTATGTCAAATTGGGTCGATTATCTCTATTTTGACTGGTCTATCAATTTTTGGACTCGTCGAATATTTCATTGATTAGTAATCAAACCGGAAAAATCAAATTCAACGCACAGTAACAATCTTATTGCTATATTCACTTCTGTAGTTTTTGTTCTAATATGTTGGAGGCATAAAAATGGAGACGCGTGGTTGTTAGGTGAAAATATTAACAGTGATGGTTTTAATCTAAAACAGATGTTTAAAAGTGCGCGGAGCACTAAATACAAAACAGGGCACTGATTGGTCAGTGCCAAATACAGGTGCACAGGTGGTAAAGACACCTGGCGGACAGGAATATAACATTCAATAAAACAACACTTCCCCTGAATGGCAATATTCCTACATTTCAAAATTCAAAACATTTTTTCTTAAGCAATTTAGACATTTAAACATTAAAGTATTCATTCACAAACAATTCAAATATTAAAAACAATATTTCTTAAACAATTTCCTTCAATCCAAATTGGGCGATCAATTCTTCGTGTTTTGGCTTAAAAAGCCCCTTGGTCAACACATCGGCGACCATCTTCTCACTCTCCAGGAATTCTATGTCGATATCTCCCCGCTCATATGTTTCTCGAACGAAATGGTGGCGAATATCGATGTGCTTGGTCCTGGAATGGAAAATTGGGTTTCGCACCAATTTGTGTGCCCCCTGATTATCGCTATAAATGAGGGTCGTTTCTTTCTTCTTGTTGATGTATTTAATTTCGTCTAGGAAGTTTCGCAAGTAGATTGCTTCTTTTGACGCGTCGGCCAACGCCATATATTCTGCTTCGGTCGACGAGGTTGCGACGGTCTTCTGCTTTCTTGCTTCCCAGCATATTGTCGCGTTCGCGAGTTTAAAGCAGTAGCCGGTGTACGAGCGACGGTCGTCCAAGTTTGCTCCCCAATCTGCATCCGTGTAGCCGACTAAGTCTTTTCCGGTCTTTTCGAATTTTAGCCCGAGATTCGATGAGTGCTTCAAATATCTTAGGACGCGTTTTGCTGCTGTCCAATGAGTTCCGGTGAAACACGTATTATATTGACTTAATGCGCTGACGGTGTAGGAGATATCGGGTCGAGTGCAAACGGCGAGGTACATGAGTGATCCGATTAAACTTTGGTACGGGAACTTCTCTGGATCCAGTAGCTCTTCGTCGGTCCCATCCTCCTTTTTCTTGTTTTTCTGCAATTTCTGATTTGCGTCGAGTGGAGTTGTGTTTTTCGAGCAGTCTTGCATTCCGAAACGATTCAGTATGTCCTTAACGTATTTTTTTTGCGCCATCGTGATTGATTTCGTCTTTTCGTCCTGTTTAAACTCGATTCCCAAGCAGTAGTGAATTTGTCCTAAATCCTTCATTTTGAACTCGCTCTTCAGGTTCGATTTTAATTTCTCCAAGTTTCTTTTGCAGTTCGTTGCGATGATAAAATCATCCACGTAGATTGCGACGAGCGTGATGACTTCTCCATTCGTTTGGTAATACACGCATGGGTCTGCGTTTGTTGGCTTCAGTCCGTGCTTTTGCAACTTCTCGTCCAGTTTTTTGTACCACTGGCGACCCGACTGCTTCAATCCGTATAACGCCTTTTTCATCCGGCAGACTTTTCCTTTCTTGATTTTTATTCCAGCGATAAATTCCAAATATTCGGGGAATTCCATAAAAATTTCCTCTTCGATTTCGCCGTTCAAATATGCCGTTATCGCGTCCATTTGGTGTACGGTCAATCCCAACTCGGCTGCGATTGCCATCATCATTCGAATTGATCCCGGTCGTGCGACGGGCGCGTAGGTTTCAAAGTAGTCGATGCCTGGCTGCTGTGCATATCCTTTGGCGACCAGTCGGGCCTTTCTGCGTTCGATTGACCCGTCTGCTTCAAATTTTGTGCGGAGGACCCATCTACATCCGATTACGTTTCTATTTTTCGGTCGGTCGCACTCCTCCCACGTTTCGTTTTCAATTAAAGCGTCGTATTCGTCCTTCATCGCTTTCATCCATTCTTGTGGGTCATTTCCATTCAAAGCTTCGGCCGCTGTTGTTGGATCGTCGAGAATTGCTATCTGTGCAATTTCGTCCAAAACTTCATTAGTTGTTGTCAGATTCTTTCTTGTATATTTCTTTCTGGGTGGGTCCCCATTTCGGTTTGGATAAGGTTTTGGTGTTCTAGTGGATCGTCGTGGAATCGTTTTCGTGTTTTCATTTTGACGAGGTTCGGCTTCTTCGTGTTGCGTCTCTCTCTCGTTCTCATTGTCGGGCTCGTTCTTGTAGGTCGGTAGCAGAGGAAAACGACCAAAAAGCACTCGAAACTTCGAGTGTAACGTCGCAAAGGCGTCGCACTACTCGTACGAACGTGTGGGCGACGTCGGGAGCGAAAAAGAATGAAACGACCGCGCAAATGCGCTTATATGTCGTGAAATGATAATACCAATACTTAAAAGCATAAAAACATATTTACTAAACGAAAATACTTACAAATGAAGCAATTACATAGTGAAATCATAAGGGCGAGAGCCAAGACGATGGTCGCCGCCATCTTGGAAGGTGATAAGAACACTAACGACACCTGGTGTCGTGAATTGGCGTTACGGAATTGAGAAATTCCGTAAAGCTTAACAAAAGCACTGGGAATAGCATGGTACTCCATGCAAAAACGTAACAAATGCATATAAATGCGGGAAAAGATAAACAATATCGAATATTGATAAAAATGGGAAAATACATCGAAATAAATGAAATGAGAAGTCGGAATGTGATTCTATATCACATCGATATGTATCATTTGGTTTCTTAGACCAACAATTCCCCCTTTCGATGGAAATAGAATCAGGGGAAAAATTACAGTTACTGGAATTACAGTAGGTAATTGAAAATAAATAATAGAGTCGAATCGCCGAGCCGGGTACTGTTATTGAAAACGCCACGTAGGCCCGAATATTCCCTCAGGAACTCGGTGATCCTCGAAGTCGGGTAAATAACGAAAGAATGTCACGATAAAGTCTAAAGTCGGAACACACGAGAGATCAACGACTGAAGACGCTCAGAACTGAGCCACTTAGTGAATATGTCCGCGACGTTGTGCTCGCTGGACACTTTTCGGAGATCAAAACAGCCTGCCGTAAACCATTCCCTGAGCCAGTGATACTTGACGCGGATATGCTTCGTCTTCGAGTTTTCCACGTCGTTGGATGTGAATTGTATGCTGGCTAAGGCATCGGAGTAAATAATCGGACGAGACAGGCGGTTCAAAATCGGGAATTCGGTGAAGATGTTATCGAGCCAAAAGGTTTCCTTCACGCATTCAACTAGGGCGAGGAATTCGGCTTCCATAGTTGAACACGCGACAGTCGATTGTTTTCGACACGACCAGCCAATTGGCACATTCCCGATATATGTAATGTAGCCACCGAAACTTAAAGATGTCGCCAAATCGCTAGCCCACGATGCATCCGTATACGCCCATAATTGGCTTGACGCACAATTCGAAAGTTCGATACGGTAATCAATAGTATTTGCTACGTACTGGAGAACTTGAAGGAGGGCTCGGATGTGGGTGTTGTCGTAGCAAGTGTTAAATTGCGAAAGCGAGATGACGAAGAATAAGATGTCGGGGCGCGTTCGTGATGCCAGAAAGAGTAATGACCCGATAAGTGAGCGGTAGGGAAAGTCGATCAGGTCCTCTGTCGATGCTCGGACTAATGTTGTTCCGGGTGTTACTGGCACTTTAACAAGTCGGTTAGTCGATGTCCCGTACTTCTGAACGAGTTTAGCGATGTATGCACGTTGAGAGATGTAAGTGCGTCCCAATTCGCGGATAAACTCGACGCCTAACAGTTTGGTAATTGGGCCGAGGTTGACTATATCGAATTTCGAGGTAATGAGTCGAATAATCCGGTCCAAAACACTGTCGGCTGCGTAGAAAAGTACAATATCATCGACGTAGACTAGCATAACTGCACAATTGCCATAGATGTAAACGCAATTGCAAGCGGGCATTTTTCGGAATCCGAGGGCTCGAAGTGCTTCGTCCAGTTTCAAATACCACTGTCGGCCAGACTGGTGGAGTCCGTAAAGAGATTTCACGAGTAACCAAACGTTGTCAGGGTGATTACAGGTGGCACCTGCCGGGATGCGCATATAGACCTTGTGCTCGAGGTCCCCGTACAGGTATGCACATTTGACGTCGAGGTGTGCATCTTTCCATCCTCGTAGCACTACCAAAAGGCAAAAGAATAGACGAATGAGGACGAAGTTCACTACTGGGCTGAAGACCTCGTCGTAATCGATTCCGAAAGTTTGGCGAAAGCCTTGGGCGACAAGTCGAGCACGATATCGAGTAATCTTGCCGGTCGCGTCTGATTTGAGTTTAAAAATCCATTTACAACCCAAGATTGTCGTATCGGGCGGTTTCGGCACTTCGACATAGATTTCCCGCTCTTTAAAAGTTCCTAACTCTTCATCAATGGCTTCACGCCATTTTGGAGCGTCGTCGAATTTGGGAATTTCCGCATACGATGACGGTTCGGTGCGACAGAGGTGAGCGGCATGTCGAGCTGGAGGAATCAACGGTAGCGTATGCTCCATGTTGCCGAAAAAGAATAACTCGGGGTCGTAAGGGAGATTGTTCATGGCACAGAATTCTTCGACGTCTCTACGAGATCGAAGTCGGAGGCCGGGTTCCGGGAAGTAGTAGACATCGATGTCTATCGAACCTGGCTGTTGATCTTTGCGTAGATGTTCTTCGCGAATCCATTTACGGAATACTGTGTTTCCGCCGACATAACGCCAATAGAATGATGTCTTGCCGGCAGAAGGAGCTGCAACATGTGTTGCGCCAGGAGGCAATGGAGACATTTGCCCCTGATCGAAGATTGGCATTGTGTGCTGTAAAATGTTCGGGCCGGCTTTCCTACGTAACGTGATGAAACGATTTGGGGAAGTCGGTGGTGAAAGGCCGGGGGAACTGACATTGGACGTTTCCGGTGACACGTGTGCAGACTGATTCGGTCGCAATTCTTCCGCGTCCGGTTGAACCGCAAATTCCTCGATCTGCTCGGCGTCATCGTCGGTGTCCTGCCCTTCAGCTATCTGTTCGTGTTCCTCATTAGTAATCGGATGCGACACGGAATGACGAGCTGGAGTTGGCAATGTCGATGCACAAAGTTCTAACAATTGTCGTTCCGGCGTTGATGGGGGTGGAATTGTGGGGTTATTCCCGGCAATTCTGCAAACGAAATCAAAAGAAACATCAGTTGAAACGGTGCGCGAAACCGACATGCGTGCGCCATCTTTAATTCGTGAGAATATCAGGTGATACACGGTTAGAGGCTATTTGCACTCTCTAACAACATAGGATAAATCATTGTCAAGTTTCCAATGATTTGTCCTTTACAATCGCAAGTAAAAAAACACCGACATTAATAATCGATAAACCAAGGAAAAAGGATAAAACACAAATCGCTTTTTCAAGCAGACGACATCAGGGACGTGTGCTGTAAAGGAGAGAATATTCAACCGCGGTACATAACAAGCATTGATAAAAATCATTATCGGTTGAACACTGGATCGGGACATTAATTTACAACACACTTGTTACACATACTCGGAAATTGTGTAACCAATAAAACACGTAACACAGGAACAAATATTTAAGCACTTCAAAATGGGTTTGCAACCCAACAAATCCCCCTTTGCTTAAACTATTTGTCCATAACAAAAATGTGTTCGCAAAGAGTGTTTAACCTTGGTTTCGCTAACCATTTGGTTAAAATATCTGCCACGTTCAGAACCCCGGCAACGTGTCTAATAGAAAACGTTCCTTTTTCGAACCAGTCACGGACGAAATGCAGTTTGACATCTATATGTTTATTAGCGCGGTTTTCTATTCTATTTTTCGTATACTGAATCGCCGGCATACTGTCGGCATATACGCACGGGGTTGCGCGTTCGACACAAAACATAATGTCTGCGTCGTACAGTCGGTGAAGCCATATAATATCCTTCACCCCATCGACCACGGCCAGAAATTCACTCTCCATGATCGACAGGGAGGTCATTGTCTGCTTATGGCAGTTCCATGAGATTGGAACCCCCCCTAGGTACACTATATGGCCCCCAAAGCTTCTTCTCTTGTCTTGGTCTAGGGCGAAAGACGCGTCAGTGTAGACAGTAAGGGAATCATTCCTACAATTCGATAAATCGATGGCATAGTTTGGTGTGTTCCCTAAATATCGCAATACCTGCATCAGCATTCCAACATGACGCGCCGAATGTTTTTCATTGTATTGCGAGAGGACTATAACCGAAAAGAGGATATCAGGCCTAGTCCTGCTCGCAATAAAAAGGAGACTCCCGACCAAGTTCCTGTACGGAAATACCGTGTTCACCCGTTCACCCTCTTTAACTTGCTGGATCATTGTGCCAGGGGTCACTGGCACTCGCACACGGTGACACGGATCCACTCCATACATCTTACACAGCTTTTCTATGTACTTTCTCTGGTGAATACGGATTCGCCCCCCGGATCTGTCGAATTCGATGCCCAACAATAGGGTCACCGGACCCAAATCAACAATGTCGAAGAAACCGCGAATCCATTTCAGGACGCATTTTTCGACGTAATCGTCTCTTGAAAAGAGTACGATATCGTCGACGTAGAAAATGATTACTGCTTCGTTGTCCAGAGAATAGACACAGTTCAGTCCTAGCATTGGCTCAAATCCCAATTGGAGCAGACAATCGTGGAGCGCTTGGTACCACATTCGTCCGCTCTGATGAAGGCCATATAAGGCCTTCAGCAGCATCCAACACTTATGTCGGTTTTTCGCTGTCCTGTAACCCTTGGGGACTTCACAATATTGCACTGTATCGAGGTCGCCATAGAGGTAGGCGGCCTTAATATCGATGTGCACGTCACGCCAGCCCTTAAGCACTACCAGAGTGCAGAAGAACACGATAACGAGGACGAAATTGACAACGGGGGAAAATACCTCCGTAAAGTCAATTCCGGGCCTCTGTTTAAACCCTTGGGCCACCAATCGGGCCCGGTAGCGTTGAATTGCTCCGGTGTGATCGCGTTTCATCTTATATATCCATTTTGTCCCCAAAAGCTGTACGTCTTTAGGCTTGTCAATTTCACGATAGACTTCTCGTTCATCAAAAATGTCAATCTCGTCCTTCATCGCCCCTTCCCAGTAGGGTTTGTTAATGCCCTCGATCGCCTCCTCGTAGGTGTCGGGCTCAACTGCACAAAACCCCGCAAAAGGTAAGGGTTCCTCCCCTTCTAACGTTTTGAAGTCGAAAAGGTTCGGATCGTATGCGTAACCTTCTCCATCGCACCACCGTGCAACATCAGTTCGACTTCTAAGTTTGTCGTCATTGGGCGAGAAATAAACAACGTCAACTTTTCCAGCCGTTGCCCCGGCTTTCCGGACAGACTGGATTCTCCTCCATTTCGTCATATCCAGCGGCAATAACATTGGGTCTGGGGTTTCTTTCTCTTTCACCTTTCCCTTTTTACCCGAACCACGACGAGTTTGTACCCCAGGAGGGGGTGCCAGATCTGGATCCTCATCGTCGTCAGGATAAACGTTTAAGAAATTTTCATCATCCCCCTTCGCCCCACCAATTTCTTCAACTGGATTATCTCCATCAATACCCTGCGCCCCACCAATTTCCTCATCATCCCCAATAGGATCAACTCCAATTGCAGGCAACTCAATTGTCCGCTGCACATTTGGTCTCAAAGCAGGTCCTGGGGTTCTAGGTGGAATAGGGGGCGGAATGGGCGGTGGGATAGGAGGTGGCATAAAGGGTGGTGGCTGTCCAACAGGGACAACGGAATCATCGTCATCTTCCTCGGTGTCGGAGGAAGAGTAGCCAAAACTCTTAAATTCTTCGGATCCCCCTTGAGGTTGTCGAACTGGAGTCTGTAATCTCTTCCCAATCTCGTACCAATACGAGTCCTCGAAGATCCGCACGTGTTTTGACGCAAAAACTTGATTTGTTTTAGGGTCCCAGATCCTATAGCCCCTAGTGGAGATGGCATAGCCAACCAATGCTCCTGCCCATGCTCTACCCTCCAATTTGCCTTTGCGGGTCTGGGATGGAACATGAACAAAAGTCTTCGATCCAATGCATTTAATGTGTCGTAAAGACAATTTCTTATTGAAAAATATCGAGTAAGGTGTTTTGCCTTCAATCCCCTGGTGGGGAAACCTATTCTTTAAGTAGACGATGGAAGTCGCCAATTCAGCCCAAAGGGGATAGGGGAAACTGTTCTCGAGCATCAAAGCCCTCACCCCGCTAATAATTGTACGGTTGGCCCTTTCAGCCACGGAATTCATTTCCGGAGAATATGCATTTGTTCGAATGCATTTTAATCCTATCTTGGAAGCGTAAGTGTCCCAATCCCGAGAAATAAATTCCCCGCCATTATCAGTCTTAATACATTTGACTTTCTTAGAAGTCGTTCTTTCCACTTCAGTTAGCCATCGTTTGAAATGACCCAAAACCTCCCCTTTGGTTTTCATCATAATTATCCACATATACCGTGAATAGTCGTCCACGAGAATAAAATAGTAATTAGCCCCACCTAAGGAAGGACCCTGTGATTTCCCCCAGACATCCATGTGTACAATGTCTAAAATCCCTTTGGTTGAAATCGCAACTATAGGGGGAAAGCTTGCTCTCGTGCTTTTGGCGGTTGCACATGCGTCACAGGTAGACAATTCCTTAGTGGACAGGTTAATTCCAAATACGTCATCAGACTTTTCTAATTTTGAAATGCCTTTAGCATTGAGATGGCCCATCCTCGAATGCCATGTGTCCATGGTTTGGGGCCGCTCCTGGTTTCTAACTTTCACATCATTGGCGTTTCCGCCGTTAGCTTTCGCTGTCGCATTAGCTTGGGGAATATTTGCAGGAGGTGTCTGAACCTCATTCCCCGCTTTCGGTAAATTAATCGCCGCAGGCGCTGACGTTTTCTCGCTCACTTGCGCACTCAAATTAGCTGCGGACGTCCCTTTATCCGACTTACTCAAACTTTTTAGTAATGCGTTCTTATAGTCTAAAATGGTTAGTAACGGTTGCACAAATCTTTCATCCTTTACAGATGATTTGATCAAGTCGAGGACAGCAGCCGCATTCTGTTGCGCAGTTAATGCAGCTGTGTTTACATTCCCAACCTCGATACGACAGTTAACTTTATACAATCTATTCGAAGTTCGAACTGCCGTAATCGATGGTTCCTCGATCTTATCTTTATAAATAAACATTTCCCCATTTTTGACAAATGTGCACATCCCAGCCTCATCGGTGCGTCCAAGTGAGATGAGATTCTTCCGAAAATTGGGTGCGAAGAAAACATTCTTCAAAGTAATGTCCCTATGTCGGGTTCCATAAAGCGTGGTGATGACAACATTTCCGACTCCTTCGATTTTCGATTTGCCTTCACCTTGTTGTACGCTGAAGTTAGACAGCGGTCTATAGTCCGAGAACCAACTCCGGTTGAAAGAGAAATGGTCGGTCGCCCCTGTGTCCACGTACCATTGAGAATCACAATTGCCGTGCGACACAAGGGATAATGGCTGTGCAGGTTTTTCCTCCAATACTGCCGAGTATAAAGTGTGGGGCTCATCCGCATACGGGTCCAGCTGTGTGAGATTTGCTCTCTGTTGCCCTTTTCCACGGCCCCTGCCACGTCCACTTCCTCGATTTAATTGGGCCGGCGAACCAGCAGCGGCAGGAAAAGTCCCAAAAGCTCCTTGCTGTTTTGGAGGCGACGGGCACTCTCTAGCGAAGTGACCCGTCCCTCCACAATTAAAACAAGTGCCCCGTGAGGGCCCAGTAGCTGTTGAAGGTTTCCCACGTGGTTTCCATTTTTGCTTGGCAAATAATGCAGTATTGTCCATTTGTTGAGTTAGGACACCGAATTCGTTGCTTGATTCGTAAAGGCGATTGTATTCGCCAAGCAACCTCTCTTTCACGTTTTTAGCCGTGAAATCAGCATCTTCCCAATGATACGCTGTCTGTTTAATGTTCTCATATTGTGGGGGTAAGTGGTCCAAATACTGGAAAGCGTGGAACTCGTCGGAGACGTCGATTTTCACGTCTTTTAATTCCGTGACCTTCCGATCGACTCGCCCCGTGAAAACGAGCATTTCCTCGCCTTCTAACATTTTCATGTTCAAAAAGTCACGGCGCAGTCGAGCGCGGCGTGCCCTCGTCGTCGGTTGATAAGCGTCTTTTAACGCTTCCCAGACTTTTGCAGCAGTGGGACAAGAGACGGCAATAACTTGCTGAGGTTCCGCGCAGCTCATGCAAAGGGTTGACATGGCTTTGTCCTCCCGGACTTTGAAGTCTCTTTTCTCCTTGGCTGTGGCGGTGTCAGGCGGTTGTTTCTCCGTGCCATCCACGTGACCCCAAACACCGTTGTATTTGAGGAGCAGCTGAACCTGCACCGACCACGTAGCATAGTTCGTACCGTCGAGTTTCTTAATATCCTTATAGTCGTCGTGTTTTGACATCACGACGACACAATGCACAATAATAATGAAGGATGCACGAAAAAAACACTAAATTCGGAAATTATTCCGCACAAAACACTTCACTAGAATCAAATCACACAGTGCACACTTGTCACCCACCAAAAATGAAGGCGAAAAAACAATTCCACCCGTGGGCAAACCGCTATAAGAGCGGCGATCAAACCTTGACTGGTCGTTCCCCAACTCTTCCGTCCGACCTCCTAGGGTCGCGGGATCGGTTGGGTGGCCGTGAACAAGCCCAGACAAGAATACAGTGCCACGTGCCCGACTGGACGTAGGGTGGCACCGATACTAAGAGGGGACCAAAAACAAAAACTTAAAATTAACAAAGTTTCACGACAAAATGGTAAATACACTTTTGCGTTGTTAAGATGGGCGGATTGCGGGATCCGATCGTCGCAATCGCTTCCGTCCAGCGTAGAACGTTGTTTAGACGTTATCGGTGCGCGGAAATGGGGCTGACGCGCTACCGCTCGCACACGTCCGTGCAAAGCGGGGAAAAACGATCCAAAATCGTCGTCGCGCCCGTCCGCGCCTTCGTGTGGCACTCCGGGGTGCAAAACACGGCTTTTCCGGTCAAATATTGTCGTGTACGCAGACTTATGCGTACAGAGACACTCGAAATTGGTTTCCACCGTCGACGGCGATGAAAATCCAAACAAAAATGGCCGCTGGTGAGGATTTGTTCTCCACCGGCGATCCACTGCTGATTTCCGATCGTTTTCGGTAATTTTCGCCTGATTCGGGGCGAAAATGCGTCGTATCGACGTTGATTCTCGTTGTTTCGGCGAGAATAATCGTCGTCTCGGCAAAAAGCTGGCGTCTAGGCGTGTATCGGCCCGAAAACACGTCGTTGCTACGTCGGCCGCACTGCCGAATCCAAAATGGCCGCCGAAGAAAATTTGCTTCGTAACGGCGTGGAAAAGTGCTTATTTCGCACTGAAAATAAATATTTCGACACTGCTTACTGTCGTAATAGTCCGTTGTACTGTCCGCACACACAATCCCGACGATTTGAAAAAGTTGGCGAAGTTATTTCGCACGTCGCCGGCGATTCGTGTCTGCAACGACCTCGGCCGACGTCCTGCACTCGTTTCGTCTCGAAATGTTCCGGAAAACTCCCAAAAACTGCTGGCCTTATCGTCGCACAGCCTCTGCTACCACTTGTGGGGTTATTCCCGGCAATTCTGCAAACGAAATCAAAAGAAACATCAGTTGAAACGGTGCGCGAAACCGACATGCGTGCGCCATCTTTAATTCGTGAGAATATCAGGTGATACACGGTTAGAGGCTATTTGCACTCTCTAACAACATAGGATAAATCATTGTCAAGTTTCCAATGATTTGTCCTTTACAATCGCAAGTAAAAAAACACCGACATTAATAATCGATAAACCAAGGAAAAAGGATAAAACACAAATCGCTTTTTCAAGCAGACGACATCAGGGACGTGTGCTGTAAAGGAGAGAATATTCAACCGCGGTACATAACAAGCATTGATAAAAATCATTATCGGTTGAACACTGGATCGGGACATTAATTTACAACACACTTGTTACACATACTCGGAAATTGTGTAACCAATAAAACACGTAACACAGGAACAAATATTTAAGCACTTCAAAATGGGTTTGCAACCCAACAGGAATGTGGACAATCGGTATCGGTGGCGTCTTTGATTTGGAGGCCGACTTGGATACAGATTTGTCTTCGGATATCGAATGCTCATCATCTGACGCTGGTTTGATCGACCAGTCCGCATATTGGACGGTGTCGTTGAATGACACTCTTTGTTGTTCATTGTTGGGTTCATAGAAGGATTCGTTGTTGCCATTTGGTACGCTTCGTAGGGATTTGCGATACGATTGATGTTCGTCTATGCGGACATGTGCAGACTCCGTGACCTTGTTATCAATGGGATTCCAAATTCTATAGCCACGAGTTGCAACCGCGTACCCAACAAGATATCCTTCCCATGCGCGTGGATCAAGCTTTTTACGGCCCGGCGCTGTGTAGTGGACCCAACATTTGGATCCGATCTTTCGTAAGTGTCGGAGAGATAACGCTCGCTCACGCCAAAGTACATAGGGGACTTGATTCTTCAAACGTGAGTGAGGGCTTCTGTTCTTGATATAAGCGAAAGTCACTGCAAGCTCTGCCCATAAACCGGCCGGAAGTTTGGTTTCTTCATGAATCGCGCGGATGTTGTCTGCCATCGTTCTGTTAATGCGTTCGGCCGTTCCATTCATTTGTGGGCTCGATGGGTTCGTTCGCTGCCCTTGGATCCCTTTGTCTTTCAAATAGCGCTCGAATTCATTGGACATGAATTCCCCGCCACGGTCTGTGCGAATGGCTTTGATTGTTGTATTCGCAACCCGTTCGACTCTCGCGGCGAAGTCCTTAAAGCATGCGAAGACTTGGGACTTCTGCGCTAATGGGGTGATCCAAGCATATCGTGTAGCGTCATCAATGATCGTTAAAACGAAACGAGCTCCACCGAAAGATGTTGCAGGAGCCGGCCCCCACACGTCCATATGCAGGAGGTCGAGTGCTTTGGTAGTACTCGGGTGAAGGTCCGGTTTGTGGGAAATTTTAATTGATTTTGCAAGACGACAGTCATTGCAAGCGAGTTCTTGTTTTACTTCTCCCGGTTCCATTCCGTATACTTGTTCGTTGTTTGCCAACAGGCGCATTGCATTTGTGTGCAAATGCCCTAATCTGCTATGCCATAGCCCCGTAGCATCCTTTACGTTTGCAGGGTTAGCGATTGCCTTCTTTGGTGACTTGGAAGGATTGCTCGGAGGAAGAGGTATGGCAGGAGGAATATTAGGTAATGGCGTTGTCGGAATGGATTGGAGAACGTTGGAATAGGATTGGATAGGAGGATCTGGTTGGATAGGCGTGGATTGGGGAACAGGCAGAGACTGGGTCGGATTGGAAATTTGATTCTGAATTTGCTTCGGAATCGGCGGCATTTCTATTCGAAAATCCGTGTTGCCTCCTTGTCTCGATTTCCCCTTCTTCGGTTTCGGAATGTTCTCAAAATCCACTTCTGTGGTGACATAAGTCAGCGCCGGCGTTTGCTGAATGGGTGTCGGAATTATCGTTGACACTGGGGTCGAAATCGCCGCAGACACAGAAGGAGTCGAACATAAACCGTCCACATAATACAATCCTGCCTTCTCCTTTGCTCGTAGAATAGAGCTCCGAATGTCCGATTGATAGATGTTAACTTCACCGTTGTAGAAATGTATGTGATGACGTGTTTTATCGATTTTGGAAACCGAAATCAAATTGGCCTCGAAATTCGGTGCAAAAAGTACATTTGTCAAATTCACAATACAATTGCAGTCATCTATTCTGGTGAGCAGTCGGACATTCCCTTTTCCAGTCACCTTGGACTTGCCTTGTCCGAGCTCGATGTCGAAAGGCACGATGTCCACAAAATCCGTAAACCAAGCTCGAACATAGGAGACGTGGTCCGTCGCGCCACAGTCGACAATCCATTCATTGGATTGCATGAAATGAGCAACCGGGCGCGCCGGGGCTTGTGGGGCACTGGCGAAGAATGTCCCTTCTCGTGTCGGACGAGAACAGCCTCGCGGACGCGTATCGTCGGGCTTGGGCGCGGCGTTTTTGTTGCGCCTCTTGCTCTTGCTTCGGGAGCGTTGGAAAGAAGCCGATGCCGGGGGTTGATTGTGATCCTCCCGTCGTGGATGGGGACACTTGTTTGCGTAGTGGCCCATCTCATTACAGTTGAAACATTTAATTTCCGATAACGGTCGACGAGGACGAGAATTCTTTCGGGATTGTTGGCCTTTTACAGACGAATGCACAGAAGACGAGTGTACATTATGCAATCCCATCGGTTTTAACCGTAAATATTCGGAAATCAATTGTTCGGCAACTTTAGTCGGCGTAAAGTCTTGATCAGGCCAGTGATATATCGCGAACGTTGCTTGAGCGTATTCGGGCGGTAGTCGGTTGAGGTACTGGTATGCATGGTGATCATCTGTCGTAACCTCTTTGATGTCGGCTAATTGACGGACAAAATGATCCACTCGATTGATGAAATCCTGCATTTCCTCATTGGGTTCGAGATGCAAAGTCAAGAACTCCGACCGTAATGCTGCCCGTCGCGCCCGCGAACTAGGCGCGTACGCTTTTGCCAGGACGTCCCATGCCTGTTTGGGAGTGTCACAATTGTCCAGGGCTGAACGTTTCGGTTCGCTGACATACATGTAGATGTGTCCGAGAGCTTTGTCCTTTTTAACCATGTAACGTTCTTTCTCTTTGTCCGTTAAAGTCAAAAGATGATCGGCCTCCTTCTCCTCCGTTACATGCCTCCAAAGGCCCTCGGATTTCAAAAGCATCCGCATCGCTCTCTGCCAGGGCTCGTAATTCCCGACAGAGAGGATGGGAATTCGGCTGACCGTCGTTTCCGTTGTCTTTTGCATCGTTGCGAAGATTCGGCGCACCACGCAAAGCACACGGACTCAGGAAAATGGTATAACGGCGTTCGAAGCACTTCACTAATCGGTGGCACAAAAATGTCGTTGTAAACACAGATCGGAGCACAGCACTTCCAACGTGGTTCGAGGCGGATATCAATCAAGGGGGCGGTCAATGCTAAAATTGACCAAATAACCTTTGACAAGTGTCCCCCTAACGCCCTTTGCAAGCCACCTGGGGCCACGGAAACGTTAGGTGAGGCAGGGCTCAGCCTTGTCAAAGAATACAACCACAGCTGAGACGACTGTCCCGAGGGCTGCGGCGATTCTAATATTGGCCCACACCAAAAACTTAAAACTATCTTATAACTAACAAATAAAATCGACAGGGAAGGAGAAAGTTGATGAATCCCCCGTGGAAGGTCACACGGGCTCGCGGCAAAGCACGAGACAGGTTTTCTCGAAAAACCTGCTAGAAAAGCGCAATTCGGCTTCGAAAAACCGAATTCTTCTCGATTTAACGAGGCTCTTCGTGAAAAATACACAAATCGTCGTAATGATTCGAAAATCGGCGATACTACATGCACGCCGGGGTGCATGAAGCGAGAATCGTCTCGTTTCTCGATGGAGAACGTCTCATCGACGTTGTCGAAACGGAAAATCGTCGAAAATCTGAAAAATACAAAAATTCGCCTCGAAATTTGCGAGACCGCACAATTTCGGGCGAAATTAGCTGGAGAATCACGTGAGGCGTGGCGCAGGTTGCTTGTGAACGTTGGTAGGACGTTGCCGACGTTCAAATCACGGGAATCCAGCTTGAAAATGGTGAAAAAACCTGAAAATATAAATCCGCCGCAAAATTCGCGAAATTCGCGTAATTTTCGGCGATAATTAGTAGCAATTGAGGCGTGCAGAGGATTAAACCATCCTCTGCTACCAATTGTAGGTCGGTAGCAGAGGAAAACGACCAAAAAGCACTCGAAACTTCGAGTGTAACGTCGCAAAGGCGTCGCACTACTCGTACGAACGTGTGGGCGACGTCGGGAGCGAAAAAGAATGAAACGACCGCGCAAATGCGCTTATATGTCGTGAAATGATAATACCAATACTTAAAAGCATAAAAACATATTTACTAAACGAAAATACTTACAAATGAAGCAATTACATAGTGAAATCATAAGGGCGAGAGCCAAGACGATGGTCGCCGCCATCTTGGAAGGTGATAAGAACACTAACGACACCTGGTGTCGTGAATTGGCGTTACGGAATTGAGAAATTCCGTAAAGCTTAACAAAAGCACTGGGAATAGCATGGTACTCCATGCAAAAACGTAACAAATGCATATAAATGCGGGAAAAGATAAACAATATCGAATATTGATAAAAATGGGAAAATACATCGAAATAAATGAAATGAGAAGTCGGAATGTGATTCTATATCACATCGATATGTATCATTTGGTTTCTTAGACCAACAGTTCTCGCCTGCGCTCTCGACTTCGTCCTCGGAAATTTCGGTTCCATTCTCGATTTGATCTGTTCTGCAATCGGTGAGAATGTCATTAAAATTATTGTTATTATCGTTTTCTTCACATTCTTCATTCGTTTCATTTTCCGATTTTTCGACAAATTTCACATCGCGACTTTTTATAATTTTGTTTTCGCTTTTTGACCACAAGCGATACGCCTTCGATCCGTCCCAATATCCGATGAGAATACATTCTTTTGACTTCGGTTCGAACTTCCCCTTGTTCGGTTTCTTGTCCAACGCGAAGACTCTGCTTCCAAAAACTCGAAAATAGTCGACATTCGGTTTTCTTCCGGTCCAGACTTGATGCGGGATTTCATTTTCCAAACTTCTAGTCGGGCATTTATTTCGGATGTGGCATGCAGTGTTGATTGCTTCCGCCCAATATGAGTTAGGCAATTTTGCTTGCAGTAACATGCATCGTGCCATCTCGATCAAAGTTCTATTCATTCTTTCCGAGACGCCATTTTGTTCCGGGGTTCGTTCGACGCTGGTTTGGCGCTTTATGCCGTTTTCTTGTAAATACGTGTCGAATTTCTTATTTACATATTCCTTCCCGTTGTCCGATCGTAAAATTTTTAGTGCGCAACCAGTTTCCCTCTCGCAAAACGTTTTAAATGACTTGAATGCCTCGAAAACTTCGCTTTTGTGCTTCAGAAAATACACCTTGCACCACCTCGATTTGTCGTCGGTGAAGGTCACGAAGTATCTTGATCCGTTCATGGACTTTGTTGGCATTGGTCCGCAAACGTCCGAGTGTACAAGTTCCAGCAGTTTTTCGCTTTTTGACGTGGAGTCAGGAAATTTCGTACTTGCGTGCTTCCCCTCGATGCAAGTTTCACAAGTTGGCAGCTTGGCGTCCTTTTCCAAATTCATTCCGTCCGCCTTTTCGTTTAGTATTTTCAGACTTGACTCGTTCAGGTGCCCAAGTCTTTTGTGCCATTCTTGTATTTTCGTACTTGCGGGTTTTGCAGGTTTTGATCCGGTTCCGACTTCGATTTCCGCTGCAGTCGCAGCATCCTCGGTCTCGTCGACGATGTAATACAGTCCGTTCCTTTTTTCGGCGGTGAATACGATTTCTCCCTTCGGATTTATCACCTCTGCTGATTTATCATCGAAAATCACCTTGTGTCCCCGTTCTGTGATCTTCCCGACTGACATCAAATTCGTTCGTAGATCTCGCACCAAAAGAGTTTCCGCCAAATCCAGCTTCACATTTCCGTTCCCGGTGTTGACGACAATTTTCGCGGTTCCTTTTCCGTCGATTTTTGTACTCGCTTTGCTGGCCAAATTCAGTTTTTGGTTTTTCAGGAATTCGATCGTCGAAAATGTTGAATCGTTCGAGCACATGTGGGAGCTGGCGCCGCTGTCCAAACACCAATTTTTCGGTCGTGACGTCTCGCTTATCAGCGCTGTCTCGATTTGCTCGCAGAAAAATAATTCGTACTTGGATTTCTCGGCTCTTGATGCGCTTTCCTTCTTGCTTTTACTTCGGCAATCGGCGATTTTGTGGCCAATTTTTCCGCAACCGTGACACTTGTATTTGAAAACTGGCTTCTCGGTCGAATTCGAATTTTCGTCGCCGTATTTCTTTGGTTGCTTACGTTTTTGGAACGTTTTTCTGGCCATCATGGCGTCCGACACGTCTTCTTTTCCCTTTCCGCGGGCGATCGACTCGTCTTTGATTTTTCCCTCCAAAACTTCCAGTGAAGGCAATTTGTCTTGCGATTCTATTGCGCATCTGAAGTTGTCGTAAGAGTTTGGCAGGCTTAGTAGTAGTAGAATCGTCGTGAAGTCTTCGGGCATCTTGAAATCCATGTCTAGTAGCTTATCCACCAGCTCGAAGAATTCTTTTAAGTGATTCTCCACGTTTTCTCCGTCCGCCATTTTGTGTGTTGCGAGTCGTTTTAACAACGTGATTTTTCTTGCCGGTCCTTTTGATTGGTACACACTGTGCAACTTCTTCCATAATTCATTCGCGGTGTTGCAATTTTTGGCCATTCGAAGTTCCGATTGTTTTATATTTAGCAAAATGTCATTTTTGGCTGTTCGATCACTTTTCTCCCACGTTTCGATCTCCTTCACGCGTTTCGCGTTTCCTTCGATGGTTTCTGGTCGTTTCGACGTACCTTCCGCGTGCACGAGTAGGTCCCGTTGATCCAAAATTGCTTCCATCTGGATCTTCCATGTGTCGAAGTTTTCCTTTCCCAACGCCTCGATTCGGGCTGAATTTCCGCCGCCGTTCGCCATCGTTTCTTAGTTCTGTTTCTTGTGGAATGTTCGTGTTAAATTCGTTTTTAACTTCCTCGAATGTTCCGGTACAAAACTTGATGATTTTTAAGCGCAGTGGAAGCGTGCTGGGCCCATAACCTGTAGTTTTTGTTCTAATATGTTGGAGGCATAAAAATGGAGAAGCGTGGTTGTTAGGTGAAAATATTAACAGTGATGGTTTTAATCTAAAACAGATGTTTAAAAGTGCGCGGAGCACTAAATACAAAACAGGGCACTGATTGGTCAGTGCCAAATACAGGTGCACAGGTGGTAAAGACACCTGGCGGACAGGAATATAACATTCAATAAAACAACAACTTCCCTACATGATCCTTTGCACCTAAAACAACCTGTTGTTTTATGACACTAATACCATCCATCATGGAGAAGAATTGTGCACCTGCCAGCTGATCTAAAGTGTCATCTATTCTTGGCAATGGGTACACCATTTTCTTTGTTATCGCATTCAAACGTCTCCAGTCGACACAAAATCTCCACTTACCATCTCTTTTCTTTATTAGCAATACAGGCGCGCTCCAGGGACTTTCTGATTCCCTTATCACTCCCATATCAAGCAATTTCTTTGTTTCCTCTGCTTCGACTTCTTTTTCCTTCATAGAACGACGATACGGTTGCAAATGTATTGGTTCATGGTCTCCAGTATCGATTTTATGCTTATACACTTGAACTCTTCCCAAATCCTTGTCAGAAACAGCAAATCTGTCTTGATTCTTTTGAAGAAGTTGTCGCATTTGCTCTTGTTGGTCTTTATTCATTTTGTCTTTTGCTATTGAGGAGTCAAAGTCAAAACAGTGTACCTGTTTTTCGTCAAACACCCCAACATCAACCACATAATAAGCTTTTGCGATTGCTGACTTCTCCTTCAGAAAGACTGTCTTCTTGGTTGGGTTAGCCACTCGAATGATGCCTTTTCCGTTCTTGAAATCTGTTAAAGTTTTACAACCTATCACAGCAAATCTATCAGTGACATTATGTAATGGTTGTACAAACATGTCCAATGTTATTGCTTTATTCAAATAGATGGGAACAATGCACTCATGCATTGGTGGAATTGTGATGTTCTTCATTACCCTCGCAACATAATTCTGATCAACAAAAGTTTTATTCATTGGAAATGACACTTCCTTTCCACTAGTTCGGCCCACAAAGATTTTTTGTTTGTCGTAGTCTAACACGCACTTCGCGAACAGCATGAATGGGTCACTTAGCAGTAGTTCATAATGAAATCCTTTAACAATCAGGACCTCGATCCTGTATGTTAATTCACCAATTGTAATGTTCATCTTGGTTTTTCCTATTGGAGTCACAAGTTCTCCGCTTACCCCTTGTAATCGTATATTTGGGCTTGGCGGGTACTTCAACTGTAAAGCCTCAGCAAGCTCTTCGCTGATAACATTGCGTTTTCCTCCAGTGTCCATAACTGCCTTGACTTCCATGTTGTTCACTATTACTGGAATTTCCAATAGAGATTCTGAAATGTTCATTTTGACTACGATTATCTTTTCTTTTCTACTTTTTCTTTTTTTCTTTGGATGACAACATCTTCCTTGTTGATGGTGACATCTTCTTTGTGGCCGACCCACTAGTTTTCCTCTTCTTGTTGACCTTGTTGTGGGTTCTGCTTAGGATTAGGGTTAGTTTTACCGCCCCCTTGTGTCCTTTTCTTCTTAAACCACCTTCTGTTGTTTGGGTTCCTTCTATTTTCTTGAGATTGTTGCTCCTGTGGCACTGATGTGTTATGTTCACAACCATAACGATGCCAACATCCACATGGACGCGTTGTTGTCGGACTGCTATTTGACCGCTGTCTACCTCTGTTGTATCTACCTCTAAAGTTCTGTCCGCGCTGCGATGCTGGAATATACCACTCGCCTTGTATGAATAATGGAACCAATTGTTGTGGCTCTACTGACTCACTTACGAGCTTTTGCTGTTTTAATTTGATATTTTCAGCTAATAACTCGGCGTAGCTTACTGGGGATCCCCCTGTTCCAGACAGTATACCTGTTGTCGTAGGGTTCACCTTTTCATCTACAACTTTTTTGAACATTGTGAGCAGTAGATCCGCTGGTTCTTCTGTTTTGTGACTTTCATACAATTTAAGTCTCTGTTCCATTTCTTCTAACGTCGATGGAAATACCGTTATCATCATCTTCTGCATTGCAGGCTTCAAACCTTGGTAAACATAATTTATTTTCTGAGTTTCAGTCATTTCTGGTAGAATAAACGCACATTCGGCCAAGACTTTCTTCATGAAGGCATCTGCTGTACCCTCTTTGTGTTTCATGAAGTGGAGAGTATTGTAAACATTTTCTTGGCTTCTTCTAAATTTTTTCTCGATCTGTGGTTTCCAATCCGTCCATTTCCATGTCGGATTCTTCTTTAGTTGTTCCACAAACCATGCCAATCCATCAGTCTTTAAGGCTAATGCTAGATGTTTTACTCTCTCATCATCTGTTCCTATTGTAGCTTCATATGCCACAAGCCATTGGTCGATGTTGCCCTTTTCTGTATCATAAGTGACAACAGGTCGCTTCTGCACTACCAAACTCTTCAGTAAGTCGGTCAATACGTCCGTTGGAGTCTGTGATGATGTCATTTTTGGAAAATTTGGTTCAATTGGTGTTGGAACTGGTTTAGTCTTTACTGGTGTAAATGTCTTTATTATTTCTTCTAAACCTTTTTGTGGAATTAATTTTATTAACGGAGTAGCGAAATCCAACTTCTGTAGGATTGATTGAGGTTGAGATCGGACTTCTTTATCTTCCTTCTGAGGTTCAGTGTCAGATTCAGATCCAGTGTTCCTTTTCTTTCTAGTAGCGATAAATTTCAAATCCGGTTCGGGCAATTCCCAATTTTGCAAATCTTGAAGATTATCCGTATTGAACTGCGACAATTTTATTGGCTTAGCCACACTAAAGCCTTTATATTGCGCTTTTTATCACTTTCACTAGCACTGATTCACTTTCTAAACACTGACTACACTAACACGAATTCATTACCTGAAAACTTAAAGTGTTATTAGCATATAATACATAAATATTACACTCAAAATTACAAAGAAAATAATCCAACAATAACATTTCAAAACAATTTTTCAATTCCTATAAATTCACAAAATTTCCTGTAAATAAATATCAAAATTAGTATTTATACACTATATATTTTATTTATTCTAAATATAACAATTGTAAATCAATTTATTAATCCCTAATCAACAATTAAACTCTATTTTCATTTCCAAAATGCAAATTATTTCACACAATGACATTAAATATTCAAGCTGTGACTTCACTTGTTTTTACCAACTCTGAGTCATTCAAGATAATTGCTATAAAATCAGCAATTTTCACTAATTATTTCTAGATTTTTATTAAATTATTTTGGCAATTTTAATCCAATTTTAATGGGATTTTAAATCTAAACGGGCTACAATCGAGACCGCATCTCCACCAGTTGTTACGTGGCTAAATGGGGATTGATTTAGTCCTACGTGACATGAATTTGATCAAGAATGACACAGGGTTTTATATGTAAAATGCCTATTGGCTTTATTATTCAAAGTCGGACATTTACTAATGTAAATGTTCGGTCAACAGCTCTTATTACATTTGTTCATTTATTAACCTAAAATATAAATCATTCATTCAAATCAAATAAATAACTAAATAAGGATGATGCTGTTGTCAATTCAATTCAGTTTAGAAAACCTAGTCCTGCCTGACCGTCAACCGGCTGGCAGTAGTAGGTGAAGGTAACAGGTTGAGACTCAAAAGAGATCTGAGCTCTCTGGCTTAATCAACTCACTAAGTAAACTCCTATTCCCCCTATCAACTAAGTTGAACGGTCTGTGCATCTTATTAGGTGCACAGCGCCGTCTAGTGAGAATTCATTGTATTAAATGCCTAAACAGAGCGAGCAGAGCCAGCCGATACACGGTACGGCTCTACCGCGTAACAATATCTAAGTGGGCAACTTGTATCATTGTATATCATCCATGACTGTACAACAGCTAGGAAACTCAAATGATGACGCTGGTGCAATATGTGAAACTTATGTTTATTAAAATGCATCTTATTAAAAAAAATTTGTTCCATCACACAAATAGAACTAGTTATTTTTTCAGTGATGAAAAGAGTTGAAATGACAAACTACAAATTACAAACTAATCCCATTATTGGGTGCAATGTCGCGCTTATTCATTAATTTCAGATTTTTAAGCGCGGCGTCGCGCTTGGTCATTGTTTTTACAAGCATAACGTCACACCTTCGAATCACGCTACTATGTTAAAACTGTTGTGGTTTTATGACCAATTGTATTATTGATTCACAAGCGCATTTCCTGTATATTGCGTCCTTGACGGTACTGCCGACTAGTGAAATGTATCCTGATGGTGGAATGTTATCTTGCACAATACTGTTATGATCATGCATTTCATCAATGTCTTTGGCATTGAAATAAAAGTTTTTGTGTGTTTTCTTTTGGTTGTATGTCGCTTGTAATTTCACTTGGACATTTAAGTGTATTTATGTTGCAAATGTATTTACTTTTAATAGTGAGGCATTTATGCTGATAGATTTATTCTACTCCGTATCTATTATCTGTGCATTTTTACTGTTATAAATAGCGCATGAGTAATATTTTGTAAACTCATGTGCGTCATGTGTATACTCTGGAACACTGTTGTTCTAATGACTACGTTCATCGTCACATGTTGAAAAATAAAATGGCAGCCAGGTTGGCTTTAAGTTTTGCCAAAGTTTTTATTATGCTTTCTACACCACACTCACCTCTAAAGATTGACATTACAACAAAAACACAACGTCGCTCTTCTGCACGTCGCGCCCAGTACTGCGGCCCGTTTGTTGATGTAGCCTGAAAAAATATAAATATAAATATATAAATATAAAAATAATAATGGGTCGGGCTTTGCCAGCGTCGAAATGCGCCAGCTTCTCGTGCTGTAGCGTCAGTCTATTATTATTTTTATTATTATTTTCAATAATATTTTGCCAGCTTCGGATGTTGCCAGCGTCTATTGTTGCCAGCGTCAATAGGTTTAAGCGCATATTAAATTAAATATTAAAAAAAATAATAAGTAAAAAAAAAATATAATAATAATATAATAAATTTATTGGATTTTAAAATTAAAACATTTTATGCAAGCTTAAAATAGCCTGCCTGCATGTTAGACAATAAGGCTCGACCTTATCCCTAATGAAATTGTCAAGACAGGTGTAGTGTTCTGAATCAATGACACAGACGCATCGGTTGTAGTGTTAAGAATGAATGAGTGCATACGCACTCGGCATTTAGCCTTTTAATCATGCTGCCACCTGGTGGCAATTATCTCGTGTCCCAAGGACACTACATCACTCTTTTCTTTTTAAAGTTTATCTTCACATACAATCTTTTTTCAAATAATAACATCATAATAACAATACATTTCCATGTAAACAAATAAATAATAACAATTCAATTTTAAAATAAACAATATTAATTTGAACATTGTCCAGGCCTGAACTTCTTTTAACTCTTTACACAAAACTATTAATTACTTAGTTATTCTTAAACATTTCTACATCTTATTTTGGAACCCACTGCCCATACCAATCTGGCGACTTCTTTTCTCTTGTTGACCGCCGTGGCACGAACTCAGCTGGCGCCTCAACTCGCTGCCCTTCTTCAACCCTCTCTTCCGCGTCCACGTCGTCCAAAACAGGATGTTGATCAGTTTCCCCTGCTTGTCCTTGCGTCGCTTCCTCGAGAGCTGGATCTGGAACGGTTAAGGTGTCATCTAATTGCTCTTGTTCGTACCTTCTCACGTGCGTCACGTTTCGTCTAATCAGTCTTCCATCGGGCGCTCTTAAAATTACACAATTGCCTTTCTTATTGTGTACAATAAAGATGTCCTTTTCAAAAGCTAAGTCTAATTTGTGTTTTCTTGGTTTTGACACCAAAACATTGTCACCAACTCTAATGTCCATTTGTACGCTCCTACGATTTAAATCGGCGTACTCTTTTGATTTTGCCTTTTCTACCGCGTCCCTCTCTTTAACGCGTTTATGCAAACCTCCTTTTTGTGGTCTTATTAAATACGGGATCTTGTTGTTCATCAAACGCCCCGTCATTAATTCATATGGAGAAACTCCCGTTGTCCTATGTGGCGTGCTACGATATGACTGCAGGAATTCTCCCAACGCTTTTTTCCAATTTCCTTTCTCAATTTGTGCAGATCGAAATGCCTTTACAAAGGACTTATTCAGGCGTTCAACTTGGCCATTGGCCTGAGGCCAGTATGGCGTGACCCTTCGGTGTTCAATTCCACATTCCTTCATAAAGTCCCCAAATTCCGCAGCTACGAACTGTGGCCCGTTGTCCGACGTGATGGATTTTGGCAAACCCCAACTATCAAACACGTAGCTCAACCACGAAACTATTTTCTCCGTTTTGGTCGATTTTAAAATTGCCGCTTCGGGCCAACGCGAATAATAGTCTACGAGCACCACAATCGAGCAACCATCCTGAAATGGCCCGCACAAATCGATAGCAAGATCTCTCCACGGTCCTTCCGGTAATTTTGTACTTCTTATCGGTTCTGCTTTTTCAGTTGGTCCGTTGAACTGGCATGCCCGACACGCGCGAACAATCCGCTCTACATCTCCGTCCAGTCCCGGCCACCATACTTTCTCTCGAAGGCGCTGCTTCGTTCTAACAACCCCTTGATGTCCTATATGTGCGATGTTGACAATTTTATCTCTCAACGCTTTCGGGGGTACAATCCGTGTTCCACGCAGCAAAATTCCTCGCATCACAGTTAATTCCAACCTCACGAATTGAAATCTGGCCAATTCCTTCGGAAATTTCTTCCCTGTCGCCAAAAACTTTTCAATTTCTTGAATTTCTGCATCTGCCTTTGATGCTCGGCCAATTTCCTCGACTGTCATCGCCTTCGGAACTGCGTTATTAACAATAAAACGAACATACTTCTCACTCTCTCCAATTATCGTTTTCCCTTCGTCGACTGGCAATAACCGTGACAAGGCATCTGCGATGTTTGATGTTCCTGGTTTATGCCTTATTACGAACTGGAATGGTTGCAGCCGTAATACCCACCTCTCTATACGAGCTGATGGTTTCGAGCGCACCGAATATATCACTTCTAGTGCCTTGTGATCGGTCACTAGTTGAAATTCGAGTCCTATCAAATATAAACGGAACTTTTCACAAGCCCACACTACCGCCAACGCCTCTTTCTCCGTCTGCGAATATCGCCTTTCTACTTGGGATAGAGTGCGGCTCGCAAACGCAACTGGTTTCTTTCCTCCGTCCGTTTGGCGCTGCAAAAGTACCGCCCCGAGTCCCACCGGTGACGCGTCGACCACTAACTGAGTTTCTGCATCCTTTCTGAAGAAAGCTAATGTTTCAGCTCTGCACAACATGTCCTTTAAGGCCTGAAACGCTCTTTCCTGCACGGCTGTCCACTCAAACGTCACGTCCTTTCGGGCTACGCTCCTCAGCGGCTCAGCGACTGACGCAAAATTTCTAATGTAGCGCGCGCAATAGTTTGCGAGGCCCAAAAAACTTCGCACTTCGGTTGCTGTCTTCGGCGCTACTGCGTCCCGTACCGCTTTCACCTTTTGTTCGGCAACCGATATTCCATCCTTCGAGATGATGTGTCCCAAAAAATCCAGTCGTTTGAGTCCAAACCGACACTTTTTCAAATTCAGTGTCAAGCCATTTTGCTCCAACACCGTCAAAACCTTTGCCAACCGAAAATCGTGTTCCCGAACCGTTTTCCCGTAAACGACAATGTCGTCTAAACTATTCCGCGTGCCGTCACACTCCTTTAAAATGTTCTGAAGAATTCGCTGAAACTCCTCTGGCGCTGAGGCGATCCCGAAAAACAATCTTTTAAAACGAAATAACCCTCGATGGGTAACAAATACCGTGTATTTCCTTGATGTTTCTCGCAATGGAATCTGCCAATAACCCCACTTGCAATCCAATTTCGTGATCAACTCCGCGCCGTCTATTTCTTCAAGAACTTCGTCCATTGTTGGAAGAGGGTGTCGAGATCTTTTAACCGCCTGATTGACGGCCCTCATATCCAAACAAATCCTAATACTTCCATCCGGTTTTGTCACCGGGACCATGGGTGAAACCCATTCCGTCGGCCCCGTCACTGGTTCGATTATATCTTGTCGTAACAAATTGTCGATTTCGTCGTCCACCATCGTCCTGATGTGGAAAGGAATTCTCCGCACTGATTGCGCGACTGGCTTCACCGCCTCATCGACATATAGGTCCAATTCAAAGTCCCTTAATTTTCCTACTCCTGAAAATATATTAATGTGTTTCCTCACTTTTTCCGCTAATTCTGGTCGCATTCCACTCAAAACCGCGTCAAAAGCATCGCTCTCCTCGATTGTGCACACTGTCGCGTCTTTCAAACTCATCAGCTCCAATTGTCGTGATGTCTTCTTCCCCAACAATGGCATGTTTCCTTTCGGCACGACAATGAACTTCGAGTGCACGCTCTTTCCTCCGGCTCTGATTTCTGCGTTAAATTGTCCCCTCGTCTCTAATGGTTGTTCAACTCCATAAGCGAACAGTTTTGTCCTCACTGGTTCCAACCGCATTCCCTGTACTTTTAACAAATTCCATGTTTTTAAATCAACTACATTTACCGTCGAACCTGAGTCCAATAACACGTCCACTTTCTGGTTTCCAATTATGACTTCTACTTTGTCTTCCTTGTCGTGGGACGCCACACGGAAAACGTATTCATTGTCGTCGTCTTCCTCTCGTTCTCGAACTCCGACGTATCGTACGCGTTCCGTTCCTCTCTGGCCTCCTCGTCCTCGTGGAAATTTTAATCTGCACACTTTTTCAAAATGTCCAACTTTGTGGCAAAAACTACACTCTTTACCTTTCGCAATTTTGCAATCATTTGCAAAGTGTCCTTTCTGCCCACATCGAAAACATTCCAAATCTGCTTTCACACCTTGTTTTGAATCTCCTTTTCCTTGTTTCCAAGTTGCTTCTTCACTTTTCCGAAAATTTCCACGGTTTTTGTTACTTCCTCGTCCTCGAAACGACGATCTCCCTCTCTCGACTCGATTCACCGTTTCTTCTTTAATTTTAACAACGTTTTCAATTTCCATGACGGTCGCGTGCCGTTCACTTGCTTCTCCCGCTCTTGCTAATTTTAATAACGACGCCAAAGTGAGCTTATCCTCCCGTAGCAGTCGTCTCCTTAGCGTCTTATCTTTCCCTTTTTCCAAAATCTGATCCACAATTAGATCTTCCTCCAAAGTACCGTACTCACACGCTTTGACAGCGGCCTTCAACCGTGTCACGTACGTATCCATAACCTCCGTCGCTTCCTGGCTCAACTGTCTAAACGCATGTCGTTCGAAACGTAAATTTTTCCGCGGGTTGAAATACTTGGCCAACGCTTCCGTCGTCGTCTTGTACGTCTTTTTCTCATCGTCCAATAATGTGTCGTAAATATCTTGCACTTCAGTACCTGCTAAATGCAATAAAACGGCCTTTTTCTGCGCCTCATCCGTTATCGTGGATGCAGTGAGGTAAAATTCCAGTGACTTCATCCATTTAGTCCACCTTTGATCCAGATTTCCCTCGGAAATTACGAATCCGCTCAGCGCTGGCAAGGTCAAACCGGACGTCGCCATCTTTAAATGTCTCGGAATTCACTCTTCATTTGCGCAAAAGTCCAATTTTCACGGAAATCTCACTTCACACACACCTGCATTGTCATTAATCCTTTTCACTGTATTGTTTTAAAGTTTGTTCAATCTCATCATCGTCGCCATTGTAGTGTTCTGAATCAATGACACAGACGCATCGGTTGTAGTGTTAAGAATGAATGAGTGCATACGCACTCGGCATTTAGCCTTTTAATCATGCTGCCACCTGGTGGCAATTATCTCGTGTCCCAAGGACACTACAACAGGCGGAACAGAAGCTGTGTCCACATGGCACCAAGAAAATGTTTTTCCTATTGGATGTGCAAATGGAACACTTGTTAGCTTCACAATCAGACTCTTCTGCATCTGCACCTTTCACAACTACTCTCAAATTGAATCGGTGCTGTACGTGTTCCGCTGTTTGTTCTTTCCACGCATTTCGTGCGTTAAAAGCGTCAACAACTGCGATCATCATGGTGTCGTCGGTGTCGTTTTCCTCCAACGCAGCTCATTTCTGGATCAAATCTGCTTGGAGGTGTTCGTAAATGACCAAATCCTCATTATATCGTCGGTAATGGCGTTCAGTTCGCTGTCGTCTTAGGGGTGGCTCCAAGTCGACTTCCTCCTCGACTTCCTCCTCAGTTCGACGCTGAGTTGGCTGCTGTGTCGCATCGGGTCGAACTCGGTTTCTGCTACCGGGAGGACGGCCTCGTCTTCGAGCGACAGTCGGCTGCGTCGGTTGCGTCGGTTTCGTCGCAGGAACAATCACTTCGACGTCTGCTTGAGCTCGGGGGTCTTGATTTTGCGATACCCTTTCTCGATTTGAGGAACTGCGACGCGAGTTAGTAATCTAACCGGGGCAACCAAACCCGCATCAACTTCCAAACGTACTCCCCCCTTCATGTTAGTGATGCGATGTGCTGCTTCTTTTAAAAACTCAATCACTCCACGAGCACCGATATCCAAGTCGGTCGTAATCTCCTCAATACATTTTCGTTGCCAATGTATTGTGGCTTTCTCACATGGGACCGAGTACCTGTTTGGAGCTGATTCATGCAGTTAACTGCTCGATGGTGTAATCCTTCCAAGTTCCTCGCAAATTGCAGCGCCGCTACATGTCGGTTCAGATGCTTTGGGATCTGCGCGTGCCACGATTCCAAGGCGTTGTTCGTTCTGTTTGCCAACCTGTAAACAGTGATTCGCTCCTTTCCAACCGTCTGCAACCAATATCTGTCCACGTAATCCAAGAATTTGTCCATGGCTCCGGCCTCGGGGAACTGGTCCTTCACAGCAGCCCACTCGGCTGAGACGATGACAAAACCCTCCGTAATCAAATCGGCTCTCAACAGAGGCAACGCCATGACCGTATGAATGATCATCCAGACAAACTCGTTCACCTGATAGATGGGGCGCAAAGCATTGGAATCGACATATCTTCTGATCGCATCACAAAAGTGAAAGTAACAATGCACAACTTTGCACGACACAAACCGGAGTTCCAATTGAACATACATGGCCGACTCAAAGTCAGTCATGAAAACTGAACCAGGCTGTAATCCGTTTAAAATCCCGTGTAGATAAGAAAACACGGCATTGTACGACTCGGCGCATTTCGATGTCATCAAAACGTAGAAAAATGAAACCAGCGAAAATTTGACCATGCCATGAACAGTCAAGAATTGATAAAACGAGTTCTGTCGGTCTGTTTGTTTTACATGTGGCACCACCTGGAAAGTCGCATCCACATGGTATTCCGTGCACCGTTTCGCCACTGCGTCCATAAGTTCAAAATCCACAAAGAAAATGCACACCGACCCATTACTGGTTGTGCAACTTCGGGCGTACAAGGAACTGTATTTGTCTAACCGTGGAAGGTTTTTCTGTGATTCAAACAAATCAACTAAGTCGGTGAATTTACAGATCGTTTTCCGTTTTTGTTGTTGATGGCCAGCAACGCCTTTTGCCGGGCGTCGGTTCTCCGCAACTGCCGATCGTTGAAATTCTGGCATTCCTCCGGTTTGGCGTTGTGGTAAATCGGGCAAGCGAATATTGCTGAATGACGGGCGAATTTTCCACTCAGGTGACCTGAGAAATAACAAAAATGAACAAAATATAAAAATCAATAAAAAATCAATAAAAAATCAATGAAAAATCAATGAAAAATAAAGAAAAATCCTAAAAAATCAATGAAAACTGAAGAAAAATCCTAAAAAATCAATGAAAACTGAAGAAAAATCCTAAAAAATAAATGGAAAATGAAGAAAAATAAACATAAAAAAATGATAAATCAATAAAAATCAACAAAAACAATGAAAAATGAAGGAACAAATGAAAAATCGAGGAAAAAAAAAAGGAAAATCAATGAAAAATCAACAAAATCAAGGAAAATCAAGAAAAAAAATCAAGAAAAACGAACAAAAATCAACAAAAAACGATGAAAATGAAGAAAAAATCAAGAAACACGAACAAAAATCGAGGAAAATAACGAACTACGACGTCGAATTGCAACCTGGAATGGGACACTTCTTGTCTTCTTTGGGCGACAACGACTTCTTCGCGTCTTTCCGAGCATTCCTCGTATTCGCCGCGTTATTCGATCGCGTGGACAACGGTTTCCGCTTCCTACAGCTCATATTCGAGCGCCCGCTGTCCGAATCCGTGCCCAAATCCGTCGACGACTGAGCCTGCTTCACCTTCTTATTCTGATTCCCCTTGCAATTCACTTCTTTACCTAGAACCAAACAAACGTCGTCAAACTTCCATTCCCATTCGATTCCTCATGCGCAAACCCTGTCGTTGTTGATTGTTTTGTTGCGCCATCCGGGTCTGCATCCGCGGCTTCAAGTTGTCCGCGTTTGCCTCGCTTTCGGAGTCCCTGGACGACCGCCAGCCTAAACGTGTGACACGTTTGGGTCGACCCACTGAAACTTCGCTACCCGTTTCACTGTTTGATTCCTGCTGCGAAAGATTGTTAGTTTTGCCGTTATTTCGCTCAATTTGTCGCTTTAAAATACTTTTATATTTTTTGTTCCCGTGTTTGGTTTGGTTTTGAGGCCGCGCGTGCATCGGATGTCGCCGTTTTTGTCGCTGTCCGACGATAGCTCGGCGGTGAAGACGACCGTGTCCTTCTTTAGTTTGTTTAGTGGCGAAGTTTTCACGTCGTTTTTCTCCTGGCATTGGTCGCACGTCCATTTCCCGACGGGTTTGTGCCGCAGTTTCGGTTGCACGCAGTAGAGGTGGAAAGGGTTGCTGCATGTCTCGCACCGAACGATTGGAGTCTGCAATTCGATTTTAAGATTTAGTTATCACGTTGAGTCGGTCATATTTTGCTAGTTCAATTTTTCAGACAGAAAAATTCGAATTTTTATGCTTTTCTCAAACTCAAAACTCGAATTTTGGCTGTTTGACTCAATAAAAATTGAATCTCTGACCATTTCTCTCAATAAAAATTGAATCTCTGGCCATTTCTCTCAATAAAAATTGAATCTCTAGCCATTCTAACTAAAAATTAAATTTTTGTGCAGACAATTTATTTTTCGTGCATAAAATTCAATTTTTGAGCATAAAATTCAATTTTTAAGCATAAAATTCAATTTTTGAGCATAAAATTCAATTTTTGAGCATAAAATTCAATTTTTGAGCATAAAATTCAATTTTTGAGCCTAAAATTCAATTTTTGAGCATAAAATTCAATTTTTGAGCACAAAATACAATTTTTGAGCACAAAATTCAATTTCTGAGCATAAAATTAAATTTTTAAGCAAATATGAATTTTTTACATATAAAATTAATTTTCCCTAATATTTCGACCCCGAGCATAAATTCACACACCGTAGTTAGTGCCACAAAATCTCCAACTTCCCATTCCCATCCCAAAAATTAATCACCCATCACGTTAAATTCAATCAACAACACCAACCTACAAACAAATCAGCCAAACTTACTAAATCCTTTGAATCTTTGCAACTCGCGCAACATCTACACTTTAAACAATACCACGAAACCATTCTACTACTCCTCGTTTGTTGATGCGGCATCTCGACGCACGTCAAATGCACTAAAACCAACAAAAATCAATCAACCACCTAAAAAAAAAAGGCACAAAACAACAACCAACAAACCTCGACTTGCTTTACACTTAGCACAAACTAAAACGTCCGTTTTATCTTTCTCCGCGATCGTCTCGAGACACTCGCTACACGACTCCTCTTCGGATTTCAATCGCAAACGTCTCACGTTTCTCCTCAGCGCGACTGGAAAAATTCAGATTAATTCAAAATTCGACTGAACTCAGCGAGTTCGACCCATGTTTTACTTTTCTTGCTATCGTCCACTTCCCTCAGAGCTCGGCGACGGGTGACAATCGTCGATACGTCGTTGGACGACACGGATGCTTCGCTCACACTCGCGGATTCCTCTTCTTCCGAGCTGGAATTTGCCCGCTAAAACGAGACGGGGAAGCGATCAAAAATCAACGTTTTTCACATTTTAACTGGTTATAACGCGATTGATCCGTGATTATAGGTTGGGAATTACTTACCTTTCTTTTCGGCATCGCTTTGATTTCGTTTAAATTGGTAAAACTAGTGGTAAAGTGGAAATAAAATATCTCTACGTGTGGAGATACTCAAAGAGGCGAAACGACATTTTTGTTTTGATCCGTGGCGCACTCTAGGAACGGAAATTAATTAATTTGAAATTTGGTTTATAATCTAGAAATTTGGTCATTTGTGTTTGGTATTCTTTTTGGAAATGTGTTTTCGGTTGTTAATTTATTCATGAAATGAGCAATTTGGATTCTTTGTTTCTTTTCGTTTTCAATTTTAAGGGTTTAATGCGCCATCTTCAGTCGAAATGAGTAAAGAAATAGTGTTAACCAATCAGAAACCACCTTGTGCTTTCTTCCATCTTGTTTTGTTTGTAAAAATAATCTCTTAAATAAAATTTTTACTATTCGAAGAAATGACATATTAGTTCAACGACAGACATTTCTCGACATTTTATTTTTATTTTCTTTTTCTATGAAAACAACAAAGAAAATGTGAAAATAATCTCATGCAAAATAAAAATATAAACTACCTAAGCGAGGTGTCGTGTAGCGAGTTCACAAGAAAGGAAGACGAAGTGTGTCGTGTGATGCACTAACTTAAAGCAAGGCTACTTTAATCAGGTGTCATAATAGGCAACACCGCGCGCCAGGTGTCGCCATACATATTGCGCCATCTAGTGGCGCCTCATTACACTCCGGGATATCACACGAGACTCAATGATGCCAGCCAGTGTATGGTTTGACTGAAACCAGTTTTGCCTTCTGAAATAATTGAGTGTTATCCATATTCAACTGAAGTTATTTTTATATTATATTTTGTATGGATTTGTAATTCTTAACACTTTATTCTAGAATTAAGACAACAGATTGTATAGCTCACAAATTATGTAACTTTATACTTTGTATGCTGTAGTTTAGTCTTATACCAGACATGTTGTGATTTCCCCTTGCAAAGCATGGAAGCACAAATGCAGTCAAAAAGCACGGCGTGAAATTTAAATACATCATTGTTGTTTGTTAAATGTTAAATTGTTATCAGTAAACGATAAACAACGTGCTTTGATCACAAGATGAATAGAATTAAGAAAAGCGACCCTGCATTTGGATTTTCAGAAATCGGATTTTGTTACTTCCGGTCTCCCGAAATCAAGAAAATCAAATAAAGCAAAAATATCCATTTAAGATTGAACGCACCTAATATGAAACAATATAAACACAAAAAAGCACTTATGAGTTAAACAAGTGCTTATTGGACGTTTCTTGACCTAGTGTTGTACATGGTCCGGACCAGCTAATTCCTAAAGTGACCTGCGAATCCATGGGTTTTGGTGTCCAATTGGCTGCCCCTAATCCCTATCGTTCTCCAAAGATATATACCGTACCGCCTCATATAAACGCTTGGGTTCGTAAAGGCACCGGGCCCGTTTTGGCGCTCGGGTAACATCGGCAATTTATGGAATTGGCGCCGGCCCTGATTAAGCGCCGATCACAGATTTTTTGCAAAAATAGGTGATTTTTACGCGAAAATCACCATTTTTTGCAAAAAATCGGCGGTTATTTCAGCCATAAAAACTAGTTCGTGACAAATTATAATTTATTTACCAGTTTTTTAAATAAAATAAATTAAAAAAAATTAAATGGTAACAATTTTTCAATCGTTTAAATAAATACAAATTAAAAAAGTCAAATCATAACAATTTTTCAATCGTTTAAATAAATACCGCACAAATTAAAAAAGTTAAATAATAATTTATTTTTCAATTTTTTAAATAAACACAAATTAAATAAGCAAAACGATATCAATTTATTTTCCAATTTTTTTTTAAATACATACAAATAAAAAGTAAAATAATAATTTATTTTCCAATTTTTTAAACAAAATACAAATAAAAAGTAAAATAATAATTTATTTTCCAATTTTTTAAATAAATACAAATAAAAAATTAAATAATAATTTATTTTCCAACTACTGTGTGAAATGTGAAATAAATTTGCTGCAGATTGATTGAGACGCTGTAGAGTTGGCCTGGTACTGTATTTTCGTGGTAGAGTGAGACAATACCACTAAAGACATATTTTAGTGCTGATATTTTTACCACCACACTACAAGTATAGAAGCTCAGGTAAATGACCTTACTTGCATGAGACACATAACATATGAACACTAGGTGGGCCTTTTAAATCTCAGTTAATTACAGATTATGTCCAGTAACTTGAAGGTAAATCCAAACAGCCCATCACATTCTGCACATTCATTTAACATAGCAATTGTTAAGCTTGTCCCATAAAAAAATAAAGCAACAACATTTCAATAGTATGCGCTAATGCTGTTGGTTAATGAGCTTATTGTCGTGACCAATTGGCCTGTCCGTATTGTCAGCAGATGATAAAAGACCATAACCAGGGCTGGACTGGGAACAAATTTATTGCTGGGAAATCTGAGTGTCCGGGCCACAATTAATGAAGTCGGGACAGGCCACAGCGGTCACGCGCCCAAAAATCACAGAACGTGACGGGATTTGTGATGCTCCCCTGACTACGTGGCATCAATCCCCCAGTCACATGATTTTCTAGAAAAGTTGTCATGTAAACTGTTCAGTTTTGTCCTTTCACTTAGAGTAAGTGTGAGCGATAAGGGCTGCTGCAATCCGGGAATTTTGTTAACTAACTTAAACTAATAATAAGTTAAAACTAACTTGCAGGCGAGTGCCGTTGATAGGACTTACTCTCGAGTGGCTAAGTGTTGTCTAGGGTTTTTTTTAAATAAACACAAAGTATGGTTAAAATCAAATGAACAAGAGTTTAATCTGTCATTTATACAATGAATATATTAATAAATAAATACGAGATAATGAAAGGGGATTTACAATGTGAAAGCGACAATGTCGCAGAAACAATGGAAATCTGCGCGTAACGGTTGTTACGCTCGAAACACAAAAATGGCGTGTTTTCAACAACGGCTCGTTGTTGAGATGGCTACGTCTTCTCTTCGTAACTCACACGTACGATGGCGAAGAGTGCAAACTCTGGAGTAACTCGCGGTGGCTTGCAGGCGATGGCGATGGTTTGCGGCGAGCGTCTCCTCTTCTCCTCAGTAATGCGTGCAGCAGCGACAGCTGGTACACGAGCGCAAACGGGGAACAATTTTACTTAATGGGCACCCTTTCAGATCATCTCCAAAATTTGGTTCTAGGGGTAACCAAGGGTGGGGAATCGAATGGCGTTGACGGTTTTGGGGGCAAACAAAAACGGAAGCGGAAATCAGGAGATTAATAGCTGTAAGTTAAGCTGGGAATCATATGGCCAATTGTTGTTGTTGCTGCTGCTGTCGTCGCTGGCCCACAGTGTTAGCGGACAGGGGGTCGGGGAAAGGTGGGGGCGGGAAGGGGGGGTTCAGGGGGGGGGGCAGAGAAAAGAAAAAGCACGAACCAGGTACGAACCAGGGATAAAATGGACACTTCTCTTAGGTGCAAGGATGATGAAAAAAGGACGAATCGTTGAGTGAAATGAAACGTGTTTATTACGTGAAAACAGGTGTAAAACTGATGCAAAAACAAAGATGGCTGACAATCAGAGCGCACGTGCATAACAATGCTGGGGAGAAAATGACTGGCTGCTAACAATCAAATTAACATTTTAAAAATGTGAAAGCAAACATCTAATGTTAATCGCTGGTCATTAACTGCTGTTTTCTACTTCCGTTTTCGTTTGCCCCCAAAACCGTCAACGCCATTCGTTTTCCCACACTTGGTTACCCCTAGAACCAAATTTTGGAGATGATCTGAAAGGGTGCCCATAAAGTAAAATTGTTCCCAAACGGGTGCTGTCTTTTGCACAATGGGCAAAGAAAGCAGAGGTCTCAAAACACACGAACTAACACGGTCAATACTAGCAAGTTTTGGGCTTAGCAGTGACAAGGTGTGTTGTGTTTCAGTGTGTATTCAGAGTGTGCCAAATTTGGGATTTCAAGCTTGGCACACTTCAGAGTTGCGCAATAAATTTGCGCAATTAGCTCAGTTTGGTGCAACAAAGGATTTTGCTGCACCAAAACGGTTAATTAGCTGTTCACCCCAGCCAATTTTGGGTGAAATGTGCTTGGGGAGTTTTCATCCCCAAGTCACATGACCGAGTCTGGCACACGCTAGACTGTTGTGAAATAAAATATACACAACCATCTTTTAAGTGGTGATTTTTATTTAGACAAAAATAATATATAAAAGGGAGATCACCACAGGGCGTCCCATCAGCACATTTACAAACTGCAGGCGCTTCAGGAATTCCTGTGCTTCAGGAATCCCTGTTTCATGGCCAGGAAAGACTAATATGTCAATGATTCGAACAGCTTTGAAATTTTGAATTTATCATCTGTGAGAGTTTTAGTTTGATTTGTTTTGCTTTGTTTTGCTTTATTTGACTCAGTTAAGGTGAGGTAAGGTGAGGTTAGTGCAATCTGAGCGGGGAACGTGCCGTCCTGAGTGAATAATTCTGTCAGATTCATTAGTCATTCCTGGCCACAAAGATTCCTGTAGCGCCTGTAGTTTGTAAAAATGCGTCCCGTCAGCAACGGATCCGATTTCGGCAACAACAGTGGCCAGGAGTGACTAATGACTCAATAACTTGAAAATCACCATCCAACCTACCTTAACCTAACCTAACCTAACCTAACCTAACTTAACCTAACCTGAGTTACAAAAAGCAAAACACAGCAAAACAAATCAAACTAGCAAGCAATTAAAGAGACGATAAATTCAGAATTTCAAAGCAGAATTATGATTTTCAAGTTATTGAATCATAGTCACTCTTGGTGCATTGTTGTTGCCGAAAACGGGTACGTTCTGCCAATATGCGTCCCGCCACACTATATCAAAGTGTTTTATTATGTTGTTGCCATTTGTTATTAAATAATTACTTTAAATTAACTAGGCTTAAGAGAAATAGTATTTGCAATGGATGAGCATGAATCATATCGACCAGTTGGCCGCATTCAACAACTCCGAAAAAGAAAACTTAATCACCTTGTCGGAACGGTTATGGCAGATCAACTGGAAATACCACAATTTGTTAAAACTTTAACAAATATTACAAGAAGGAAAAAAATTATGGCTATTCTATTTCTCGCAATACTCATTATAAATTTGTCCGTATGCGTTTACCAATCTGCAGATCGAATATTCTATTTTATGAATGAACCAACAACAGTTGACGCACACTTAATTGAAACAACACACGGTCCTTATCCATATGTTTACATAACTCCATTAACAACGCCAGAATATAACGATTACGCTAGAAAAAAGACAAATAATACACGTATTCCATGTACTACGGTATGGTATCTTGCAAACAAGAAACAACCTGACCTTCTTGATACTTTCAAATATATGGATATTCATAGCTACATAACTGAAGCTTACTTCTCAAAGGTAAGCCTAGTCTTTTTCTCAGTGTTTTACGTATAATAAATACGCAAATCTTTTGTAGGGAAAATCACGTATTAATCTTACAGTTGAAAATTACGATTCCACTATGATGCCTACTGTTCAAGTTTCAAGTTGTGAGTCAACAAACTGACAAAAATTAGATCAAATTTTTATTTTTAACTTTACCTTTGCAAAGCTTTGAAACTTCCATATGGAGACAATAATTTTAAGATGGTGATCAACCTAAAATTTCTAAAAGCTTGTAACTATTACTACGTAAGATTTATGTTGTTCCAGAAAAACAGCGTAAAGTGAAATGAGCACTAAGTGAGAGTAGCACATAGTATGTAAAAGATTACGTAGTTATAATGATGAAATTTAGCTGCAAGAGCCACCATTTAAAAGATATTTGTGGGGCTTTTGTGCCCAATGTTGATTTCGGTGAAGGCAAATTGGCTAGAAATCTTTACACTAAATTGTATTGATGTTGGCACGACATGTTGACGATCATAATAGCCACTCTGAGGGTGCTATTTTGGATGTTTGCCACTTTTAACAACAATAACAAACCTGACCTGACCTAATCTGACTTAACCTGACCTAACCTTACCCATACTTAATTTCAGCACAGAAATATTCATTGCTATTTCCGTACGTAGCTGTTATGGGTCATCGCCATAAAGGCGCTTGTCCCTATTATGTGGTACAGTAAACAGCACTATGTGGCCGTCTGGCCACCCACGGTGACCTACATCACTCCACACACTGCTCACTGGCCCCTGGTCATCCCCCTTGCGGAGTAGACTGACCCAGAAGAGAAGGAGGGAGCTAAGTGGTGTGGTGAGGAGAGCTAGAGAGAAAAAGAGAGAGAGCTTGGACAGCACATGGTGAGGACATGTGCTTGTGAGGTCCCCAGCCTAGGCAACAGTGCCTGATTAGACTCTGCTCTCCTCCCATTCACCACTGTGACGCTCAGTGACAGGAAGATGTGCCTGTTGCAGCTTCCATGAGCGGCTACATGGGCTGTAGGTGAGTACTGCAGCAGAATGTTATATGTTATCTGACCTCATCACCCATGGGCAAACGCCCTGTGTGTGATGGGTCGGCTGCGGGTGTGGCATGCCCCATTGGCATCGCCGACACAAGTGATGGCAACTTCGACCCCGAGATAACGAATTAAAGGCCAGAACCCACAATCCGAAGTCCCTGTTTCCATTATTACGTGAGGTCCTGTTTCACCCACAGCAATCAATCCCCATCTTTCTGTGGAGAAGACTGCACCCGTCACAACTACACCAGATAAGCGTTAAAACTTAACACATCTCAATGGAAGATGACCCGACACTTTAGATCAATGCAGCTACATCCCACCCACAGATTAGGGAAATACAGAGATGCGTGACTTCTGTGAAATCCTTTGTTCTCTCTGTGATCGGAGAAAAACAGCGTGCCAAACGGGGAAGTTTTAAAACATAGGAACACAGTCACGGCGAATTTATACAGGCCGACGGAGGTCCAAACTCCGTACAAGTAATATTCTTTAAAAAATAAACTTATTTCCATAATCGAAAATGATTCATTCTTTGAGTTCATGCAATGACAACTATTGTTTCAATAAAAAAAAGGTTTTCTTTGCTTGCAAAGATTTTTTTTTATAGTAATTCTTGATTGATAATTGTGGTTTGCGGCGACATATAAACACGTTTACTGCCGGCCAATCAAGAATCATAAAATTACTAAAAAAAAAAAACTCTTTGCAAGTAAAGAAAACCTTTTTTTTATTGAAACAATAGTTGTAATTGCATAAGCTAAAAGAATGAACCATTTTCGACTATGGAAATTAAGTTTTTTAAAAAAATATTATTTGTATGGAGATTGGACCTCCATCAGCCAATATAAATTTGCTGTGACCGTGTTCCTATGTTTTAAAACTTCCCCGCTTGGCACGCTGTTTTCCTCCGGTCACGGGGAGAACAAAGGATTTCACAGAAGTCACGCATCTGTGTATTCCTCTAATCTGTGATCTCGCCCATTGTTCTTAACTTATGCTCTGATTATTACACCCTTAATCGCCATCATGAAAAAGTACCTGTAATTGTTTTTTACTTCTTCAGGGATTAATTGATCCATCACCAATTAAATATCATGTTCATTACGACACGTATTTCTACATGGCAGCAGAGAAAAAAACTTATCAATTTAAACATGGAAAACTCGTGTATAAAATTAATAAACATGGAAAACGTGTGTACTTTGAGGAATACAAGACTAAGCATATTGTTACTACTCATTTCCAAACCGTAAGAGCACTATACAAGTACTGTGTTTCATAAAACTTGTGACAAACTCCCATTGGCTATTGACTCGTCCAAGACCATTGAATCAGAGATACAAATGAATAATTGAATAGTAGCTCTAAAAACACAACTATCTGCCACAAAGGGACAATGATTGACAAAAACTAGTTAATGGCTATTTTTAGAACAAAACTTAACCGGTTAGTCCGGTCCAAGTACAGTTTCGAACAGAATTTCAATCTCAGTTTCTGATCAAGTATCTAAATCTGTTCTGGCCACCTCAAATGTATTTACAATTAAATTTAATATATATTTAATATTAATTTTAAATTGGGCTTTTCCTTATTGGTTGAGAAGGATCACATGATCCAGTAATATGTATTCTTGAGCTTGCGATGTGCCCAACCAATGGGAGTTTATCACTAGTTTTCTTTAAGAGTTATAACAAAATGTATTTTTAAACTAAAACTTCATTTGGCGATATAGCATGCAAATGATAAAATTATCACAGCAGAAATTAGTTAGCATTTCAGATAAAGATGTCTGGAAGCTTCACTTCTGTTGTGTGCTCCTAAGCACACACTCTATCATGTTTTTTATTGGTATTGGTTATTTCAAACTTTTGTTTCAGTATCACTTCATCAATACTAAAAGAAATCCTTGCAATAACAATTTACAAAACTGTGTGCGTCCTTGTCTTCTAAAGATGATCAAATGCAGGTATTAGATCAGTCTAATCTAAGAGAAATTATTGAAAATCACCTTTTGCATTCATAGTCATTTAAACTTGTTTATATATTTTAAACCAGTCTAAATTTAAAAATTTACACGTTAAGTTTTTATATGAATGTGCCTGGTGTAAATAGCAAACGATTACATCAATTTTCAACTTATGAAGAACTGAATTCAATAAAACTAAACTAATTTCCAGATATCCATTTTATGAAGCAAGACATCTACCAAAATGCAGTGACAGTGATTTAAGAAATGAATTCCTCAATTGGACCATGTTTATCCGCTCAAGTAGAGACATATTCAAATACTGCAAATGTCTCGATTTATGTGACGTGACACAACAAAGCATAGCGTATACTCATGTCCCTAGTCCTCAGACTGCTGTGGAAGTTTACGTCGTTAATAAATATGTTCGAACATTGCATGAGCATTTCTCTTACGATCTAATATCTCTGCTGTGTGACATTGGTGGAAACATCGGACTGTATTTCGGAATGTCTTGTCTGACACTGATGGAAATTTGTGTATACAGTTGTAAAATTCCTTTCATCAAGTTGCACCCAAGAAGGAAACCGAATTCTAAGTTGAAAAAGAAAATTCAAACAATTCTTGAAGGAACGAAGAAATTACAGAATCAAACATTTCTAAGAAATAAATTGAGAAACACCCTATTCATATTTCTGATTGTCATCTCGGGGTACAATGTTTACAACTCGATCAGTTCGTATTTTGATTTTCCAATCTTCAAGACTGTTACTCTGGTTAGAGACAAGATCATTAAATTTCCAGTCATTATCGATTGTAAAGACAATGATAAGATTCACCAAGCAAAGCAAAATTTAGCTGCACGACTGAACGATAGTTGTGAAAATTACCAACTCTTAGATTTGCTCCATCCATTAACTGTGATCGCAAACGATACACTCCAATTATGGAATGCCTCGAAAAATTTTAAGGATCATTCTATATTAATCAATGGGCAGGAAGTAAGCAAATGAAAATATTTTACGAAGTGCATTTTTCCCGGAAATTTTGTTTTATGGGTTGTCAAAAATAATTTGATTTCTATTCCTTAATCCTCTTACAATTGCCGTAGAATTTTTTTAACTGTAAAAAAAAACCTCAAACATTTTTTGATACGGTAATTTATAAAAATTTTATCAAAAGTTTTCAACAATTTCCGGAATTACCAAAATACAATCCCATGACCGCCTATTATTTACAAACAATAATTTTTACAGTATGACGAAATCAATCGTGTCATGGAATTTGCAAATATATCAGAGTTGTCAACAGTATTTGGAATCTGCACTGAATTTAGAACAGGTACAAATAAATAAACGACAAGTGTCTGTATGCTCAGTCTTATTTATTTCGATGTTTTAACAAATCTGCAGTTGACCTCCCACATGATCCAAATCAAAACACACTATATTACAGAAGAAAGGAACCATACAGACATAGGACATTTATCCCTGAGTGCTATTACCATCAACCAGTGAGTTATATTTTTGTAATATTCATTTTTTGTTCGTTTGATTACAGTATGTGTTTTTAATTGCAGCACTTATTTCTGCCGCCAAATCAATTTTTTGACCTCAAACATCTGTTTTTTTTATTTCGTGTTAGTAGACTTCAAGTCGATTTTTTGCGTCAAACGGTAATTTTTTCAAATTTAATTTAAAAAGAGATCAAATTATTGACACCCCCTAATTAATTAAAAAACCCCTCCAAATCTATTGTCAGGAACCGGTTGTTTCTGGTGATTGAAACCGCGTTTGAAAGGCGCGCCAGTTACGATACTGGGAGAGCCTGGTCCCGAATAAGGGCCCGGGCAACAATAAGCAGCCTGGAGGGTGGCGGCAAGCTTATTCCCCTATTCGATCATTTCACAAATTTTACCGGGTTTGTTGGAATCGTAAAATAGAAGAGAATGATGCACACGCGCGGACTAAACAACGCTAGCGTGGCTAATGCTAATCTGGATGGGACTCCTGGAGGCGGAGTGGCCAGACCGAGCAAACGCGCGCGGATCGCGCACAAAAGACGAAATAATAACTCGTTAGCTACTCGAATCAAACTTCTAGTCCAGAGGCGTATATCAGCGGCATAAAACGTCGTGTAAACACAAAAGATCAACGAAAGGAAAGGAATTCAAAGGTGATACGCGGAGTTAAGCACGCGAAATGACCATGTAAATACTCAAACATGTGCAGTTAAGACACAAGGAGTCATACCGCGAATTAACACGGGAGAAAAGCTGCCAAATGCACAACGGCCAGTTAAGGCACTTACGATACAACCCATGGCCAAAAGTATTAGACCACACCAGCAAATCAACAAAAAAAAATTTTCTTCACCCAATAACTTTGGAGTGGTAAATGATAGATACAAAAATAAAAATGCACTGGAAAGACCTGTTTTCCCCCTTCAAAAACAACTAAATAAACTTATAAAAATATCAAATTAAACCCCAAAAAAGTTGATTTGAAAAAATCTCACTCTGGTCAAAATTATTAGACCGCCTTGTTCTCTGGACAAAAATATTAGACCAGACCACTTTTGTCACAGAATGAGACGTAACAATGCAATTTTTATACGAATTTCATTGCTTATCTGAATGAGGGCAACAATATTCATAACTGACCATCATTTGATGACTTCATTTCATTGCCATCATGGCCTAAACCAAGGAACTCTCAAATGACCTGAAATACCAAATTTTCTTGCTGCACAAGGACAAAATATCCCAGAAAACCATTTCAAAGCAACTTAAAATAAGTAAAACACCCATTCAATACGTAATAAGGAAATTTGGATGCACAGGAACAGTTAAAAATGTGAAACAGTCTGGTTGCCCAAAATCTACTTCACGACGTCAAGATGGTTACCTTAGAAAAACCTGTAAATAAATGAGATTTGCCTTGCCAAATGAAATGGAAAGTGAGTTGAAGAAGGCTAGAATTAATATTGGTGCTTATAGTGTATGGTGCTGCGATCCGGGTTTTTATCACACTTATTCCTAATAAATAAGCGTGAAACCGCAGGTGAATGCTCGTTAAAGACTTATATCGCGGCCAAAAATTATCTAGGGTTAATTTTAAACAAGAGGAAATAAAAAGACAGTTTTATCAGTAAAAATCACACAGTTTTTATTACACTTTAATACAAATGACTAGTAATGAATAAATTAAGAATTAAAATGATACGAAGCGACAATGTCGCGAAATAAAGAGCGGGAAAACAATGGAAGGGCTTGCAACGACTGTTGCAAGCTACAAAGCGCGGCGATGGCGCTTGACAACTGGAAGTTGTTTCGAAGACAAAATGTCTTCGTAATACGACTCACGAACGATGGTCCTGGCGACGATGGTTCTCGTGGGTCCTTCCGTAACTCGTACGACGGCTCGGCGGCGGTGGTTCACGGTCACGGGCGTCCGACTGGCGTTCGATGGCGGTGGCAACAGTTCGCGCTGCTGCGACGGCGATAGTTCACGTCACTTCGGGAAACTTCTTCTTCTCGATAGCTTAATTTAGCAACGGCTAAATCAAGCTGAATTGCTGGCTTTGTACGTTTCTTGTACAAAGATAGCAGGTGAAACTAATCGGGTCACGGTCCACTGTCAATACGTATTGTCGGAGCAAATATCGCAGTGATGTTGTGGGTTGTGATGTTTAGATTAGAGTCCCGATTGAAGCTAGGGCGCGAGCCCGGCACGCTTCAATATTGCGCAGATAATCTGCGCAATTAGCTGAAACTGGTGCAACAAAGGATTATTGCCCAATATTGCACCATAACGGTTAATTACCGTCTTTCACCCCAGCCAACCTGGGGTGATATGTGCCTAGGGAAGTTTCCTCCCCTTCGTCACATGATTCGACTTGGCGTGTGCCACAGTCAAATTAATTAGAAGACACAATTAATTTATCTTCTAAGTTGGTGAAATATTTGAGATCACCACACATCCCCCCATTTAAGACGAATCTTACATGGAGAGAAATGAACGAATCCAATTTAAGATTCGTCCATGCCCTGACTCTTTTCAGGCGTCGACGGGCGCATCATGTCCGTGGCGTTGTTCCGCGGATCTGATCGCTCGTTGACGATACACAGGTCGCGACCTGCGTTTGGTCCGGAGACCATTCCAGGGTTGACGTGAAGCCAAACCTGGAGGATCCTTGCGGAATTGGCTCGGTTGAAGAACCCCATAGCCGCGAACTCAATTGGATCCATTGGCGCCAATCGCGCCTTCAGGAGCCGATCATGGAGAATCGACGGAGGGCTCAACACCCGGATGTGGTCTTCGAGCCACATAAACACTCGCCTCGAGAGTTTACTGTCGTTGCTTAACACCGTCCGTGTGTCCGGCGTTAAGTAAAAATGCGGATACAACCGCATCAACGTTTTGAAGGCCGATTCCTTCTTCATTGGCTTGACTGATGGCGGCGGCGGCGGACGTGAGTCCTCTTCTCCGACGTCGTCGAACTGGCTCGGCGAACCAGCAAAAACCAACGCGGGTGCGGAGGTTGGCGAGGGCAAATTCCCTCGTCCTTGGGCTCGACCAGCACCTGGGAGCATGCGGGGCATCGTCACCGCTTGAACTCCGGATGGAGTTTGAGAACTTCTTCGGTTCTCCGTCCAAAACAAACATCCAGGCGCTTCTTGAGCCGACTGGAAAGCAGCTAACGACGCGGCTGCTGTGGCGCAGGTAGCGGGAAGCGGGATGCTTTGAGCTTGCTGCGCCGTGGCCTTCGCAAATGACCATTCGGTCCTCAACCGAACGGCGGCTTCCTCTTCAGTTTCGCCGTTTGCTACGATCTGCTTTATTAATTCGGCTAGAATCGTAGGTGGGTCCAGTCTGATGTGGTACCACAACTCGACTTTTTCCTCCGACAGGCCCATCGGGGCGGTCCACAGGTAGGTAATGGCCGCCAACGCCTGTCCTGGCGAAGGAAGAACACCAGGGTACAACACCCTGGTCATCCCCGAAATCAGCTGACGCTGAAAATCCATCAGACGGGGATCATCAATCGTTTTGATGTCGGAGAGTTCTAGCCTTTCAGCTAGTCTCTGCCAATCCTTCTGTGATTCGGTGAGCTGGGCGCTTTGGTAGGCGTCCAGCTTCTTGAGCACTTCTTGCTGCGCTCTAATGGGCTGCTGCTCGTAGCAGGTCCACTGGGGTCCGAAAGACTCGTTGAAAAACGGCCGGAGCCGTAAGTTACTAACTCCGGCAGGCAAGCGGGCAACATATCCATGCTCCGGCAAGCGGCTAGCGTGTCCTGGCACAGGCACGCTAAAGTCGGGGGAGATATCCCCGACAACACGACGCATTGCGTATGGAATGGCGGGGTTGTCCACTCTGTAAGTGGACGCCGTTCTGCCACTGCGCGCGGATTTGACGGTCGTGTCGGATTCCACGCTCTGGGAGGACGAGGAGAATAAAGACTCCGGAGTTCGGCCTCTTCGCGACGGTGGACGATTCGGTGGCGCGTCCGTGGTGTAGGGGCGCGATCGCCTCTGTCGCTCCTCTCGGTCGCGGCTGGATTCACGTCGCTGTGGTCCAGTGCTTGATCCAGCGGGAGGGAGTCGTCCCACCCTCAAATCCTTGTCTTGCGGCGCGGAAAAGATTGGCGTCGGAGCCGGAATTTCGTCCTCGCGGAAGAAAGGGAGTGCGCAGCGCGCGTTCTCATCTGCCTCGAGTTGACGAGTCAGCTGTCGATTTTCGTCGACTAGGAGCTGCGCGGCGGCAGCTCGGAGCGCTTTTGACGGGAAAAACCCCGGAAAGTCATTGAAGCACCCGACGAGCGCCAATTGATGAAGCTCGGTTTTTGTGGCGGGAAATTGCGGTTTCCCGTCACGAACGGACTTTCGGTACCGCTGTACGACCTTGCGTTGAGTCGTCTTGAGGTTCTTCCTCAACTGGGTAAGGGCGCCGTAATTAATGCGGCCCCCCTTGACCACCTTTCGGCGATCGTAACGCTCTTGCGGCGTTACCGGCCACTGGTTGTGCAGCAAGTCGGAAGCGACTTGTCCTGGAGCGCTGTCTTCTAAGGTCCAGGTGACTTCATCGACACCTGGGACGCGAAGACGGTCGATGAATCGGCCCTTGGCTCCGAGGCCTTGGAGTGCGGCCCCGGAAAACTCGTGACGCAATTTCCACCACGATATCCGGTCCGTCTTGAGTCTTCGGATCTTTTCGGGCAGCGCCGCCCGAAATATCAGCGGGTGCTGAGTCGGAACGTGATCCGGGAGCGCGTGAGGCGTTTCCCGATCTCGCTCAATCTAGAGGAAAAAATAAATAAAATGGATTAATTTATTTAATAATTAACAAACAATTTCTTGTTTGTAATTATTTAAGCTTGAAGCTTGTGGCGGTGAACCACTAAGGGATGTTGGTTGCTATGGCAACTCCCTTCGCACATGCTTGAAGCACGTGACTTTTATAGCCGCCATTTTTAACTTGGAGCGGCTCGTGTTTGATGTCACAAAACTTGACTTTACTCAAATTTCGTGACTGAAACACTTGGTAAAAATATTTTTAATAAATTACCCGTTGTTGGAGCGTTAATTGCTCGGCTCCGTTTGCCTCGTCCATCGGCATTTCATCATCTGGATGAAGATTGACGGCTTCGTCTGCCATTCGCCTTCTTTTCGCACTGAATGGCAAAATTCTTTCGGCTAGAAAGAATTATAAAGTATATAAAATATAATTTATTCTATTTTTCTTTCAGAAAAATTACTTACAGTTTAATTGTTCGCTGAAAACTGTCGTAAAGTATCGCACGCGATGCATCCACTTCCAGTTACTTTGAAAAAGTGGCTAAGTTCGTTGATTGGGGAAACGAACTTGTTTTAAGGACGCCGTATGACGTCATTAATTATAACGACTTATAGACGTTTGTCATTGAATAGCGGACTATTGATGACGTCACGAGTTTGCTCTCGTGAACCTTTTGGGAACTTTCAAAAGGTGAAAGAAAAGTTATTTCGCGACTCGCGGAACGCGGGGTCGCAAATTGCACTTTGATTTCTTCGAAGAACAATCCAGTTTGTTTAGATTGTCATCTGAGTCGCCTTGAGTGTCAGATGAGTTTTCTTTACTTTTTGATGAAGTTTCATCTTCTAAAAATATTTCTTTTTCTAGATTTTCATTGAGAGAAACATTTTCAAGTCGTTTATCGATTTGGGCGACTTCGTCATTTTTTGGTTTCGATATTCCAATCGAATTCGATTCCGTGTCAATAGGAATTTTGGACAATTGTGAGTCATCCAAAGTATTTACGATGTTTTTCGTTTTTTGACCTACTTCTTCCCCTTCCAACCAAATTTCTTGGTTGAACTTAGGAAAATACGGCTGTAATTCGGTGCCGTGGACTGCTGGATAATTTTTATTATCAGCTAGTCGACGAAGTTGAAAGGCGCCACCTTGCAATCTTTTTACAATTACGTATAGCCCTGTTCTTTTCGGAGAAATACCGGCAGAAATTCCTTTCGTGGCATTTGAGAGAATATGTGACTCTCTCCAGACTAAATCATTTTGTCTGAAATTATCGAATTTTTTGTCTGATTTTTCGGCATCGACTCGACGCCTTAAATCCAAAATATGAGACATCATATGTTGATACGTCTCCGCGATAATTGCTTCTAATTTCTGCACATACAAGTGCGGATTTTTTGGGTCAATAATTAAAATTCCGTCGGGAATCCTTGGATCCCACGGAATACGTAATTCTCGGAAAAAATTCAAGAAAGCAGGAGAATAATCTCTGCCTCTTGTTACAGTCGTTCTTAAACTGAATGCGAATTCGCGTAGATATTCATCCCATTGGTCGTGAATATCTAAATAAATTGAAACCATGTATTTAATATCCCTATTTGTTCTTTCCACAGGGTTTGCCTGCGGATGGTATATTGATGTCGTTTTTGGTGACATTCCGAATTTTTTGCAAAATTCTTTATAGACCAGTGATCGAAATTGTGGTCCATTATCACTTATAATTTGTCTTGGAAAACCAAAAGTTATTAATAAGTGATATATGCAATTAGCAATTTTAATTGCGGTCGGATTACACATTGGAAATAATTCCGGCCAATGTGTAGCTATATCAAGTATTACACAAATATGCGTGTTATTCTTTCTAGTTCTCGGCTTTGGACCAGACAAGTCAACGCTGAGGCAGTCAAAAGGTCCGTAAGGTCCCATTTGAGCAGCCTCCATTTCTGTCTTCGATCTAGGCTTGCATGCTTGACATCCTTGGCAATGCTGAATAAAGCGAGTTATGTCGCGTTTCATGCCTTTCCACGTGTACACTCTTCGAGTTCGGTACATAGTTCGTGCTATACCTGGGTGACCAGATAAGGGATGTCCGTGCATCAACCAAATGATTTTATAAATCAATTTTTTGGGTACTACAACTTTGAGCGCCCTACCATCCTCTCCTAATTCATCTGTAGAGGTAGGATGATAATGAAGTAACATATCGTCTTCAATCAGATAAGTACTAGCAACTCTTTTGAAATGATTTTTGTTTGGTGCATTGTACAAATACTCTGGGTATATTTTATTTACAATAAAATTACGAATTATTTGACAAAATTTATCTTGTTTTTGTGCCTCAATAATGTCGTTCCTCGTTGAAGGATCGCAGTCCAATTGCTTAGCAACTTTGGCTGCAAATGCTTTGATTAAAACATTAGTTGTTGGCAACTCGAATTGTTTAGCCATCATAGCTCTTAATTCGATATCAGGTGTTCCTGATGGATCATGAATTTTGTGACAAAAAGCGACAATATTATTGTCTTCTTCATTCACTATGATCGATTTGGGCAACTTGTTCAGTTTTCCCATTTGCCAACTTCGGCAAGGAGATGGACAATACGATAATAAATCATCGTTATCGCCATCATCTTCTGGATCGTCAGGTGCACTGACTGGTGCACGAGACAATGCGTCTGCGACAACATTTAATGGCCCTTTCACGTACTGGATTTCAAATGAATACGCCATTAGCTCCATTTGCCAACGAGCTAATCTGCCAGACGGGTCGGCTAACGACATCAACCATTTCAAGGCTTGGTGATCCGTTTGTACAGTAAATGTTGTGTACTCTAAGTATGGGCGAAATTTGCGTAATCCCCATACTACTGCGAGACATTCTAACTCTGTCACAGTATAATTCTTCTCAGCGGGCTGCAAGCTTCGGCTTGCATACACGCATGGCATTTCTATATCTTCGCCATCCACAATCTTCTTCTGTGTGAGGGCTGCGCCTAAACCTTGCCTGCTGGCATCAGTGTGAACAATGAAGGGCGAATATAAATCCGGCATCTTCATTGTTTCAGCGTTCGTAAGCAAGTTTTTGATTGCATCGAACGCTGCCTGATGGTGCAATTCCCAGTCAAAATCTGCATCCTTTTTCAAGAGTGGCCGTAGTGGTTCTGCCACTGTGGCCAAATTCTTGATTAGGCGATGGAAGAAATTTACCATGCCTAGAAATCTCTGCAGCTCCTTCAAATTTGTAGGAGCGGGAAATTCAGTGATGGCGGCGACTTTTTTAGGGTCGACGCTGAGTCCATTGACTCCTACTTTGTATCCCAGGAAGATTAATTCCTTTCTACACAAATGAGTTTTTCCAGGGTGGGCATGCAAATTTGCTTCTTGCAGCTTGGCAAAAACTATATCCAAGTGTTTGACGTGTTCTTCAAACGATTTGGACACGACGATTATATCGTCCAGGTAAGCCCAGGCGAACTTACGGTAAGCGTCACCTAAAACCTTTTCCATCAACTCTTGGAAAGTAGTAGGTGCGTTAACAAGTCCGAAAGGCATTACTTTAAACATAAGCCTTCCCATGGGACTCCAAAAAGCCGTTTTGACTCTGTCTTCTTCACGAAGCTCTATCTGCCAATATCCCTTGGTCAGATCTATCGTACTAACCCACTCGAATTCACCGATTTCTCGCATGATTTCCTCAATAGTTGGCATTTGAGGGGGGTTGTACTTAGTATGTGTATTGATTGGGCGAAAATCGATACACAGACGCGGGTCATTGCCTGGTCGCATGACTAAGACAGGCCGCATCCCATAATCGCCTTCAGCTTTAACGACTATGTCTTTGTCAATCATATCTTGACAAAGCTGTCTGATAATTTCCCTTTTTTGAGGGTTTATGCTCTTGAAGGGGACGCGGATGGGTTTGTCCGTGTCTAACTCAATCTTGTGTTGAACTAAGTGAGTTTTGCCTGGTTCTTTAGAAATGATCTTTTTATGTTTGATCAACATTTTTTCTAATAATTTAGATTGCTCCAAATTTAAGTTAGCTTCTTCCACTAACTTCTGGATGAAATTCTGTTCATCAATTTTTGATTGAGTTACGCTTGCAGCATAAGCTTTTGCGAAAGTCACAAATGAGGAATCTGGTTCCTCTAGTTTCTCAATGTATCGATCTAACAACGCTTGCGGAATGTAGGGTAAATCTGCATCCACAGGTTGCAAGAAATTCCACGACATCGTCTGTGGATTAGGTTGGATTCCCAATTTATTCATGAAATCGCAACCCAAAAGTACCATTGGATACTTGTTTGGTATCACGATGAACGGATGACGTAATGTGCCATGAGTCCACCGAAATGAAAGATGGATCGTCCCATCTGGAGTGACTTCTTCACTTGCTGTCGTAACTCGAACTCCAGGTCCGATAGGTCGCATGTACTTTTCAAGACCTAATTGATTGATAACGGAAGTCGCAAGGAAGCTCTTATTTGCTCCCGAGTCTAACATTCCAGTTATAACTTCTTTCAACGTTTCTAGTTTTAACGTTGGGAGATCTTGGCTGTTGGGAATACCAGCCACTTTGCACTCAAACTTGCGCAATTTAGAAGGCATTGCAATTGGAGGTTCCAATGGCAATTCATCTAATAACTCATTGGTTTCAAGAGTTGTAGCTGCAAATAACTTAATGCATTCCTCAATTCCAGGTGTTTCTGGAACTGAGCTTGGTCTATCGTCTTTACTTTCGACTTCTGTCTGAAGATTGGAATTATCATTTTTTACATCTTCTGGAAGAATTACTTCATCCAGAACAATTTCAACTTTTTCCAATAATTTCAGAACTTCATTTTCCGATTCCGATTTCAAAGGGGACGCAGGATCCACTAGACCTGATGGATCTGCGTCTATAAGTTTTTTGCGAATAAATCCATCAAAACTTTTACTGCTTTTTCAAACTCAGCTGATGTTACTGGTTTGTCTTTCTTTGTAGCAGTGGGGCAATCTCTTTGCCAATGTCCCAACTTTTTACATAAGTTGCAGGGATCAGTAGAAGGTGACTTCTTGTTCGTACCTGCTGGTGAGGCAGAACGAGAACGGGTGTCTGAGCGACGCTCAGGTGATGCTGCAGGTGATTTTGAATTTCTATCTTTATTCACCTTGTCAGTATTGAATGAAACTGTTTTGGGCTTCATTCGTGGCTTCCATTTGCCAGCAACTGTATTATTTTTAGCTAATAATGCAGCTGTTTTGGCCAATAAAGCCAATGTCTCATCTTCTCCCTCTCCCTCTTCTTCAGCTTCTTTAGCGTCAGAGGTTGGACTTTCAGCTCCTGCTACATTTGCACGTAACTTCGGAACGGAATGAGGATTGTTTACCTCTTTTTTAGAAGAATCTCTTTTCGACTTCTTCTCTTCCATTTCGTCTAGTATATCTTCATAACTAGGGGGAAGCATCAATTGCAAACCATTGCAGGTTTCATGATTTTTCTCAGCAAGCTTTTTCTCTCGCTGTAAGAAAGCTGACCTTTCAGCGTCAGTCAAGTATGCTTTATACTTTTCTTCAATACGAAGTTGATTGACTTCCATGAATTCATTTAATTCTGAGAATTTCCCAGGGTCTGGTGCGTTAGACATCATTAGAATATTTTTTGAATATTCGTTGAGACCAGCACGAAACTGATCGTCGGCAGTTGCATCGGTTACTTCATGAGGCACCCTGCCAAGCAGATTCTCTGCCCTAAGCATGTACGAATGTAAGCTTTCGCCTTTTCGTTGCTTTAAGCTTCTCCAAAGCATTTTGATGTCTTCACTCGATTCTCCAAATTTAAACATAAATTTAGTAACGAAGTCATCCCACTTCGTGAAGTTTCGACGACGAAACCATTCTTTGACGTCTCCGACTAGCATTTTTGGTACTAGATGGTCTAGAGCGCTTTCACAACCGAAATTGTGCTCTTTGCCTAATTCAAACACTTCTAGTAAGAAATTGGACCCTGCTCGCCAGGATCCATTATAGGCACGAGGGACTACTCGATCCCACCGAATAAATCTCTCATCATTCGCTCTATGAGTCCACTTATCGGATGTGAACTCGCTGATTTTTTGCAAAATGACTTTATCTCTTCTGTCCTTTTGCTGATTGCCGACATTCTGTCGCAGAAGTTGGTCAATCTCAGCTTTCGTATAAAAAGCTTGGTTCGGGCTTCTACCACGCGTTCTGTGACGCGAGCGCCCTCTCACACTTGGGTGTGAGGAGTCAGTATCAGATGCTGACTCGTGATTCACAAAATTTGGCGGTGGATCGGGGTCAGGAGGATCGTTATCATTGGGCGGACTACGATCTCCATCTGGGGGTCCCCTTCTACCATGATTGCCATTCGAATTGTGGCCACCTGAGTGGCCATTGCCATGTCCATGTGGGTCGTCCCCTCCAGGCGGATCTCCGTCTGGTGGACCTCCACGATACCTTGGTCCGTCTCGAATGTCTTCTGGACATCCACGTTTGGACGAGCCATCTCGCGGATTATCATGTGCTCGGCCATGATCACGTGATTCCTCACGCTGTTTGTTCTTGTCAGCCAACATTCCGAGTAATCGGTCACTGTTGCTAAAGAACTGGTCCGTATTCTGTGAAGCCTTCGGCGGATGATATTCGGTCGGGTCCGGTTGTCGTTTTCGCTTCTTTCGGCCATGACGGCTGCCACGGCTGCTACGACTACTTCGCGAGTCATCACTATCGGTCCAACTGGACTGGCGACTGAGCTTCGACTCAGTTGAATTCAAATTAATCAACGAAGGTGATTTTGGAGCACCTTTTTGCAAAACTGGGTTTGGTTTTGCAAACATCGAATCACTTGAGGTAGCTTGCACACGTTGCACAACTTCCTCGAATTCTTCCTGTGCTTTTAATAAATCGGCACGAAGAATTTCATTTTCACGAGCTTGGGCTGCTAAGTCGGCACGCAATAATTGCTCTGCAGTGCTCAGACTTCTAGCATTTTAACCAGCGTCAATTACTGACCGCTGTTGAGCGAGAAATAATTCATTTTCTCGCTGAGCTAATCTCTTAGCTCTGGCTGCCTGTTCTACTGAACATTGATCTAGCTGTAGAGAAGAGGGGTTAACTTGCTTCTGTTTAGCTTGTGAATTTAATTCGGCAGTCATGAGATTGGAATTTGCAATTCTCAAATTCTCATTAGCAGTCTTTAAATCTTTCTGGGCTTGATTTAGCTGCTGTTGCATCTTTTGATGCTCTTCGTCAGTTATTAGCCATGAAGCCTTTTCCTGCTCGAAGTTTAGCAACTGTACATGATCGTGTGCACGTTGTCGCTTAAGTTCTGCATTTTGCTGTTGTAACTCAGCATGTTGCCTTTCGAACTCGATTTGCAAGCTAGCCTTGAGCGTTTCAACTGCTTTTTGGCTATGTTTTTCAACCATTGCCTGGTGGAGTGTTTATGTGGCTCGAAGACCACATCCGGGTGTTGAGCCCTCCGTCGATTCTCCATGATCGGCTCCTGAAGGCGCGATTGGCGCCAATGGATCCAATTGAGTTCGCGGCCATGGGGTTCTTCAACCGAGCCAATTCCGCAAGGATCCTCTAGGTTTGGCTTCACGTCAACCCTGGAATGGTCTCCGGACCAAACGCAGGTCGCGACCTGTGTATCGTCAACGAGCGATCAGATCCGCGGAACAACGCCACGGACATGATGCGCCCGTCGACGCCTGAAAAGAGTCAGGGCATGGACGAATCTTAAATTGGATTCGTTCATTTCTCTCCATGTAAGATTCGTCTTAAATGGGGGGATGTGTGGTGATCTCAAATATTTCACCAACTTAGAAGATAAATTAATTGTGTCTTCTAATTAATTTGACTGTGGCACACGCCAAGTCGAATCATGTGACGAAGGGGAGGAAACTTCCCTAGGCACATATCACCCCAGGTTGGCTGGGGTGAAAGACGGTAATTAACCGTTATGGTGCAATATTGGGCAATAATCCTTTGTTGCACCAGTTTCAGCTAATTGCGCAGATTATCTGCGCAATATTGAAGCGTGCCGGGCTCGCGCCCTAGCTTCAATCAGGACTCTAATCTAAACATCACAACCCACAACATCACTGCGATATTTGCTCCGACAATACGTATTGACAGTGGACCGTGACCCGATTAGTTTCACCTGCTATCTTTGTACAAGAAACGTACAAAGCCAGCAATTCAGCTTGATTTAGCCGTTGCTAAATTAAGCTATCGAGAAGAAGAAGTTTCCCGAAGTGACGTGAACTATCGCCGTCGCAGCAGCGCGAACTGTTGCCACCGCCATCGAACGCCAGTCGGACGCCCGTGACCGTGAACCACCGCCGCCGAGCCGTCGTACGAGTTACGGAAGGACCCACGAGAACCATCGTCGCCAGGACCATCGTTCGTGAGTCGTATTACGAAGACATTTTGTCTTCGAAACAACTTCCAGTTGTCAAGCGCCATCGCCGCGCTTTGTAGCTTGCAACAGTCGTTGCAAGCCCTTCCATTGTTTTCCCGCTCTTTATTTCGCGACATTGTCGCTTCGTATCATTTTAATTCTTAATTTATTCATTACTAGTCATTTGTATTAAAGTGTAATAAAAACTGTGTGATTTTTACTGATAAAACTGTCTTTTTATTTCCTCTTGTTTAAAATTAACCCTAGATAATTTTTGGCCGCGATATAAGTCTTTAACGAGCATTCACCTCGGTTTCACGCTTATTTATTAGGAATAAGTGTGATAAAAACCCGGATCGCAGCACCATACACTATAAGCACCAATATTAATTCTAGCCTTCTTCAACTCACTTTCCATTTCATTTGGCAAGGCAAATCTCATTTATTTACAGGTTTTTCTAAGGTAACCATCTTGACGTCGTGAAGTAGATTTTGGGCAACCAGACTGTTTCACATTTTTAACTGTTCCTGTGCATCCAAATTTCCTTATTACGTATTGAATGGGTGTTTTACTTATTCTAAGTTGCTTTGAAATGGTTTTCTGGGATATTTTGTCCTTGTGCAGCAAGAAAATTTGGTATTTCAGGTCATTTGAGAGTTCCTTGGTTTAGGCCATGATGGCAATGAAATGAAGTCATCAAATGATGGTCAGTTATGAATATTGTTGCCCTCATTCAGATAAGCAATGAAATTCGTATAAAAATTGCATTGTTACGTCTCATTCTGTGACAAAAGTGGTCTGGTCTAATATTTTTGTCCAGAGAACAAGGCGGTCTAATAATTTTGACCAGAGTGAGATTTTTTCAAATCAACTTTTTTGGGGTTTAATTTGATATTTTTATAAGTTTATTTAGTTTGTTTTGAAGGGGGAAAACAGGTCTTTCCAGTGCATTTTTATTTTTGTATCTAGCATTTACTACTCCAAAGTTATTGGGTGAAGAAAAAAAAATTTTGTTGATTTGCTGGTGTGGTCTAATACTTTTGGCCATGGGTTGTAGCTCATGGTCTGATGCCTTCTGATCAGACTTGGCTGAAAACGCTCAGAAGTGAACTTGGGCCAAGTCTATCACAGAAAACAAGGGGAGAACCATGAGTCAAGCACGCGTGGGCCAATCAGGCGCGCTCGTGAATAATCATCGCGATGAGTCAATCGCGAGTAGATAAGCATTTAAATTAGATAGGATAAACTAAACGAAATCAGGAGGGGTAACAGTGGGAAATACCTGACTTAGACTAGTCTGATGTGGCCAAATTGAGCCACACCAGGCCAGGTCAAGGGATAAACATGAATAGAAAATGAAGGTAAGACAAAACTCAAATTATATTAGGTTTAGGATTTATTGGGAGTTTTAAACAATAGGAACACACGGGATAACGCGTATACAAACACAACAATTTGGTGAGGAATACAGGCGCGTGAATGCCGGGCCGTGACACTATTTAATTTCACCTTAATTATTGACACACTATTTCTATTTATTTGACCCCCCCATTTGTAGTTAACAACCCGCCAAAAATATTTATTTCCACACTATTTATTTTTACACTATTAATATTTCCACCAAACATTAAATAACTCTGGTTTTACGTTTGCAATGCCGGTCTGGCCTTAGATGGCCTACCCCGTTTGCGTTTACGCCCAATTGGGACATTCTTGGCCTCGGGTGGCACTACCAGAAAGCCCTCCTTTTAGGCAATTCCAAGAGTATGCTTGCAAACATATGTTTTAAAGAATGTTGGGCAAGTACAAATAAAAGTACGTCGTAAAAACGTGCTCAAAACTGTGAAAACGTTCTAAAAACGTTACCGGGAACAGTAACTGAAATTGGAGAGTGAATTTAATATTTTTGAGGAAAAATTAATGTGTGCGAAAATAATTATTTTAGATGTTTTTGAAATTAGAAATAGGGGGTCAATAAATACAATCCATTTAAAAAAGCACTGATATTTCCTAATTTTTTTCAGTTGATTCGAATAAATACTCCGAAGTCTCCTTGTAAAGCAAACGATATAGTTTCGGAATGTGAACGAAAATGTTATGCAATGAAACTTGCCCAACAATCATTCGATTGCAGGTACCGAATGTGTTTTAAATAGTATTTACGGATGCTATAATTGCTACTTTATTAGATTACCGTTTATGGATGCGAACGAGCTACCTCTCTGCATAAATCAAGAAACAGCTGAAATGACTCGTAAAATTTATCTGGAGTCTCAATTCAACACTGATCCTCAGAAGGAGTGTTCATGTTTGCTACGCTGTAAAGAAACAATATTCCTACCGACAGTTAAATTCATAGATATTTATGGTTACAACAATATAATGTACAGTATTAGTAGCAATATCCGAGAAGAAATTGAAGAATTCAAACAAATTACCATCATAAAACTGCTATGTCAAATTGGGTCAATTATTTCTATTTTGACCGGTCTATCAATTTTTGGTCTCGTCGAATATTTCATTGATTAGTAATCAACCCGTAAAAATTAAACCCACCGCGGAGTTACTTTAGAATAGGGCCCGCTTCGGAACGGGCCCAAAATTTGGTTACCTACCAAATAAACCATGCTGAGTCCGAAAATGACTCAAAAGTGTCGGAAATTAAGTTATCTGGTTCAAAATGCTGCTCTCGTTTACATCAGCCAAAGGGCTCGGTGGCCGCCATTTCCACTCGAAGCGGCAGTTACTTTTGGTAAGAAATGCGTGTTTTTTTCTTTTTTTCCTAACAAGGGGAGGCTGGCGCCCCCCCCTTGACCCCCCGCGAACCTCACCTTATCCGGTTTTTTTATGCGAACCAGACAGGGATAATCGAGCAACAAGATAATCGTGCAACAATGGCGGCAACCGAGCCATTTGGCTCATGTTAACGAGAGCTTTTACTCAGCATTTTGAACCAGATAACGTAATTTCCGACACTTTTGAGTGTCATTTTCGGACTCAGCATGGTTTATTTGGTAGGTAACCAAATTTTGGGCCCGTTCCGAAGCGGGCCCTATTCTAAAGTAAACCCCCCACCGCACAGTAACAATCTTACTGCGATATTCACTTCCCTACATAATCCTTTGCACCTAAAACCCCTGTTATTTTCTGACACTGTTACCACAGCACCCCCTATATTTTTGTAGGATTAAATAATCACTTTAATTTTCACCTTATGCAAACATAGTCCGATTCACTTCACGCGATGCATAGTTTACAACTTTGTATGCAGATATACTAAGTTAATTGGCTACAATAACCATCGCATAATAAAGGCCGTATTCATGCAAGTTTTTTCAAATTTTTGGAGTTTTGTGAAATTTTTGTTGGTTTTGACTTATGTATATCTTTAGTCTTACTTGTTAATATACATATCCATTTAATCAATTACTTTAATGTGTCATATTGCTGTTTATTATTTGCCTATTGTTTCTTTTATTTAATACCTATTGCTATATGTGGATATATTGTATATTATTATCATTACTGCTATAAGCACACCTCTTTACCTATAGGTCATGGTTGTTTAGAGTAGGAAATGAACATACCACTTGATGTCTAGAGCAGAAATAGAAACATAACTGTTGTCATATTAATTCAATTATTCCATTTGGGATATTTGTTATTGTGGAAACTGATGGTTTCCAAAATGTACTAATTTAGTTTATGTCTTTTACCACCGTGGCGCAAGTGAAAAACTCACTTGTGACCCGGATTAATGTATTCTTGGAATTTAGGGATTATATTAATCCTTTTTGCCTTTATATACTCAAATTTGAATAAAATTTACACTGTCTTTTAAAATGTAACCTTGTCTACATCATTTCTCGAGTACGCAACAATCAACCTGAATCCGACTCCATCCGTCGTTTTAAACCGTTTAAGTTAAATCATTTTATACAAGTTGCAAGTGCAACGTCTCAGTTATCAAATGGATGTTATTTCTCACTTTTTTATGTTAAATATCTATATTTATATAGTTACAGCCAAAATTTTTTCTAACGAATTGCATGGGACCCGAAAAATTGATTCGTTATAACGAGAATTGGTTATACCAAAACTTTTTAACATGGTGTTCTATGGCCAACCAGCCAACCAAACCAGCCATTTTTAGGAATTCGGTATATCGTTAATTTGTTATATCGCGATTCTTTATAAAGAGTTTCGACTGTGTTGCTTGTGACAGTTGTAAAACCATATTAGTTCAGAATCTAACTGACAGGGCTTTAAATTGTGTTTTATATACATGTGATTTGTATGTTTCATTTGTGTATTTTCTTTCGTATGTTATTTATAATGGAATGTGATATTTTTGTTTATTATTGTCCACAACCTAGTAACAATATTTGTAATCATTAACTTGGTTCTGTGTTGTCTTTATACTGTATAGTGTCTTTAGTTTGAGCTCATTCTGGTGGCAATAATGTACTTTTCTCACTCTCAGTGATTAAATCATCCAGGTAAGATGTTTATGTTGCATGTGCTGCAATTATTTATTATGCATTAACACCATCTTGTTATTATTACATCCACACTGCCAACTCTACAAGAATCTAACACTAGCTATAGATGGCCCATTTCATAATTTGGCGCGCAATTCAATTGAGTTGTAAATGATTCCCTAAAAAATGTAGTTTATTAAATACAGGGCCATTTACTAAAAAAAAAAAAAAGGTTGCTAAAAGAAAGAAGAAACACTGGAAAAAAATATGGCTTTACAAATTGTAAATGTTCCAAAAGTTAATGTGGAAATGTGAGCTTTACAGTTTTTGTAAAGTTGTTGTAAAATCGAAGACAAATTAGACTTTTAACATTGAATTTACACACTTTGTAAATTTCATGTGTAAAAGTGACATTTACAATAAATTAAAGTTGCTTGTAAATGAGTTAATGTACGAGTTTATCACCAGCTGGCGATATATTTCAAAAATAAAAAACTAAGAAATTTACATTTGTTAAATATGGGGTTGGTTCTATCAATTTTACTTCAAAAATTAAGTAGAATATCATTGTTGGTGTTAAATGAAACAAAAATGTGATACAAATTCGGTAGTTTAATATTTTAATTTGGTTGTAGAAGTTGTAACAATCACAACATTGACGCGAGCTTGTATTATTGCCTTCTGTTGATTTTGTTCACTTTTCTGATTAAGGCTATGAATCCTCGGCATATCTTATAGATAGATGTGCGAGATTTTTATGAAAATTTCATGGGATTTATTTTCATGGGATATATTTTCATGAGATTTATTTTCATGAAATAATAAAAATATTTACATGTAAATATTTTGAAATAAATTGTAATAAATTTAGAAATTTGATTCACATATTTAAGGTTTAAAATTTTGAAATTAAAAAAAAAATAAAAATTAAATTAAATTTATTTTTAAAACTGACAAATTTGAAATTTAAAAACTGTAAATTTATTGTTAAATCCAACAAATTTGAAATTTACAAACTGTAAAGTTATTGTGCGTGTTTATTGTAAAATGTCTTTTTACTTTTGTAAAGTTATTGTTTAAAACAAAAATTTACAATTTTTGTAAATGTGACTTTACAAAGCCGAAAGTGCAAATTTACAATAACTTTTCAGCAATTAAAAGACATGTAAAGCCATATTTTTTTCCAGTGAAAGGTTGCTATTAAAAATTTTGATAAAGGGCCCCAAAAAAACCTCAAGCCCCTGGTCCCCGAAAAGCTAGATCCGCCCCTGCCAAAATTTCATGATTTTGCCATGCCATAACATGGCGAAACATTTAAACATGGCCGGCCGCATTTGAGCGCTCAAACGCGGCCGAAATACTGCAAAAGATCCGACAATCGCACAGCAGAACATTTTGTAGTACTTGTATATCCATAAATAAACAAGCAAAAGCAGTGAAATCCATAAGAGCTTTATTAAGCGCACAAATTGTTAGAAAACCAGAAAAGTAAGCAATAATAAACATAATGATAAAACGAGATACATAGTCGGGTAAATTCAAAACCCGATAACAAAATCTATACAAAACAAAGGCACAAATACGGGATCTCATGCGATCCATTCATGAAACGATGTCTACAAAATAATAAACTGATAAATATCCAAACAGCAAGGTAAACATCAATAATAAAAGACAATCAAATGATCTCGGGGAACAAAAGGCCAACACATTTAATCACAACGGACTGCATTTGAGCACTCGAATGCGGCCAAAATGTTCTGATTTTTCCTTGCATAAACACAGCAGAACAATTAATCGCAACGGGCCACATTTGAGCAGTCGAACGAGGCCAAAATGTTGCGATTTCCCCTTGCAAAAGCACGGAATCACAAATGCAGCCAAAAAGCACGGCGGGACAGTTAAATATGAACCGGTAATTGTTATTTGCTAAATATGTTAAATTGTTATCAGCAAACAAAAAACAACGTGCTTTGATCACACTATGTGGAAATCAAGATGGCTGAAAATCAAGAAAAGCGACCCTGCATGTGGATTTTCAAAAATCCGATTTTGATTTTATGACGTGAAAATTGTCACTTCCGGTCTCCCGAAATCTGTGTGGTCGTGTACTCACAACCCTGAGTTAATTCACAAATTAAGATTTATTTAACATAGTGGGCAGTTTCAGGATTTAGGCTTCTTCTAGAGTTCACATTTTGACTTTTTTGGTCTAAAAATGCAGTAAAAGTGGGAATTGAACGGGGTACTTTTCCACTAAAAGGCATTGGACAGAAATGTGACAGCAAGTAACTAGATTTTCTCTATTCAGTTCAGTGGCAGATCAATCAGTCAGTGGCAACATCGATTCTTACTTCCACAAGAGAAGTGAACCCAATTAAGAATTACTGCGCAGTTATGGACGTCGCGGTAAGTCGTAAACAAATAAGATTAATTAGCTTTTCACTCAAAAATAGCATCAAAAGTAAATTAACTTTTCGTGAAAATTTTATTGCTGTTCCAGCAATAAAACTTTAACGACATCAATTATTGCAATAACGAATGCTCACCGTCCCCACCTAGCGCCTTGTTATTGACTTTTCTACAGTGACCGAGTTTCTTGTTCTGCCAAAACAGGCAGCTTGATTCCAGTGGCTCTGCTAAAGGTAAGCAAAACATATAAAACAAATATACAACCCACAATGACAGTGACAATGAAGCCATGCAGTTTATAAACCAAGCTGACCCGGTGTACCGAAAAACTTTGACAGTTCTAATTCTGGTAATTATACGAAGTGCGTGGGGAGAATTTTTTCTGGTTTGCTAGGCTAATTTATTGAGAAATTGGTAGAATGCGCAGATTAAATTTGTGGAAGCATAGTAGTTCTGGTTACGCGTTCTATTTATGAGTAAAATTGAATGTAGTTTTACTAGGGTTGGGAAAGAAAAAGCCATCTCCAAACTACTCTCACCCTTCGAATCATATGTCGTTTCTATACAAAGTACTTTAATATGGAAAAACATTTATTTGAGCGCGAGCACTTTGTTGCTGGTCAACTTCTTATTTTGGTAAATCAAAGTAAGTGCGCACAAACCCCGAAAAACTAACTAAATCACTTTAAAAACCCATCAAATGCATTCAAAACACTATTTTACACATCTAAAATTAATTTCCGCGTATTAAAACTAAAAAAAAAAAATCATTAAAACGGCAAAAAATGTAACGTTTCAATGACGATAATTTTAGACGAAACCGGTTTTTTTTCTTCAAATTTCCTGGTTCCCGGTTCCGTGATATCTCATCTGGTTTCTCGGGAAATCAGTACCCGGGTTTCCCAGTACCAAAACCTTAATCTGGTTCCCCGATATAGATGATTAAACTATATCTAGTCATTACTAAAATGCATATTTATATATTGGAAACAGGGTGTTCTAAAAGTCTGTTCCCCTCCAAACATTTCCTGAGCAATTGCATCTAGGCCAACTTTGATGAAGCGATTGTATAGGAAGTTGGTGTAGGTTATTGGCAGCAGAGGGGCGCGCAAACATCAGTGATAAACACCGTTTGGAAGCGTGAGAAAACCAAATGGCGGTCGTGCTGCACGCACGGACCGAACTGATACGTTTCCGTATCGTACACAAACAGCGCGCGGCTGAAGGCCGCTTATATGCGCATAGAATAGCACATAATGTGCTTTAAATCAAAGACAAATGTATAAATAAACAAAATACTTTACTTAAAATGAAATACATTACTTAATGGTTGGAAAACACAGTGACACAGCACACGCCCGTGTGCTGCGCCATCTTGGATTTGGGATACAAGTGGTTTGGTACTCTGGTGCCAATAATTGACATTATAATTAAATCAATAGAACGAATCATTATCAAAACACAGGTATGGTATGGAAACTCATACTGAACAACTCAAAATACATAAAGACATCGAATATAACTAATCAATAACTAAATACCGAGATAACACGAATGTAAACAAAATGAATAAAGGTCGAACATTTGATATCGACAATAAATGGCGGTCTTTAGACCAACAAATCCCCCCTTCGATGTAAAATGTTCAGGGGAAATGAGAATCGATACTGGAATTACAGTGTAAACATTAATTCAAAAGATAAACAATAAAGTCGAATCACCGAGCCGGGTACTGATGTGGCTATCACTAAAACAACGGTGCGGATTCCCACAGAAACTCGGTGATCCTCACAGTCGGGTAAACAAAAATAGGAATGTCACTATAAAGTTACAATCGGAAAATCCTAGATATCAACAATTGTAAACGTTCCGATCCAAGCCACTTCGTGAAGATGTCGGCGACGTTAATATCGCCGGGCACTTTTCGGAGTTCGAAGCGTCCCGCCAGGTACCATTCCCTGAGCCAGTGATATCAAACACGAATGTGTCGAGTTTTCGAGTTCTCGACATCGTTGGAAGTAAACTGAATAGCTGACAGGGCATCGGAGTAAATGACGGGTCGAGATAATCGGTTGAGGATCGGAAATTGGACATAAACGTGGTCCAACCAGTACAGCTCCTTGACACACTCAACAAGGGCGATGAATTCCGCTTCCATTGTTAAGCATGCCACGGTCGACTGTTTACGACAGGACCAGCCGATGGGTATATTTCCGATGAAGGTGATGTAACCGCCGAAACTCAGAGACGTCGCCAGATCGCTCGCCCACGATGCGTCGGTGTATGCCCACAACTGAGAGGACGTACAACCGGATAATTCGATGCAAAAGTCTGCGGTGTTTGACACGTACTGCAGAACCTGAAGAAGCGCTCGAATGTGGGTCCTATTATAGCAGGTATTGTACTGCGACAGATGAATCACGGAGTAAAGTATGTCGGGGCGAGTTCTCGAAGCCAAAAATGGATAAATGTAACATGCGTATCATTGTGATTCTGTGCCCATGTTATATTGGTTGATATTGAGTTTTAACCCTCTTACTACTGTGTTAAGTATCCCAATCAATATATTTACTAGCAATGATATGCTCACATGTCAACCGCTCAAATGAGCATTTTATCGGGCTCGGAGGAAAGCGTTGTAGGCGAAATAACGACCGCGCAGGTAAACTGTGCCGAAAACCGTATTAAACCGGTGGCCATTTTATTCAGGCATCCATCGGTTGGAAAAACTTTACAGCAAGTGATGCCCAGCAGGCTGAGCATCTAAAAATACAATAAGGTAAGAACAGATCTTATGTACAAACCAAATGACACTTGTCATTAAAGAACAAGTCATGATTAGGCATTACAGCACACTGCCAATCATGACATAAACAACTATGCAATTTGGGACAAGAACACACTAAAGTTAAATGCCATGCGGCCAATGTTAGGAAATGACTTTTACACGGGATTGGCTCACATTAAACAGTAAGAACAATAGTAAATGCAGATGTCCCGATCACGTTAATCCGTAAAGACGTGATCTGACCGAACTCAAATACAAGTGACAGCTCAAAACCCAACACATTTATCTTTTAGTTTCTCCATTGCTTTTGAGCCTTTTATCGATTGTTTATGTCGTTTACATTATTCTTTATGTAAAGAACAAATCATTACTTGTTAAACAATGATTTGTTCTACCTTTAGTATGTACACGTGTTTTGAGAGCAGCTAGCCTCAAAACATACCTTCTCATATTCGTTCACACATGAATAAAGATGGCGTCGCACGTATGCGAGTTCCCGCACCCATTGAATCGAGTCTCAGCTCTCTTTATTTGATGTCCGGCGCCTCCAAATCGCATCATATGGTAGCAGAGGATGGTTTGCGACGCGGCAAACCGTTTGTGATGCGTTTACGGCGATTTTCGGGAAGAAACGGACATCGCGGACTCGGCGGTATCGTCGCAAAGACGTATTAGCGGATTCGAGCGAAGCGGACGGGCTTTGACAACCTGTGCAGACGTTTGCAGGAGTTTTTCTGGATCGAACAGTGTAAGAATTGTCGAAATTCTGTGCGAAATAAGCACTCTGCTCGATATAAAGAAGATTTTCTTCTGCGGGCGCCATTTTGTTTTGGTTTCATCGCGAATAGCCGTGAAGCCAGCTGAGAATCGTGTATACAGACCGGTACACATTCCCATCGAGATTCGACGCGGAAATACGTCAAAGCGACGTTGTTTTGGGACAATTTTCGTTGGAAAGCGACACGGAAGTCTTCGAGCGAAACGAATTTTCGACGGCGGCCATTTTTCGTCAAAGCAGACGAAAAACGACGTGTTTATTTCCAATCGAGAGTAGAAGTCCTGTTAGCGGGTTAAACATACGCGCAGGCATTCGACCAGAAGACCAGTTAGCGGGTTAAACGTACGGGCTGGCATTTTTCCCGAGGTTTGGTGCACGAAGCACATCCTACAAAGGTGCGGACGAGCACGTTAAGTCGACGTGCATCGATTTCACGACGTGGGATCAACGCGGGAGATTTGCGACGCAAACCAACCCGCAAAACAACGGAATTTCACCTTGCCAGCAATTTATTAGTTTTAAGTTGTCGAAATTCCTTGTTAATAAGATTAAGTTTTTGTTTTGGGGACCCTTTGTTTATTCGGTACCCTTTAGCCATTCGGCTAGTACCGTCTCATTTCGATCTGGGCTTGTTCGTGGCCAACTAGCCGTCCCGCGGGCCTCAGTGGTGCCGATCGGAAACTAGTAGAGCGACCAGATTCGAGTAGTTGTGCTCTCTTAAAGAGCTGTACCAAGTTGGGGAAGTTGTGCATTTTTTTCGCCTAACCTTTTGTGGGTTTGCAATTTGCAAAAGTATTATTTGTGCTTCAAATTGTGCGGCGGAATTATTTTTGTGAAAAACAAGTGCATTTATTGGAAAAATTTTCCCAAATTGGACAATTATGGCGTCGGATGACAAATACGACGACTATAAGTCGATAAAGAAACTCGACGGGACGAATTATACAACATGGGCTGTGCAAGTGCATTTATTGTTGGTGCAGCAAGGCGTGTGGGATCACGTCACCGGTGACGAGACCGCGCCTGCTGCGACCGCCACAGCCAAGGAGAAACGCGACTTTAAAGTGCGCGAACACCGTGCTTGGTCCACAATATGTCTGAGTTGCGGCGAATCGCAACAGATTGTGGCCGTCGCGCAGGATTCGTCCAAGAAAGCGTGGGAAGCGCTCAGAGCGTCGTACCAGCCAACGACGCGCGCCCGAAAAGGACGTTTGAGGCGAGAATTCCTCCAAATGAGGTTAATGGACAATGAAGAAATGATGTGCTTCTTAGCTCGGGTTGACAGAAAGGTTTTGGAACTGAAAAACTTTAAAGTTCTCCCGACAGATGAAGACATCGCATTTCAGTACATGGATTTTCTCCCTGCACAGTATGAGACTGTGAAACAAATAATGTATCACTGGGAGGATTTAGATTTTACCACTGCGAAGGTGAAAGAAAGATTGTTAGGAGAATACAATCGTTTATTCGAATCTTCGGACACTTATGGCATTGGTGGACATGAAACAGTTGATAATGCAGGAGCATTTTTCGGAAAAGGGCGATTTCAACGCGGGAAAAGCGGAAATCAGTCATTTACACCTCGGACTTGTTTTTCTTGCGGTGGCACAGGACATTTCGCACGAGAGTGTCCGACACCGCCCAAACAACAAGTGAGCGCGCAGAGCCAACGGGGTGGCACCTCTGCACAGCTGGCAAAAGGCGCTGCAAGAGGAAAAGGTCGTGGTGGCAAGACCAAGAAAGCGAATTTGGGACAAGTTGACATTTTTGATGAACCATTAACGATGTTCTCAGCAGCAGTTCAACAGACTGAAGAGGAAGTCACCTTGTCGCCGCCATTGTCTTTAATGTCGCATTGTGATTTTGATCCGCAATGGTATATCGATACCGGAGCGACAGATCACTTTTCATTTAATAGAAGTTGGTTTGTAACTTTTAAGCCACTGTCCGGCTATAGTGTCCAGCAGGGGGAAGGAAAGTCTAAAATAGAGGGCATTGGCAACGTGTTGATCACATCTTGTTATGGAAACAGATTGCGAAAGATCACACTGCAAAATGTTTATTATGCGCCAAATTTTAAGAAAAATCTCTTATCGCTGGGCCGGACAGATGAAGCTGGTTTCACAACTTTTATCAAAAATGGAAAGTTGACCATGTTCAAAGACCGAATTGATGAGCCATTCATTGTTGCAGATCGAACGAGTGACCGCATGTACAAGGTTAACTGCAAAATGGAGGCCAATATTGTGAATACAGCTGCACCTTCTGCGCAACAGAGTGCAGCTGTGGGTGAAAATTCGGTCAAAAATGTTGTAAAAAGTGAAAATCTTATAAATCCATTACTAAAAACAGTAGATTTTAAGGCAGCTTTACTAAACACATTGAGTGACGCAGGGAAACCTGTAATAAATCAACCCGTGAGCGTAAATGCGCTAGCAAATGCGACAAACAGCCAGAAAAGCGTTTTAAGCAAGAATAACGGGCAGAGTGATTTAAATGGGGGCAAAGTAGAAAAGATACAAGTGAAACCACAGCCAATGGACATTTGGCACTCCAGGATGGGGCATTTCAACGCAAGTGGGATTGCGAAAATGGAGGTTTCACCTGATATTTTCGGAGTTAAACTCTCCGATAAAGAACTTTCGCCTTGCGACGCGTGTTCGAAGGCAAAGAGCACTCGGGCTAGCTTTCCCCCAATCCCAGGAATTTCCACAAAGGAAATATTAGAAGTAATCCACATGGATCTGTGGGGCCCTCAACCATTTAAATCTTTGGGTGGGGCCAGTTATTATTTAATAATTGTGGACGATTATTCACGGTTCATGTGGGTGGAAATTATCAAGAACAAGGGGGACACATTTGAGCGTTTCAAACGATGGCAAACTGAAGTTGAGCGCAGCACCGGCAAAAAGGTCAAATGTATCAAAACAGACAACGGTGACAATGAAGCCATGCAGTTTATAAACCAAGCTGACCCGGTGTACCGAAAAACTTTGACAGTTCTAATTCTGGTAATTGTACGAAGTGCGTGGGGAGAATTTTTTCTGGTTTGCTAGGCTAATTTATTGAGAAATTGGTAGAATGCGCAGATTAAATTTGTGGAAGCATAGTAGTTCTGGTTACGCGTTCTATTTATGAGTAAAATTGAATGTAGTTTTACTAGGGTTGGGAAAGAAAAAGCCATCTCCAAACTACTCTCACCCTTCGAATCATATGTCGTTTCTATACAAAGTACTTTAATATGGAAAAACATTTATTTGAGCGCGAGCACTTTGTTGCTGGTCAACTTCTTATTTTGGTAAATCAAAGTAAATGCGCACAAACCCCGAAAAACTAACTAAATCACTTTAAAAACCCATCAAATGCATTCAAAACACTATTTTACACATCTAAAATTAATTTCCGCGTATTAAAACTAAAAAAAAAAATCATTAAAACGGCAAAAAATGTAACGTTTCAATGACGATAATTTTAGACGAAACCGGTTTTTTTTCTTCAAATTTCCTGGTTCCCGGTTCCGTGATATCTCATCTGGTTTCTCGGGAAATCAGTACCCGGGTTTCCCAGTACCAAAACCCTAATCTGGTTCCCCGATATAGATGATTAAACTATATCTAGTCATTACTAAAATGCATATTCATATATTGGAAACAAGGTGTTATAAAAGTCTGTTCCCCTCCAAACATTTCCTGAGCAATTGCATCTAGGCCAACTTTGATGAAGCGATTGTATAGGAAGTTGGTGTAGGTTATTGGCAGCAGAGGGGCGCGCAAACATCGGTGATAAACACCGTTTGGAAGCGTGAGAAAACCAAATGGCGGTTGTGCTGCACGCACGGACCGAACCGATACGTTTCCGTATCGTACACAAACAGCGCGCGGCTGAAGGCCGCTTATATGCGCATAGAATAGCACATAATGTGCTTTAAATCAAAGACAAATGTATAAATAAACAAAATACTTTACTTAAAATGAAATACATTACTTAATGGTTGGAAAACACAGTGAGACAGCACACGCCCGTGTGCTGCGCCATCTTGGATTTGGGAAACAAGTGGTTTGGTACTCTGGTGCCAATAATTGACATTATAATTAAATCAATAGAACAAATCATTATCAAAACACAGGTATGGTATGGAAACTCATACTGAACAACTCAAAATACATAAAGACATCGAATATAACTAATCAATAACTAAATACCGAGATAACACGAATGTAAACAAAATGAATAAAGGTCGAACATTTGATATCGACAATAAATGGCGGTCTTTAGACCAACAGTTGGGTGAAAGCAATCCAATGATGTCATTAAATTTGACCTTAAAGGCCATTTTCAATGTCATGCAATAAATTCTGTTTGTTAATGAGCTTAGGTGATGACCAATTGGCCTGTCCATACTGTCAGCAGTTGGTCTTAAGTGAAATTGCAGCATTGGTAAATGCATGGTTGGGACAATGACCCTAGGATACCAGATTATAAAAGGCCATAACCAAAATTCGCAGAACTTGAGGTGCTTTGTGATTCCCCCCTGACTACATGGCATCAATCCACCACTCACATGTTTTTTAGAAAAGTTGTCATGTAAACTGTTCAGTTTTGTCCATTCACTTAGGTGTGAGTGTTGGGAATCCAATGTGTCCAATCGTTTGAACGTCATGTTTTGTTGTATATACTCATTGTATAATTTTCCGAGTTGTTTGTGATATAGTTTTAATGTTGCAACGTGCATTGGAAATATATTCTTTGCTGGCCCAGCTGATATACCGTACTTGATTTCATGATTTGTCCTTTTGTTATTATGTAATCTATTTTGCTGAAATCAAATGTGATTCGTTTTTGGGTAGACATCCTGTATCAAGTACTTTTTAGTTTACTTTGCAAATAAACTTTGGCACTATTGTTTTGGCATTTGACAAATTAACATGGCTGTTATTTCCTCACACTCATCTCGAAATATCCCGACAGTGAGTGATAAGGGCATTCTGTCACACTATATCAAACTGTTTTATTATGTTGTTGCCATTTGTTATTAAATAATTACTTTACATTAACTAGGCCTAACAGAAATAGTCTTTGCAATGGATGAGCACGAATCGTATCGGCCAGTTGGCCGCATTCAACAACTCCGAAAAAGAAAACTCCAACACCTTGTGGGAACCGTTACGGCAAATCAGCCCGAGATACCACAATTTGTTAAAACTTTAACAAATATTTCAAAAAAGAAAAAAATTATGGTCATGCTATTTCTCTCATTACTCATTATAAATTTGTCGGTATGCGTTTACCAATCTACAGATCGAATATTCTATTATCTGAATGAACCAACAACAGTTGACGCACACTTAATTGAAACAACACACGGTCCTTATCCTTATGTTTATGTGACTCCACTAACAACGTCAGAATATAACGATTACGTTAGAAAAAAGAAAAAAATGAAAAAATTGAAACATATTCCATGTACTACTGTATGGAACCTTAAAGAGAAACCGCAGTTTGACCTTCTTGATACTTTCAAATATATGGATATTCATAGCTATATAACTGAAGCTTACTTCTCAAAGGTAAACCTCGTCTCTTTGTCGTGTTTAACGTATAATAAATAAACACACCTTTTGTAGGGAAAATCACGTATTAATCTTACAGTTGAAAATTACGATTCCACTATGATGCCTACCGCTCAAGTTTCAAGTTGTGAGTCAACAAACTGACAAAAATTATATCAAATTTTTATTTCTAACATTACCTTTGCTTAGCATTGCAACTTCCATATGGAGACAATAATTACAAGATGGTGATCAACCTAAAATTTCTAAAACTTTGTAACTATTATTACGTAAGATTTATGTTGTTCTAGAATAAATAGTGTTAAGTGAAATCAGCACTAAATGAGAATAGCATATAGTATGTAAAAGATTAGCTGTAATGAAATTTAGTTGCAAGAGCCAGCAGTAAAAAGATGTTTTTGAGGCCCATGTGCCCAATGTTGTTTTCGGTGAGGGGAGACTGGCTAGAAATCTTTACACTTGTATTGATGTTGGCACAAAAGAACGACGATCATAATAGCAACTCAGGGGGTGCTTTTTTTCCATGTTTACCACTTTCAACAATAATAACACACCTGACCTGACTTAATCTGACTTAACCTGGCTTAAAAAATAGACAACTAAACCTTTGTTTACCTGCCAAAAGAAACTAACAAACTATGCTAACATTGTTCGATTGATTAAAAGTGGAAAAAGTTTATATAGCAAATAAAATAAATATTTTACTATCAAATAAATAAAATTCATCACTCTAAGCACTTTTTAAACTAAAATACATTGAAAATAAACAGAATGACTCTTCCACATAGTTGAGAACAGTCCCCAGTTAGGCATAAACCGGCTTAGCCAATAAGTTAGGAGTTAGAACAACATTGTGGTGGTTTTGAGTATATTATTTGGTATAGTGAACAGCACTATACCAGATCAGCGTTAAAACTCAACACATCTCGATGGACGATGACTCGACACCTTAGGTCAATGCAGCTACATCCCGCCCCTTGTTCTTTACTTATGCTGTGATTATTATACCCTTGCACGCCACCATAAAAAATTACTTATATTTGTTCTTTACTTTTTCAGGGATTAATTGATCCATCACCAATTAAATATCATGTTCATTTCGAGAACTATTTCTACATGGCAGCAGAGAAATCTTTCTCTGAAATTAAGGGTAAAAAAAAGGTGTACCGGTACTACAAGTACAAGACTAAGCATATTGTTACTACTCATTTTCAAACAGTAAGAGCACTATACTCTGTTTCATAACACTTGTGACAAACTCCCATTGGTTATTGACCTGTCCACAACCATTGAATCATAGATACAAATGAACAATAGAATAGTAGTTCTAAAAACACAACTGTCTGCCACAAGAGGATGTTGATTAACAAAAACGAGTTAACCCTCAGATGGGCAACCCTATACCTATTTGGGTACAACACTCTTCTTGAATAGGAGAACTCTTTTTTTGGTTTAATATAATTTTCTGAAAATTTCTGACATTGTTCACACAACGATAATGTTTGTTTCCAAAAAAATTTGGAGTGTTCTGTACATTATTTATGTATTTATTCACCTTTGAAAGTTCTGCCCCTTAGAAATTCCAGCTTAAATTTACGTTGGCTTCTCCCAATCTTATTAAAGCGCTTCTACTTAGTGCTTCCAATTTTTATCAGCAGACACCGTATGGCGCTAGTAGTCCAACACATGTGATTACGGTTATGATTACGGTTCCATTTCTGGCTAAAATATATATTTAAAATTAATTTTTTGTGGATAAATTTAACTTTTTCAGTTAAAATTAAATTTTTTAGGATAAATTAAATTGATTTTCTTGGCTTAAAATTGATTTTCTTGGCTTAAAATTGATTTTCTTGGCTTAAAATTGATTTTCTTGGCTTAAAATTGATTTTCTTGGCTTAAAATTGATTTTCTTGGCTTAAAATTGATTTTCTTGGCTTAAAATTGATTTTCTTGGCTTAAAATTGATTTTCTTGGCTTAAAATTGATTTTCTTGGCTTAAAATTGATTTTCTTGGCTTAAAATTGATTTTCTTGGCTTAAAATTGATTTTCTTGGCTTAAAATTGATTTTCTTGGCTTAAAATTGATTTTCTTGGCTTAAAATTGATTTTCTTGGCTTAAAATTGATTTTCTTGGCTTAAAATTGATTTTCTTGGCTTAAAATTGATTTTCTTGGCTTAAAATTGATTTTCTTGGCTTAAAATTGATTTTCTTGGCTTAAAATTGATTTTCTTGGCTTAAAATTGATTTTCTTGGCTTAAAATTGATTTTCTTGGCTTAAAATTGATTTTCTTGGCTTAAAATTGATTTTCTTGGCTTAAAATTGATTTTCTTGGCTTAAAATTGATTTTCTTGGCTTAAAATTGATTTTCTTGGCTTAAAATTGATTTTCTTGGCTTAAAATTGATTTTCTTGGCTTAAAATTGATTTTCTTGGCTTAAAATTGATTTTCTTGGCTTAAAATTGATTTTCTTGGCTTAAAATTGATTTTCTTGGCTTAAAATTGATTTTCTTGGCTTAAAATTGATTTTCTTGGCTTAAAATTGATTTTCTTGGCTTAAAATTGATTTTCTTGGCTTAAAATTGATTTTCTTGGCTTAAAATTGATTTTCTTGGCTTAAAATTGATTTTCTTGGCTTAAAATTGATTTTCTTGGCTTAAAATTGATTTTCTTGGCTTAAAATTGATTTTCTTGGCTTAAAATTGATTTTCTTGGCTTAAAATTGATTTTCTTGGCTTAAAATTGATTTTCTTGGCTTAAAATTGATTTTCTTGGCTTAAAATTGATTTTCTTGGCTTAAAATTGATTTTCTTGGCTTAAAATTGATTTTCTTGGCTTAAAATTGATTTTCTTGGCTTAAAATTGATTTTCTTGGCTTAAAATTGATTTTCTTGGCTTAAAATTGATTTTCTTGGCTTAAAATTGATTTTCTTGGCTTAAAATTGATTTTCTTGGCTTAAAATTGATTTTCTTGGCTTAAAATTGATTTTCTTGGCTTAAAATTGATTTTCTTGGCTTAAAATTGATTTTCTTGGCTTAAAATTGATTTTCTTGGCTTAAAATTGATTTTCTTGGCTTAAAATTGATTTTCTTGGCTTAAAATTGATTTTCTTGGCTTAAAATTGATTTTCTTGGCTTAAAATTGATTTTCTTGGCTTAAAATTGATTTTCTTGGCTTAAAATTGATTTTCTTGGCTTAAAATTGATTTTCTTGGCTTAAAATTGATTTTCTGTTGTACATCTCAAAAGAACACACGTGTTGAAAGGTTGAAAATTGACAAGTGAGTTTTATTTCTGAACAGGGGGGTTAAATACAGTTTGTGGGGTCAAAACGAAATTCTCTCATTGGTTGTTTAGTTGGGGTCGCTGACAGTTCACGACCCTGCGCTTCTTCTCTCCCTTTGTCCACGAGGTCCTGTTCCTAATCCTTTAATGTCTGTAGCAATATTGGCGCCTGTCAATCTAACAAATCCCTCCTACAGGTCGTCAATGTTGCTCGATGGAATACTTCATTCGTTCTTCTTTATTCCCAGTCCGACCATGTTTCTCTCCAATGGTGGTCCGGCTAGCGGTTTAGTCAGGAAATCCGCAAGCATGTTTTCTCCAGGAATGTGTTTTACATTAATTCGTCCGCCTTCAATTTCATCTTTGATCTGATGAATTCGCCGGTTGTGATATTTCGATCTTGCCTTTTGCGGCCCTCTCTGCAACAGTTGCGTCGCGTTCAGGCTGTCGCAGAACACTGTTGCCAATTTCTCTTGTGGTTGAGGTGTGATGAAGTTGTTTAGATTCTGTGTCCACGCCAAGTCCCTCACGCCCTCTGAAAGTGCATGCATCTCGCTCTCGGTGCTCGATGCTGCTACAGTGCTCTGCTTCTTGCACCTCCAATTTATGACTGCTGTCCCGTCTATTATGATGAATCCTGAAAACGATTTCGCATCTTCTGTCCGGTCCCAGCTGGCGTCTGTGTAGGCATGCAAATTTCTCGCCTCCTTTCGATACGTCAGTCTGTAATCGATTGTTCTTCTTAAATACTTCAGGATGCGCTTCAACGCGCAATAATGCATTTGCTTCGGCTTGCAATTGTACTGCGACAATGTGCTCATCGCGAAGCTCAAGTCGGGACGGGTGTTCGTTGCCAAGTACATAATTTTTCCAATTAGTTCTTGGTATGACTTTGGATCGACTTCTGGGCTTTCTTCGTGTTCGTCCAATTTTTGATTGGGGTCCATGGGTGTATTTTTGGGGTTGCAATCCTCCATTCCGTATTGCAGTAATATGTCCTCAATATATTTGGTCTGGTGCAACTGGATTTCTCCTCCGTCCCATGTCGCTTGGATCCCCAAAATTGATGACAGTGGTCCCATACTTAACAGCTCAATTTCTTCGCGAATTTTTCCAATTATTAATTTTTCAAATTTGGCGCTGGATGCGGATACGAGGGCGTCATCTACGTAGACCCCCATCAGCATATATTCCTCTCCTCTGCGCACAATAAACAGGCACGGGTCGTCTGGTGACTGTTCAAATTTGACTCCCTTCAAGACTTCCGTGAGCTTCTCGTACCAGCAGCGGCCTGATTGTTTAAGTCCGTATATACTCTTCAGAAGTTGGCATACCTGCTTCCCATCTCCCTCTGTGTATCCGGTTGGCTGTTCCATGAATATGGTTTCCTCGAGTTCGCCGTGTAGGTAAGCTGCTTTTACATCGTATTGATTTAGTGTCCCGCCCCGCTTTATTGCGTCATTAATTAGCATACGCATCGTTTCGATTCGGATCACGGGCGCGAAGGTTGTGTCGTAATCTTGGCCCCATCGTTGCGTATAACCGGCGGCGACTAGTCTCGCCTTGAATCGTTGAGCCCCAGTGTTCGGATTGGATTTTATTTTAAATACCCATTTGCATTTTACAGTTTTTCCTCCTGCGGGGAGTTTCGTAATTCTCCAGACCCGGTGGTGCTTCATAGATGCGATTTCTTCATCCGTGGCTTTCTTCCACTCCTCGGAATTCATTGACTTCATGGCCTCGTCGTACGTCGTGGGCTCAATAACTTCCGATCTATATGCTCTATGTTTTCTTTTTCGGCTGCTTCTGCGCGCGCCTTGTTGCACGAGTGTTTGCTCGTATTCGGCCCTTTGTTCGCGTAATTTTTCTGTATTTGCAGCGTTGGTGGTGCCCTTTGGTCGTCCGATTTTATTCGCTTGTGTATTGGCTGCATTTCCGCTTTGTGTCGGTTCGGTCTTGTCTCGAGTCGGTTCGTTTTCGTCTGGTGTCGACTCCCTCTCGTCTTGTGTCGGCTCGCTCTCGTTTTGTGTGGGCTCGTTCTCGTTTCCATCTTGTTCGGGTCGTGTGATTTCATTTTCGTCTCGTGGTGCATTCTCAGCCTCTGTATCAGTTTCTTGAAACTCAAATAGTACGTTGCAGTGTGTCGTTTCGGGTTGGGCTTCTCCGTGTAGCAGCGTCGCTCCCAACTCGTGTTCCAGGAATCTCACGTTTCTTTCTTCATTTATTTTCCTCGTGTTGGGGTTGTAGATTCGGTATGCTTTCCGATTTTGTGAGTAGCCCACGAATATTCCTTTCTGCGCCTTCGGTTCCAACTTCGTGCGGTTTGCATCTCGTATGAGTGTGTACGCGACACATCCGTATCGCTTCAAATACTTCACGGTTGGTTTCCGCTTGTCCCAGATTTCCGATGGCGTCTTTCCGTGTGCCCTGGATGTGCACGAGTTTCGTATGTGTGCCGCCGTCGTGGCACACTCGGCCCAAAAGTTGAGTGGCAGCTGCGCGTCGCACAACATCGTCCTTGTCATCTCGATAATTGTCCGGTTGTGGCGCTCCGCGACTCCGTTGCTGGCAGGTGAGAAAGGTGTGGTCAGCTGGTGGTCAATTCCGCGTTCCTTGAACCACGCGCTCAGGGTCCCGACGATGAACTCCCCTCCGTTGTCGCTTCGAATTTTTCTGAGTCGCCTCCCAGTTTGCCGCTCGCATCTCGTGATTAGATTTTTCAGTTCTTCTGACGTTTCATCCTTTGTTTTTAAAATTCTAATCAATGTTTTCCTGCTGTAGTCGTCCACCACGGTGAGAATGAATCTTGCTTTTCCTAATGACTCGGGTTTGAGGGGCCCGATGAGGTCCACGTGCCACAAATCCATGACAGCGCTTGATTGTCGTGTGTTCACGGGCTTGTGTGGCTTGCGAGTTAATTTGCTTCTAATGCACGCGTCACATTTTGCCTTCTCGTTTCGATTTAATGTCAATCCACGTACCAGTTGGTCGTTCATCATCGTTCGCATCGTGTCGGGCGCCAGGTGGCCAAGTCGTTGGTGCCATGTCGTGTTTATTTCTTTCGTTTGTCGCGCGTTTCCGTTTTTCTCGATTTTTAAATTTATGACGAAACTGTCTCCCTCTCGTAGTGCGGTTAGGATTTTCTCCCCTTCTGTTGACAGTATTGTTGCCTTTTTCTCTTCAAATAGGACTTTCATCTTCTTGTCAACGATCTTGGGCACCGACAGTAAGTTTGAATCAAGTCTTGGCACGTGCAACACCCGCTCGAGTCGCAGCACGTCTTGGCTCGTCGTCGTTTTCACGCAGATATCCCCGATCCCGCTCGTTCTAATCGTCGTGCCTTCGTCCGCTACTTGAATTGCACGGCTCTCCGGCGTATACGTCGCGAATATACCCCTTGACTTCGCCATGTGGGATGTGGCGCCCGAATCCAGTATCCATTGCTCATTATTTTCTTCGCAACGCCCCGCCCGCTCGCATGTCGCAATGAAACCTTTTTCTTCTATTTTTCCCACTAATTTTCCGTCTATTTTCTCTACTATTTTCTCTTCAAATTTTTCTTCTACATTTTCCTCTAAATTTTCTTCTATTTTTCCTACTAATTTTTCTTCTATTTTCTCTACTATTTTCTCTTCAAATTTTTCTTCTAAATTTTCCTCTAAATTTTCTTCTAATGTTTCTTCTAATATTTCATCAAATTTTTCACTTACGTCATCTTCAGGTGTCCCGATGCTCTCCATAGGTTCCTGTGGTTCCTTATCTTCGACTTCGAACGCTCTCAGCATTCTCTGTGGCCTCTCGGGTCCGATTTCGCGTGCACGCAGTGTTCTTGGTGGCCCCTTCGAGTGTGGCTTCTTTGCGTTGCGTCCGCCGTTTTTATTCTCCCTCTTTGGCTGTCTGCACTCGCTCGCTCGGTGTCCAGTTCCCCGGCAGTTGTAGCAAAGCGTGGGATTACGGCACTCTCCCGCCGTGTGCCCCGGCATGTCGCAGTTGTAGCACTTGCGCACGCCCGTGCCCTTCTCGAATCTTTTCACCTTGGTCTCGTAAGCTGCATCTGGTGCGCGTGTCTCGTTGGCTTTCTGCCCCCTCGTCTCGGTTTGTTTTAGCATCGCGCGTGCCTCCTTGTTTGTAAGCGTCTTGTTTGCTTTGATTGCCAATGCGGTGGGGTGGAATTCGTCTCTCAGTCCGTGAAGGGCATAAAATCTCACTTCCAGGTCAGTAATGTCCTTACCGAGTTGGGCGCTTTCCGTCTGGAGTGCTTCGATTCGGTTCAAATAGTGGTCGATGGTCTCCGTCTTGTCCATCTTGCAATGCGTTAATTGCATGTTGCATTCTAATTGAAGCTGCGTGTTGTCCGTCTGCATATTTTCCTTGATCTTCTCCCAAAGAATTTTTGCGTTTCGGGAAGCGCGGTACTTCAACACCTGGTCGCCCGTCAATGTGCCAATCATTATCTCGATCGCTTCGGCATTTTTGTCGTCCCACGTCTCCCATATTTTCTCTTTGGCCTCGAAGTCCTCGGCGTCGGCCACACCGTGTGGGGGTTCCGCTCCTGCGATGGCCGCTCGCCACAGCTTTCGTCCTCTCAGAATCGTTTCAATTCTCTCTGACCACAGGGTGTAGTTTGAGTCGTTCAGGAGTTCCACGTTCGAAACCACATGGAGTTTTGTGGTGGTCATCTTGTTGTGTATTTTTTTTTTTTTTTTTTTTTTTTTGACTTCACGTTTTTGGTTGATTTTTCAGCGACTTACGTCTTATCGCTCCCTCGTTTGAAAAAATTCAGCCGCTTCTCTCGTGACTTGTAATTGTATACTTTTTTGTGTGTCTTAAACCATTGGCCTCTGCTACCATTTGTTGTACATCTCAAAAGAACACACGTGTTGAAAGGTTGAAAATTGACAAGTGAGTTTTATTTCTGAACAGGGGGGTTAAATACAGTTTGTGGGGTCAAAACGAAATTCTCTCATTGGTTGTTTAGTTGGGGTCGCTGACAGTTCACGACCCTGCGCTTCTTCTCTCCCTTTGTCCACGAGGTCCTGTTCCTAATCCTTTAATGTCTGTAGCAATATTGGCGCCTGTCAATCTAACATTTTCTTGGCTTAAAATTGATTTTCTTGGCTTAAAATTGATTTTCTTGGCTTAAAATTGATTTTCTTGGCTTAAAATTGATTTTCTTGGCTTAAAATTGATTTTCTTGGCTTAAAATTGATTTTCTTGGCTTAAAATTGATTTTCTTGGCTTAAAATTGATTTTCTTGGCTTAAAATTGATTTTCTTGGCTTAAAATTGATTTTCTTGGCTTAAAATTGATTTTCTTGGCTTAAAATTGATTTTCTTGGCTTAAAATTGATTTTCTTGGCTTAAAATTGATTTTCTTGGCTTAAAATTGATTTTCTTGGCTTAAAATTGATTTTCTTGGCTTAAAATTGATTTTCTTGGCTTAAAATTGATTTTCTTGGCTTAAAATTGATTTTCTTGGCTTAAAATTGATTTTCTTGGCTTAAAATTGATTTTCTTGGCTTAAAATTGATTTTCTTGGCTTAAAATTGATTTTCTTGGCTTAAAATTGATTTTCTTGGCTTAAAATTGATTTTCTTGGCTTAAAATTGATTTTCTTGGCTTAAAATTGATTTTCTTGGCTTAAAATTGATTTTCTTGGCTTAAAATTGATTTTCTTGGCTTAAAATTGATTTTCTTGGCTTAAAATTGATTTTCTTGGCTTAAAATTGATTTTCTTGGCTTAAAATTGATTTTCTTGGCTTAAAATTGATTTTCTTGGCTTAAAATTGATTTTCTTGGCTTAAAATTGATTTTCTTGGCTTAAAATTGATTTTCTTGGCTTAAAATTGATTTTCTTGGCTTAAAATTGATTTTCTTGGCTTAAAATTGATTTTCTTGGCTTAAAATGTCAGTGCGTGTGGTTGAAAAAGATGACAATTGCTTAAACGAAATGATAATAGCCGTTTTATTTGCGGCGACGTACTTGTCTGAACTTTGACAAGGTCGCTTAGTGCGAGATATACGATACAGGTGACGTCGAGAGTATCTACATAAAACCGATACCCTCTGGCGTTAATTGTTACAAATTAATCACAAAATAAACATACACTATTACATAAAAAATCACCACAATTCTCCTCCGATTTTTTAAGCAATAAATCTTATATAAACACTATTTGATTTTATAATGTTTAACCTTATATTAGCTGTAAGTCTTCTAAACATCTGTCAATTTTTGGCTTCGTTAACGCTTTGGTTAGAAAATCCGCTTGCATCTTCTCGCTGGGAATGTGAATTAACTTGATGCCATGACTTTTCAACTCCTCTTTTACGTAATGGAACTTCCGATTAAGGAGTTTGGTACTTAGTTTTTGTGCCGCCCCTTTTAGAAGTTGAATTGCACCAGTATTATCGTTGTATAGCGTTTTCTTCCGGTTGTCAGTTGTTTCTTTGTGAAGTTCTAACAGCAAATAGTCCGTCCATATTAACTCCTTCAATGCCTCGGTGATGGCATTGAGCTCACTTTCCGTGGCTGAAAGAGCTACTGTGCGTTGCTTCGTACTCCTCCAGTTTATCAGGCTCGTGCCGTGCTTGATGACGTAACCAGAAAAAGATTTCGCATCTTTTCCTGTGTCCCACGATGCATCTGCATGAGAACAAACATCTCCTTCTTCTCTTCGATACAGCAATCCACGTCCTGCCGTCCCCTTGATATAGCGGATTACGCGTTTGATCGCCTGTAGATGTATTTTCCTTGGGTCTTTATTAAATTGAGACAAGGCGCTAACGGCGAAGCTCACATCCGGTCTTGTCCCCGTTGATAAATACATCACAGATCCTATCAACTCCTGATAGAAAGTTGGGTCGACTTGTGGGCTATCCTGAAAAACATCCAACTTTTGATTCGGATCCAGCGGCGTGATCGCTGGGTTGCAATCTTCCAAACCATACTTGAGTAATAACTTCTTTATGTACCTGCACTGACTCAGGAAGATACCATTGTCACGCTGGTCCACCTCTATGCCAAGTATGAATGATAGTTCGCCAAGATGGACGAGTTCGATTTTCTTCGATAACTGGCCCATAATGCTCTTTTTGAACTCTGGTGTTGAGGCCAAAGTAACGATGTCGTCCACATAAAGCCCTAAGTAGAGGAAATCTGCTCCTTTTCTCAGAATGAATAAACATGGGTCGCATAATGACGCTTTGAATCCCACCTTCTTTAGTTCTTTCTTCATCTTCTTATACCAGCAAAGTCCACTTTGCTTCAGACCATAGATACTTTTGAGGAGGCGGCATGTCTTTCCTTTCTTGTTACTTGAATATCCCCGTGGCTCATTCATATAAATGGTCTCTTTGAGTTTTCCATGGAGATAGGCAGTTTTCACATCGTCTTGTTCTAATGTAATTCCCATCTTTGCGCCGATGTTAATTAACATTCTTAACGTTTCCATTCGTATGACTGGCGCGTAAGTTTCGTGATAGTCAGTGCCAGGTTTTTGGGAATATCCGCAAGCTACTAAACGAGCTTTGTATGTTTCTATTTTTCCACTCTTGTCGGGTTTAGCTCGGTAAACCCATTTACATTTAACGGATTTTGCTCCCTTCGGTAGGTCCACGACTTCCCAAACTTCATGCTGTGCCATGGATCCCATTTCGCTGTCCATAGCAGCTATCCATTGTTCCTTTTGTGGAGATTGCATAGCTTCTTGGTAAGTGGAAGGAACAAGAATTTCTGCTCTGTATGCTGTGTGTTTGTGCCCCTTTTTTCTCTTCGAGCGTCTCAACCCTGGAGTGGTTGTGGGGTTGGGTTCTGACAATTTTCGCTTTCTCTCTTCTTCTGCTCTTTTTGAACGACGTAATCCAGATGGGCCCGCTTGATTTTGGGAAAACGTTTGTTTTCGTTGCTGCAAAACCGCTTTTGTCGTTCCTTTTGGACGACCCCGTTTAGGCTTCTGTTGTTCCTCTTCTTCCGGTTCTGATGACGATTCTGACTCCTCGTAATCCTCTAACTCCTCTGAGCTCGAGCTAAAGAAGTCCGGCGCCGACCCAAATGATTCATTATCGTCCGTTTCGTCTTATGAGGCGACAACAATTTCGTCCTTGTGAGCAACCGGCGGTTCAATGTCCATTTCTGTCTCTTGGGTTTTGGATGGAGATAATAAATGATACCCCAATTTGCCTTCTTCAAAGACGACATTGCGTGCTTCCTTTATGCTTTCTGTTTCGGGAATAAATATCCTATACGCCTTCCTGTGTTGCGAATAACCTACAAATATTCCCTTCTCTGTTTTGGCTTCAAGTTTTGACTGTCGAAACTTTGGTTTTAAAATATGCGCGACACAGCCAAATCGTTTGAGATATTTAACTGTCGGGACACGATTTGTCCAAATTTCTTCTGGACTTTTATTATGAACCGATGTCTTGCAGTAATTTCTGCTATGAACAGCAGCATGAACGCCTTCAGCCCAAAATACTTTTGGTAATTTAGACTCCAAAAGCATGGTCCTGGCTGCTTCCATAATAGTGCGATTTGCACGCTCAGAAATTCCATTGCTGGCGGGAGCGTATGGAGTCGTAAATTGGTGCTTTATTCCTTTCTTCTTGAAGAAATCAGCCAATGTGGAGGCGATAAACTCTCCTCCGTTGTCGCTCCGCACTTTCTTCAATTTGTGACCAGTTTGCACTTCTTGCTGCGTAATGAAGTTCTGTAATTCTTCCGAAGTTTGACTTTTGTTTTGTAATATCTTGACAAAAATCTTCCTACTAAAGTCGTCTACAATCGTCAAAACGTAATTTCCATCGGAGTACGATGGAGGTTCGATTGAACCCATCAAATCAAGGTGCAGTAATTCGAAGATTCTTGTTGATTGCTGCTCCCTAACCGCACTGTGTGGCTTAGCTGCTGTCTTGCCTTCTATGCACGCTTCGCACGTAGTAATTGGCGAAATTTTCATGTCTAAACCGCGTACAATTTTCTTTTGACACATTTCAGTTAAAGTGCGATAATTAACGTGAGCTAAACGTTTGTGCCACAAATCCTGTGACGCCATTTGTGCTTGCTGTGTCGTGGCTGTGTTCATCTTCTCTTTGACGACAAAACTATCCCCACGACGATGCGCTTCCATCACCACTTCATCTTTTGGACTGATGACCTGTGCCACATGTTTCATAAATACCACTTTACACCCGCTGTCAACGATCTTCGGAACCGACAATAGGTGAGTATTCAGTTGGGGCACATATAAAACATTCTCCAGTTTTACTTCCGCACGTTCCAATTGTAATGATATTTCACCCTTGCCTTTCGCCTCTAATTCGGTCCCCTCGCCTGCTAAACCAACTTTCTGATCTTCATGTTCAAATTGATCAAATCGGTCTTTCCGTGAAGACATGTGACTTGAAGCGCCGGAATCTAGTAGCCACTCAAGTGAAATATTTACGCATTCCGGGTCCTTTTCTTTTTGAAATACGTGAAAGGTGAACTGTGGCAAAGGGAGGTCGGTTGCTACCGCTGCCGCTTCTTTCTTCGGCGTACCTCGCCCCCGAGTAGACGGTTTGGACTTTTCTTCAGTTCGTCCTTTCTCTTCTTTTGGACGCCAGCAATCTCGTGCATAATGTCCAGGGCGATTGCAGTTATAACACTTGAAGTTACTCTTTTTCTTTGCTTTGTACGCGCTCTCAGATGCGCTTTCTCGCCCAAAATCTTGATTTCCGCGTCGATGTTCGCGTTCTTCTTGCTTAAGTTGTGCGCGGACATCATCCAAAGTGAGTGCTTTGTTCGCTCCTAAGGCTTTCTTCATTACATTAAATTCCGATTTTAATCCATGTAAAATGTATGATGTCATTTCTCTGTCGGAAAGAACTTTGCCTAGTTCTGCACTCTTTGTTGCGAGGGCTTCAGATCGATCCATATACGTGTCTATATCTTCGCTCTTGCCCATCTTTAATTGCGCAAGTTCAAACGTTAAATCAATTTTTTGATCTTCTATGCGGCCAGCCATGTGCGTTTCAATCTTTTTCCAGAGCTCTTTAGCATTTTCTTCCATGCTGTACCGCATCGCTTGTTGGGTTGACAATGTTAAAGCGATGATTGTTAGTGCCTGAGAATTCTTTTTGTCCCACGTTTGCCATTTTACAAGGTCGTCGGCGTAATCTGCTGCTCCGACTTCTGGTTTAGCGGGACCGTCATCAATGATAGCTTCTTGCCAAACTTCCTTCACTTTGAGTATTCCGCGGACTTTCATTCTCCACAGGAAATAGTTGGTGTTTGTAAGTTTTTCAACTGTTGCCACGTTTCCAATTCCCGAATCCGTCGCCATTTTTTACTGCGCTTAATAATGGATAACCGGATCAAAATACTATTTTTTAATTCGAATCAATTCGATACTTAACTTCAGTTGTGCCTTGTAAATCCAGGCACACGGAATTCACGAACAATCCCTGATTGCGGTTGTTTTCCCCGCACGTTTCCTCTGTATTTCGTCTTAATCGCTTGTCGTGCACGCTGCTTGGCTGTACACCGTCGCCCGTACGTCGTTTTTGCGTCTTGTACGTATCGTCGACGTTCACGAATCGTTTTCCTTCGTCTATCAAATCGTTCGCACCGCTAATCGGAAATTTATACTTTACTAAGCTTAAATTGGGCTTATATTGCTTTTCTAGCCGCCCTAATTTCGACAAATACTTAGCTTTTCTTGTGCCTGTTCAAACCTAGGCACAATATTCTCGTTACACGATGCAACTTCAACCCACGCGGATTGTAATGGCTTCCGTACACTCGCTCGCTGATTTTTCGTCGTCGTTTCGTCGCTTACAGTGTCGAAATTGCAACGTTTAACCAACGTGCGCTGCACGGAACCACCCTCTGCTACCAATGTCAGTGCGTGTGGTTGAAAAAGATGACAATTGCTTAAACGAAATGATAATAGCCGTTTTATTTGCGGCGACGTACTTGTCTGAACTTTGACAAGGTCGCTTAGTGCGAGATATACGATACAGGTGACGTCGAGAGTATCTACATAAAACCGATACCCTCTGGCGTTAATTGTTACAAATTAATCACAAAATAAACATACACTATTACATAAAAAATCACCACATAAAATTGATTTTCTTGGCTTAAAATTGATTTTCTTGGCTTAAAATTGATTTTCTTGGCTTAAAATTGATTTTCTTGGCTTAAAATTGATTTTCTTGGCTTAAAATTGATTTTCTTGGCTTAAAATTGATTTTCTTGGCTTAAAATTGATTTTCTTGGCTTAAAATTGATTTTCTTGGCTTAAAATTGATTTTCTTGGCTTAAAATTGATTTTCTTGGCTTAAAATTGATTTTCTTGGCTTAAAATTGATTTTCTTGGCTTAAAATTGATTTTCTTGGCTTAAAATTGATTTTCTTGGCTTAAAATTGATTTTCTTGGCTTAAAATTGATTTTCTTGGCTTAAAATTGATTTTCTTGGCTTAAAATTGATTTTCTTGGCTTAAAATTGATTTTCTTGGCTTAAAATTGATTTTCTTGGCTTAAAATTGATTTTCTTGGCTTAAAATTGATTTTCTTGGCTTAAAATTGATTTTCTTGGCTTAAAATTGATTTTCTTGGCTTAAAATTGATTTTCTTGGCTTAAAATTGATTTTCTTGGCTTAAAATTGATTTTCTTGGCTTAAAATTGATTTTCTTGGCTTAAAATTGATTTTCTTGGCTTAAAATTGATTTTCTTGGCTTAAAATTGATTTTCTTGGCTTAAAATTGATTTTCTTGGCTTAAAATTGATTTTCTTGGCTTAAAATTGATTTTCTTGGCTTAAAATTGATTTTCTTGGCTTAAAATTGATTTTCTTGGCTTAAAATTGATTTTCTTGGCTTAAAATTGATTTTCTTGGCTTAAAATTGATTTTCTTGGCTTAAAATTGATTTTCTTGGCTTAAAATTGATTTTCTTGGCTTAAAATTGATTTTCTTGGCTTAAAATTGATTTTCTTGGCTTAAAATTGATTTTCTTGGCTTAAAATTGATTTTCTTGGCTTAAAATTGATTTTCTTGGCTTAAAATTGATTTTCTTGGCTTAAAATTGATTTTCTTGGCTTAAAATTGATTTTCTTGGCTTAAAATTGATTTTCTTGGCTTAAAATTGATTTTCTTGGCTTAAAATTGATTTTCTTGGCTTAAAATTGATTTTCTTGGCTTAAAATTGATTTTCTTGGCTTAAAATTGATTTTCTTGGCTTAAAATTGATTTTCTTGGCTTAAAATTGATTTTCTTGGCTTAAAATTGATTTTCTTGGCTTAAAATTGATTTTCTTGGCTTAAAATTGATTTTCTTGGCTTAAAATTGATTTTCTTGGCTTAAAATTGATTTTCTTGGCTTAAAATTGATTTTCTTGGCTTAAAATTGATTTTCTTGGCTTAAAATTGATTTTCTTGGCTTAAAATTGATTTTCTTGGCTTAAAATTGATTTTCTTGGCTTAAAATTGATTTTCTTGGCTTAAAATTGATTTTCTTGGCTTAAAATTGATTTTCTTGGCTTAAAATTGATTTTCTTGGCTTAAAATTGATTTTCTTGGCTTAAAATTGATTTTCTTGGCTTAAAATTGATTTTCTGTTGTACATCTCAAAAGAACACACGTGTTGAAAGGTTGAAAATTGACAAGTGAGTTTTATTTCTGAACAGGGGGGTTAAATACAGTTTGTGGGGTCAAAACGAAATTCTCTCATTGGTTGTTTAGTTGGGGTCGCTGACAGTTCACGACCCTGCGCTTCTTCTCTCCCTTTGTCCACGAGGTCCTGTTCCTAATCCTTTAATGTCTGTAGCAATATTGGCGCCTGTCAATCTAACAAATCCCTCCTACAGGTCGTCAATGTTGCTCGATGGAATACTTCATTCGTTCTTCTTTATTCCCAGTCCGACCATGTTTCTCTCCAATGGTGGTCCGGCTAGCGGTTTAGTCAGGAAATCCGCAAGCATGTTTTCTCCAGGAATGTGTTTTACATTAATTCGTCCGCCTTCAATTTCATCTTTGATCTGATGAATTCGCCGGTTGTGATATTTCGATCTTGCCTTTTGCGGCCCTCTCTGCAACAGTTGCGTCGCGTTCAGGCTGTCGCAGAACACTGTTGCCAATTTCTCTTGTGGTTGAGGTGTGATGAAGTTGTTTAGATTCTGTGTCCACGCCAAGTCCCTCACGCCCTCTGAAAGTGCATGCATCTCGCTCTCGGTGCTCGATGCTGCTACAGTGCTCTGCTTCTTGCACCTCCAATTTATGACTGCTGTCCCGTCTATTATGATGAATCCTGAAAACGATTTCGCATCTTCTGTCCGGTCCCAGCTGGCGTCTGTGTAGGCATGCAAATTTCTCGCCTCCTTTCGATACGTCAGTCTGTAATCGATTGTTCTTCTTAAATACTTCAGGATGCGCTTCAACGCGCAATAATGCATTTGCTTCGGCTTGCAATTGTACTGCGACAATGTGCTCATCGCGAAGCTCAAGTCGGGACGGGTGTTCGTTGCCAAGTACATAATTTTTCCAATTAGTTCTTGGTATGACTTTGGATCGACTTCTGGGCTTTCTTCGTGTTCGTCCAATTTTTGATTGGGGTCCATGGGTGTATTTTTGGGGTTGCAATCCTCCATTCCGTATTGCAGTAATATGTCCTCAATATATTTGGTCTGGTGCAACTGGATTTCTCCTCCGTCCCATGTCGCTTGGATCCCCAAAATTGATGACAGTGGTCCCATACTTAACAGCTCAATTTCTTCGCGAATTTTTCCAATTATTAATTTTTCAAATTTGGCGCTGGATGCGGATACGAGGGCGTCATCTACGTAGACCCCCATCAGCATATATTCCTCTCCTCTGCGCACAATAAACAGGCACGGGTCGTCTGGTGACTGTTCAAATTTGACTCCCTTCAAGACTTCCGTGAGCTTCTCGTACCAGCAGCGGCCTGATTGTTTAAGTCCGTATATACTCTTCAGAAGTTGGCATACCTGCTTCCCATCTCCCTCTGTGTATCCGGTTGGCTGTTCCATGAATATGGTTTCCTCGAGTTCGCCGTGTAGGTAAGCTGCTTTTACATCGTATTGATTTAGTGTCCCGCCCCGCTTTATTGCGTCATTAATTAGCATACGCATCGTTTCGATTCGGATCACGGGCGCGAAGGTTGTGTCGTAATCTTGGCCCCATCGTTGCGTATAACCGGCGGCGACTAGTCTCGCCTTGAATCGTTGAGCCCCAGTGTTCGGATTGGATTTTATTTTAAATACCCATTTGCATTTTACAGTTTTTCCTCCTGCGGGGAGTTTCGTAATTCTCCAGACCCGGTGGTGCTTCATAGATGCGATTTCTTCATCCGTGGCTTTCTTCCACTCCTCGGAATTCATTGACTTCATGGCCTCGTCGTACGTCGTGGGCTCAATAACTTCCGATCTATATGCTCTATGTTTTCTTTTTCGGCTGCTTCTGCGCGCGCCTTGTTGCACGAGTGTTTGCTCGTATTCGGCCCTTTGTTCGCGTAATTTTTCTGTATTTGCAGCGTTGGTGGTGCCCTTTGGTCGTCCGATTTTATTCGCTTGTGTATTGGCTGCATTTCCGCTTTGTGTCGGTTCGGTCTTGTCTCGAGTCGGTTCGTTTTCGTCTGGTGTCGACTCCCTCTCGTCTTGTGTCGGCTCGCTCTCGTTTTGTGTGGGCTCGTTCTCGTTTCCATCTTGTTCGGGTCGTGTGATTTCATTTTCGTCTCGTGGTGCATTCTCAGCCTCTGTATCAGTTTCTTGAAACTCAAATAGTACGTTGCAGTGTGTCGTTTCGGGTTGGGCTTCTCCGTGTAGCAGCGTCGCTCCCAACTCGTGTTCCAGGAATCTCACGTTTCTTTCTTCATTTATTTTCCTCGTGTTGGGGTTGTAGATTCGGTATGCTTTCCGATTTTGTGAGTAGCCCACGAATATTCCTTTCTGCGCCTTCGGTTCCAACTTCGTGCGGTTTGCATCTCGTATGAGTGTGTACGCGACACATCCGTATCGCTTCAAATACTTCACGGTTGGTTTCCGCTTGTCCCAGATTTCCGATGGCGTCTTTCCGTGTGCCCTGGATGTGCACGAGTTTCGTATGTGTGCCGCCGTCGTGGCACACTCGGCCCAAAAGTTGAGTGGCAGCTGCGCGTCGCACAACATCGTCCTTGTCATCTCGATAATTGTCCGGTTGTGGCGCTCCGCGACTCCGTTGCTGGCAGGTGAGAAAGGTGTGGTCAGCTGGTGGTCAATTCCGCGTTCCTTGAACCACGCGCTCAGGGTCCCGACGATGAACTCCCCTCCGTTGTCGCTTCGAATTTTTCTGAGTCGCCTCCCAGTTTGCCGCTCGCATCTCGTGATTAGATTTTTCAGTTCTTCTGACGTTTCATCCTTTGTTTTTAAAATTCTAATCAATGTTTTCCTGCTGTAGTCGTCCACCACGGTGAGAATGAATCTTGCTTTTCCTAATGACTCGGGTTTGAGGGGCCCGATGAGGTCCACGTGCCACAAATCCATGACAGCGCTTGATTGTCGTGTGTTCACGGGCTTGTGTGGCTTGCGAGTTAATTTGCTTCTAATGCACGCGTCACATTTTGCCTTCTCGTTTCGATTTAATGTCAATCCACGTACCAGTTGGTCGTTCATCATCGTTCGCATCGTGTCGGGCGCCAGGTGGCCAAGTCGTTGGTGCCATGTCGTGTTTATTTCTTTCGTTTGTCGCGCGTTTCCGTTTTTCTCGATTTTTAAATTTATGACGAAACTGTCTCCCTCTCGTAGTGCGGTTAGGATTTTCTCCCCTTCTGTTGACAGTATTGTTGCCTTTTTCTCTTCAAATAGGACTTTCATCTTCTTGTCAACGATCTTGGGCACCGACAGTAAGTTTGAATCAAGTCTTGGCACGTGCAACACCCGCTCGAGTCGCAGCACGTCTTGGCTCGTCGTCGTTTTCACGCAGATATCCCCGATCCCGCTCGTTCTAATCGTCGTGCCTTCGTCCGCTACTTGAATTGCACGGCTCTCCGGCGTATACGTCGCGAATATACCCCTTGACTTCGCCATGTGGGATGTGGCGCCCGAATCCAGTATCCATTGCTCATTATTTTCTTCGCAACGCCCCGCCCGCTCGCATGTCGCAATGAAACCTTTTTCTTCTATTTTTCCCACTAATTTTCCGTCTATTTTCTCTACTATTTTCTCTTCAAATTTTTCTTCTACATTTTCCTCTAAATTTTCTTCTATTTTTCCTACTAATTTTTCTTCTATTTTCTCTACTATTTTCTCTTCAAATTTTTCTTCTAAATTTTCCTCTAAATTTTCTTCTAATGTTTCTTCTAATATTTCATCAAATTTTTCACTTACGTCATCTTCAGGTGTCCCGATGCTCTCCATAGGTTCCTGTGGTTCCTTATCTTCGACTTCGAACGCTCTCAGCATTCTCTGTGGCCTCTCGGGTCCGATTTCGCGTGCACGCAGTGTTCTTGGTGGCCCCTTCGAGTGTGGCTTCTTTGCGTTGCGTCCGCCGTTTTTATTCTCCCTCTTTGGCTGTCTGCACTCGCTCGCTCGGTGTCCAGTTCCCCGGCAGTTGTAGCAAAGCGTGGGATTACGGCACTCTCCCGCCGTGTGCCCCGGCATGTCGCAGTTGTAGCACTTGCGCACGCCCGTGCCCTTCTCGAATCTTTTCACCTTGGTCTCGTAAGCTGCATCTGGTGCGCGTGTCTCGTTGGCTTTCTGCCCCCTCGTCTCGGTTTGTTTTAGCATCGCGCGTGCCTCCTTGTTTGTAAGCGTCTTGTTTGCTTTGATTGCCAATGCGGTGGGGTGGAATTCGTCTCTCAGTCCGTGAAGGGCATAAAATCTCACTTCCAGGTCAGTAATGTCCTTACCGAGTTGGGCGCTTTCCGTCTGGAGTGCTTCGATTCGGTTCAAATAGTGGTCGATGGTCTCCGTCTTGTCCATCTTGCAATGCGTTAATTGCATGTTGCATTCTAATTGAAGCTGCGTGTTGTCCGTCTGCATATTTTCCTTGATCTTCTCCCAAAGAATTTTTGCGTTTCGGGAAGCGCGGTACTTCAACACCTGGTCGCCCGTCAATGTGCCAATCATTATCTCGATCGCTTCGGCATTTTTGTCGTCCCACGTCTCCCATATTTTCTCTTTGGCCTCGAAGTCCTCGGCGTCGGCCACACCGTGTGGGGGTTCCGCTCCTGCGATGGCCGCTCGCCACAGCTTTCGTCCTCTCAGAATCGTTTCAATTCTCTCTGACCACAGGGTGTAGTTTGAGTCGTTCAGGAGTTCCACGTTCGAAACCACATGGAGTTTTGTGGTGGTCATCTTGTTGTGTATTTTTTTTTTTTTTTTTTTTTTTTTTGACTTCACGTTTTTGGTTGATTTTTCAGCGACTTACGTCTTATCGCTCCCTCGTTTGAAAAAATTCAGCCGCTTCTCTCGTGACTTGTAATTGTATACTTTTTTGTGTGTCTTAAACCATTGGCCTCTGCTACCATTTGTTGTACATCTCAAAAGAACACACGTGTTGAAAGGTTGAAAATTGACAAGTGAGTTTTATTTCTGAACAGGGGGGTTAAATACAGTTTGTGGGGTCAAAACGAAATTCTCTCATTGGTTGTTTAGTTGGGGTCGCTGACAGTTCACGACCCTGCGCTTCTTCTCTCCCTTTGTCCACGAGGTCCTGTTCCTAATCCTTTAATGTCTGTAGCAATATTGGCGCCTGTCAATCTAACATAAAATTGATTTTCTTGGCTTAAAATTGATTTTCTTGGCTTAAAATTGATTTTCTTGGCTTAAAATTGATTTTCTTGGCTTAAAATTGATTTTCTTGGCTTAAAATTGATTTTCTTGGCTTAAAATTGATTTTCTTGGCTTAAAATTGATTTTCTTGGCTTAAAATTGATTTTCTTGGCTTAAAATTGATTTTCTTGGCTTAAAATTGATTTTCTTGGCTTAAAATTGATTTTCTTGGCTTAAAATTGATTTTCTTGGCTTAAAATTGATTTTCTTGGCTTAAAATTGATTTTCTTGGCTTAAAATTGATTTTCTTGGCTTAAAATTGATTTTCTTGGCTTAAAATTGATTTTCTTGGCTTAAAATTGATTTTCTTGGCTTAAAATTGATTTTCTTGGCTTAAAATTGATTTTCTTGGCTTAAAATTGATTTTCTTGGCTTAAAATTGATTTTCTTGGCTTAAAATTGATTTTCTTGGCTTAAAATTGATTTTCTTGGCTTAAAATTGATTTTCTTGGCTTAAAATTGATTTTCTTGGCTTAAAATTGATTTTCTTGGCTTAAAATTGATTTTCTTGGCTTAAAATTGATTTTCTTGGCTTAAAATTGATTTTCTTGGCTTAAAATTGATTTTCTTGGCTTAAAATTGATTTTCTTGGCTTAAAATTGATTTTCTTGGCTTAAAATTGATTTTCTTGGCTTAAAATTGATTTTCTTGGCTTAAAATTGATTTTCTTGGCTTAAAATTGATTTTCTTGGCTTAAAATTGATTTTCTTGGCTTAAAATTGATTTTCTTGGCTTAAAATTGATTTTCTTGGCTTAAAATTGATTTTCTTGGCTTAAAATTGATTTTCTTGGCTTAAAATTGATTTTCTTGGCTTAAAATTGATTTTCTTGGCTTAAAATTGATTTTCTTGGCTTAAAATTGATTTTCTTGGCTTAAAATTGATTTTCTTGGCTTAAAATTGATTTTCTTGGCTTAAAATTGATTTTCTTGGCTTAAAATTGATTTTCTTGGCTTAAAATTGATTTTCTTGGCTTAAAATTGATTTTCTTGGCTTAAAATTGATTTTCTTGGCTTAAAATTGATTTTCTTGGCTTAAAATTGATTTTCTTGGCTTAAAATTGATTTTCTTGGCTTAAAATTGATTTTCTTGGCTTAAAATTGATTTTCTTGGCTTAAAATTGATTTTCTTGGCTTAAAATTGATTTTCTTGGCTTAAAATTGATTTTCTTGGCTTAAAATTGATTTTCTTGGCTTAAAATTGATTTTCTTGGCTTAAAATTGATTTTCTTGGCTTAAAATTGATTTTCTTGGCTTAAAATTGATTTTCTTGGCTTAAAATTGATTTTCTTGGCTTAAAATTGATTTTCTTGGCTTAAAATTGATTTTCTTGGCTTAAAATTGATTTTCTTGGCTTAAAATTGATTTTCTTGGCTTAAAATTGATTTTCTTGGCTTAAAATTGATTTTCTTGGCTTAAAATTGATTTTCTTGGCTTAAAATTGATTTTCTTGGCTTAAAATTGATTTTCTTGGCTTAAAATTGATTTTCTTGGCTTAAAATTGATTTTCTTGGCTTAAAATTGATTTTCTTGGCTTAAAATTGATTTTCTTGGCTTAAAATTGATTTTCTTGGCTTAAAATTGATTTTCTTGGCTTAAAATTGATTTTCTTGGCTTAAAATTGATTTTCTTGGCTTAAAATTGATTTTCTTGGCTTAAAATTGATTTTCTTGGCTTAAAATTGATTTTCTTGGCTTAAAATTGATTTTCTTGGCTTAAAATTGATTTTCTTGGCTTAAAATTGATTTTCTTGGCTTAAAATTGATTTTCTTGGCTTAAAATTGATTTTCTTGGCTTAAAATTGATTTTCTTGGCTTAAAATTGATTTTCTTGGCTTAAAATTGATTTTCTTGGCTTAAAATTGATTTTCTTGGCTTAAAATTGATTTTCTTGGCTTAAAATTGATTTTCTTGGCTTAAAATTGATTTTCTTGGCTTAAAATTGATTTTCTTGGCTTAAAATTGATTTTCTTGGCTTAAAATTGATTTTCTTGGCTTAAAATTGATTTTCTTGGCTTAAAATTGATTTTCTTGGCTTAAAATTGATTTTCTTGGCTTAAAATTGATTTTCTTGGCTTAAAATTGATTTTCTTGGCTTAAAATTGATTTTCTTGGCTTAAAATTGATTTTCTTGGCTTAAAATTGATTTTCTTGGCTTAAAATTGATTTTCTTGGCTTAAAATTGATTTTCTTGGCTTAAAATTGATTTTCTTGGCTTAAAATTAATTTTCTTGGCTCAACAACAGTAGCGCCAAGTGCGACAATTTTTCACACTACCCTAACAGCGCTTCAGCTACAGGCCTTTTTTATTTAATTATTTTGTATCCAAATAGGTATATTGTGGGCACCAAAGCGTCGTCTTTGGAGATTGACCATCTGAGGGTTAATGGCTATTTTTAGGACAAAACTTAGCCAGTTAGTCCGGTCCGGCTACAGTTTCGAACAGAGCTTCAATCTCAGTTCCTGATCCAGTTTCCAATTCTGTTCCAGTCACTTCAAATGTATTGTGTAATGTGGTTTCGGGGATGATAAAATCACGCAGCTGTTTGCGTTTTTAGCTAGACTGACTCAGGCCTATTTTATGCTTAAAATGGACTTTATTAACTAACTTGTAAGCCGGATATATGACAGAAGTCAAAAGTCCGAAATAAATTCAATAGGTGCGTTCAATTCGCGAAAGGAAAGAAGAATCTTTTCTTTTGTTACTTTCGATACCGGAAGTGACGTCAAAAACATCATTATTTCCGAAAGGAAAGTAGCCAAAGTTATTTTAGCAAAAGGTAGCAATCCGGTTACTTTTCTTCCTTTCACTTTACTTTTGCGATCGGCGCATGCGCAATAGGCATTTGTCAGCCGTACCAACAATCAAAATTTTAGAATGACGTATCCAAATAGGCTAAAGAATTGGTTTTTGATAAATTGTTGGTGCTTGAATTGCCAAATTGATTTTTATTGGTAAATGTGAATGAAATTAATCACTTCCATTCGTTTTAACAGTAAAACATTCATTTAAATGGGTAAATAATGGGTAAAACGTCCATTTTAACTGTAAAAAACAGATTTTCGTGTGCTTAAACCCGAATTACAGCATACAAAAACTTAGATTTGCGAAAGCACAAACAAAAGGAAAGTAACATCAAACAAGTGCGTTCATTCAAAAGTGACTTTTCTTCCTTATGCGAAAGTAAGAAAGGAAATAATTGTCTCCTATCACCCTCTATAAATCGAATTGATCGATCCGATGACAAGGGCTGACGCCAACGCCATCTATCGACAAAATTTAGCAACTAAGTTAATTAAACCAAATCGCGCGATACGGATCGGCCAACGATCGGTAAGGTCCATACGTGTAACAGAATTTATCATTAAATTTAATATAGATTCAAACTGATTTTAATTTGTAATGAGTTATTAATGCATTCTACAGATATTTTAGTGAGTATTTGCCAGTTATTTTTAAATTGAGCTTTTCCTTATTGGTTGAGAAGGATTACATGAGAAAAATTACACACCCTTATTTTGTTTTTTTATTGGTAATTGGTTATTTGTAACTCCTGTTTCAGTATCACTTCATCAATACTAAAAGAAATCCTTGCAATAACAATTTACAAGACTGTTTGCGTACTTGTCTTCTTAAAATGATCAAATGCAGGTATAAGACTATTATTGAAAATCACCTTTTCCATTTATAATAATTTAAACTGGTTTATATGTTTTAAACTAGTCTAAATGTAAAAATTTACATGTTAAGTTTGTATATGAATGTGCCTGTTATGTAAATAGCAAACAATTACATCAATTATCAACTTATGAAGAACTGAATTCAATAAAACTAAACTTATTTGCAGATTTCCATTTCATGAAGCAAGGCATCTACCAAAATGCAGTGACAGTGATTTAAGAAATGAATACCGCAATTGGACCATGTTTATCCGCTCAATTAGAGATATACTCAAATACTGCAAATGTCTCGATTTATGTGACGTGACACAACAAAGCATAGCGTATTATCACATCCCAAGTCCTCACACGGGTATAGAAGTTTACGTCGTTAATAAATATGTTCGAACATTGCATCAGCGTTTCTCTTACGATCTCATATCACTGCTGTGTGACATTGGTGGAAACATCGGACTGTATTTCGGAATGTCTTGTCTGACACTGGTAGAATTGTGTGTATACAGTTGTAAAATTCCTTTCATCAAGTTGCACGCAAGAAGGAAACTGAATTCTAAGTTGAAAAACAAAATTCAAACAATTCTTGAAAGAACGAAGAAATTACCAAATCCAACCTTTCGCACAAATAAATTGAAAAATTGCCTATTCATATTTCTGATTGTCATCTCGGGGTTCAATGTTTACAACTCGATCAGTTCGTATTTTGATTTTCCAATCGTCAAGACTGTTACTCTGGTTAGAGACGACATCATTCAATTTCCAGTCATTATCGATTGTGGAGACAATGATAGGATTCACGACGCAAAGCTAAATTTAGCTACAAGACTGAACGATACTTGTCAAAATTACCAACTCTTAGATTTACTCCATCCATTCTCTGAATTCGCAAACGACACACTCAAATTATGGAACGCCGCGAAAAATTTTAAAGGACATTCCATAACAGTCAACGGGCAGGATGTAAGCAAATGAAAATTCTACCCAAGTGCATTTTTCCCATGAATTTTGTGCTTTATGAAAATTTTGTCAAATATTTCTGAAAATTTTGTCAAATATTTCTGAGAATTTACCACTAGCTTAAGCTATAAATAACTACGAATTGTAGAGATTTGATCAACCGTATGGTGTTTGTATTGTTCACATCGCACGTTTCCGTATTAGTGCGACTGTTAAGCAACTTGTTTATTGTTACATCATGTCCCGGAGTTGAGGATCGGTTAATATTGACTTTTATTAATGCGTGTTACGTTGCCACAACCGTTTCCCCTTTGTGTAATGATTTAGCAAGTTGTCGTCTGCTCAAATGAGCATTTTGTTCATATAATTTGTTCTGTTATTAGTTATCTTTGTTTTAACTTTGTACAGGATAAATCAACTGATGTTAATCATTGATTTGTCCTATTGATAGATATTGAGTGCAGTTAGCCTCAATGTATGTATTTTATGTTCACTTATTATGCCTGGAATAAAAATGGCCACTTGCATGGTTTTCAAGTGCAAGTTTTATACAACTGTCTGCCATTATTTCACTGCACTCACCAGCCTATTTCCAACAATGGTAGCAGAGGATGGTTTGGTGAGTGTTTAACGTTGCTACAACGTTGAAAAACGGATTCGCGACGTTTTTCTGGCCTAGAACGTCGATTACGGGTGACCGGAGATCGTCGGAACGAGACGCGGCATTCGAGGACGTTTTCGCGGCACGGCGATTCGAGATTCGCGTGCTTTGTGGCGCAGAGAAGTCGACGAGTTGCGAACGAGTGGAATTCGACGTTTTTCGTGGGAAAACAACGTGGAATCGTCGGTGGATGGTTACTATAGACAGTAGGAACAATTCTAAGTGTTTTGAGAATTTGTTTGGTGGAAATAACACCATTTTTCGTCGTTTCAAATCAACGATGGCGCGTCATACTAAGATGGCGGCGCACACAGTTCGAGTGTATTAGCAGCTGTGGAAAGTGTTTTCGGAAGTTTTGCAAGTACTTTCAAGTACTTTAAAGGTATTAAATGTTTCTTCAACACCTATAGTGGTGTTTGTGCTTCGTTTTTCGCCAATATCCGACGATAATTGGCGATTTATCGTCTGCGCACACGTCGATTACGGGTGCGGCGATTTGGAATCGTTTTGGAAACGTGTCGGAGCACAGCGCACGTTTTAAATACGTGCCCACCGATTTTGAAGACGTCCGGAGAACGTATTTCGGTGGATAGTGGAGATTTTCGTGTCCGGGACCCGAGAAACGAGCGAAGACACGTCGGCATCGCCACGACGATAAGATCGTCGAAATGTAACGGATTCAACTGGAATCAACAAGGATTCAACGCCTGGAATAAGCGTGGATTGCCAAGACACAGTAGGAAAATCGAAATTATCGTTTTTGTGTATTTTTCAGCCTGATGTGCGGTGCAGCCGAATCCAAAATGGCGCCGCTCATGCCAAGCTGGTGAAAAAGGACGAGAATCGTCGCCAACGAGTATTTGGAGCATCTCCATCGTTGGATAACGTCGTGAAGACGTTCTACGGAACAGCGGCTAGTGTTTCAAGAGGTTTTTGGAATTTTTGCGGCGAACATTTCGATTTTTGGAGCGATTCTTCGCACGCGACGTGCGAATCGAGATTCGCCGATCACGGATTGGCCCGTACAGGGTATCTGTGCATCGTTGGACCGGTTAAGTCTTGTACCAGGTGTACAAGTGAATTGCAACGGATTCCAGCGTTAGGATCGACGTTTCAGCGACGTCTATGTGGGATTTTGCGACGCAAAAGTCCCGCAAACAAGAAGACAACGTGCCAACATATTATTGTTTATTTTCGGGGTTGTCGTGAAACTTTGTATAGTTATTTAAGGTTTTGTTTTGGGGTCCTTTTGTTTGTTTTCTGCCCTTTACTCAGTCGAGTAGCAGAATCCTATTTCCACACAGGCTATTTCTGGCCACCAAGTGTCCCGCGGGCCCAGGTGCACCGGTCGGAACTTGGGAAATACTGTGTGGAGTTTGTCATCTCACTTAGTGAGATTAGTCCCAGGGCAGAGTGTATTTTCGCCTTATTTTTGGAGGAAAAGGAAAAATTAGTGTTTTTGAGTATTTTTCAAAGTGAAAAGTGCATTTTGTGAAAGTGCTGCATTTAATTCGTGAAAATGTGTTTTGTGCCGTCACTAAATTTATTAGTGAGTTTGGTGTGGTCGTGTGGTGCAAATTTTGCGCCAACAGTGTTTTGTGCAGCAAGAAAGTCTTCAACGGACAATAGGAATGCCTGCAACAAACAAACAATGGTCGACACACGCAAAGCGCAACTGAAGATGGAAACTCATGCACAAAATGTCTTTAACGGACAAACAGTGCATAACGCACTTGATGAACAATTGGAAAAGGAAATTAGTGTTCTAGGAAAAGAGAAAGGATATTTGGAATTGAATTCCGATTTAGATTCGGACAAAATTGTATTGTTACTAACACATTTAGTACATAAGAGCGCACTAACAGATAACATAGATACTGTGATAAAGGGCATAGCTGATTTAATCTTAGCGACCTGTAAGATGCGTGCGAATGAAATGAATGGGCATTGGGATAGTGAAGTGCAGGGCACGAACAATTGTAGACAGGGTCTAAAGGTGATTAATTCAAACAGGGTTTCGAAAATCACACAGAATTGTTCAGGAATTTCGAATGCCAATATGAAAAACAAGGAAAATGACCAATTTGAAGTTGGTAACTTGAAATATTCGAACCGGGTTCGGAATAAAAAGAATAAAAAGACCGAGGGGGACAGAAAGTTGAATACCTCGATTAGGATTGATGGAATTAACATTCAAGGTTCTTGTAGACAGAATCAGCAAAGGGTTTTTGTAAAAACCGAAGAAAAAAGTCCCCCATCATGGAAACAGAACAGGAAATTAAACAATTTGAGTAAAAGATGTTTAAATGATAAAGAATTGGATTGTGCAACTACAATTAAAGGTGGTGACCCCCTTAATGGACATAGATCAGCAAAAATAGAATTTTTGAACCGGGTTCGAAATAGAGAGAGAGAGGGGGATCCAAATAGAATTGGTCCTTTGAAGAAGATTTCAGGGAAGTCTAAAAGGGGTTTAAGTAACCAAAAGTCAAGTATGACAACAGGGATTAAACAGAATGGTCCCTTGAATTCTGGTACTAAAAACCAGAAAAAGAATTCCAGAAAGGGAAATGTTAGAAAACAGGTAAACTGTATGGACTTTACAGTAAAGGACAGGGTCCTCCCATTCAATTTATGGCATACCCGCCTAGGGTATTTAGATAAAGACAGTGTTCTTAATATGAATGGGTCAAGAAATGTTTATGGGGTTCAGTTAGTGGATACTGATCCAATAGAACCAGCCAAAGTTAAAATTTCCTCAACACGGAAGAATAATAACAAGAAAATTTTAGAAGTTGTGCATTTGAGTGTTTGGAGGGCCCCACATACAACTGGGGAAAAATATATCATTATAACAGATAATTGTACTGAATATGTGTGGCTTAGGCCATTAAAGAGAAACAGCATTTTAGTGGAATTTCAAAATTGGCTAAGTGAAATTAAATGCTTGACAGGAACCGTAAATAGAGTTTATTTGGGCCCTGGAATAGATTTTTCCACGGATGAATTAGCAAAATGGGTAGAAGTAATGAAGAATTACGGGATTACAATTAACAGTGTAGATTCTGATGACCCAATGGCTAACTCCATCTCCGAGAAGGCTAATGCAGATATCATAAATGGGGTGGAAAGTTTGATTGTAGAAAATAAATTCCCAAGTTATTTGTGGTTGGAGCTAGCCAACACAATGGTCTATTTACGAAATAGAGCCCCCAAGACTAATTTGGATTGGAAATCCCCGCATAATGTATTATACGACCAAGGTGTATCGGTACGACATCTCAGATGCGTGGGGTCTAGAGTTAAAGTTACCCATATTAATGATGGGAAGAGATGTTCTTGGATGGGTGCTTTAATTGGCTATTCAAGGTTTGGAAGAAAATACCGGGTCTGGGATCCACTGAGAGATAGGATATTCCAAACAAGTAATGTGAGAATACATGAGTGGAGTTATTGGCACGAGGGGGAAGTTAAACCCTCTCTGGAATTTTCCAATGTGGATCAAACTTCGGATAGTGCAGGAGTTGAAATTCCATCAAGGGTTGAGGTGCCAATATCCTCCCATCTGGAAGTCCCCTCAACATTAGACTTGTTGAAATTAGAAAATCCCCCATTGTCGTTAAGCAGAGAAATTGACATTAATAAGTGCGAAGGTATTGAAAACGAGGGGGAACACTTATTGCCGCAAGTACATTCCAAAGTGGGACAGAATTTCAGCAATGAGGAAATTGATTCATCATTAGAAATTCCTCCAAGTCCAACGACTGATTTGGTCGATTCGAACAGAAGTGGGACTATCAACACAGAGGGGGAACACTTAGAAAGGATTGAATGTGATCTCTTGAAGACACATGTCGATTCTAAAGTGGATGCGTTTCCAAACGACGACATGAAAGATTATCAATCTAGGGTTGATAAAGTTGCATTGTCGACACGTACGGAAGTTGACATAGATGAGTACAAACCTATTATAGAAGAGGGGGAACATTTTGGAAGTGTTGAACAGAAACCGATGGAATTGAACCAAGAAGGGAAATTTAATGATAAGGAAATTGGTTTGCTAATGGAAATTCCTTCAGAGTTAACACATGAGGAGTCTGAGACTATTGCAAATGAAAGGCAAAAATTGGAACAGTTTACATTGGAATTTGAGTCCAAATCCGATGAAAGGTTTAGACAGATCGATCCCATGAAAGTTTGTGAGATTTCTTCGACGTCACTGGAAGATGACATTTCCCCAACACCGATAGAGACACTCATAGGTGTGAATGAATACAAATCCATTGGGATAGAGGGGGAATGTGAAAAGACAAAAAGACGTAAGAAAAGGTGTAAGAAAACCAAGAGTAATACTTTAATGAAAACAAATGACGTGGGCGTGAGACTTAAACAAAATTTAGACATGACCGAAAAGAATTTGGTTAATGAGGAGGAAGACCGAGATAGGTGTTACACTCATAATCAGAAATTTGATTCCTTATTGTCAAGTTTGGGAAAACGGACTGGACAGGTCACGATACATGACTTAGACTTTGTGTGGGATGAGAATTACTTATATGTCAAATAGTTAGTTGTAAGAGGAATAATGGTTTTAACCTGAATGAGTTTTGGTTTGACTTTTACGACGAGAAACCGTTATTCCCAGCATATGCCCTTACTCCTCTGTTAGATGAGAATACTGGAGTAATTAGAGACTTTAATAGGGACTTGAATTTTTTTGAATGTATTTGATTCGGGTCTATTTGATTTTTGTAACAGGAATCCAGTACACCCAGCATATCCCATTTTTAACATGCGGATGATTGAACTCGAACCTGTTGTATACTGACCATTATTTAAGATGTAATTGTGTTTAATCAGACTAGCATTTGTTTTTCGTTTGGGATGTTGTGGAATAATCAAACAGATGGAGTTGTTGTTTTTCAATGTAACCATGCGTTGATCAGAGGGGGATTTGTAGAGATTTGATCAACCGTATGGTGTTTGTATTGTTCACATCGCACGTTTCCGTATTAGTGCGACTGTTAAGCAACTTGTTTATTGTTACATCATGTCCCGGAGTTGAGGATCGGTTAATATTGACTTTTATTAATGCGTGTTACGTTGCCACAACCGTTTCCCCTTTGTGTAATGATTTAGCAAGTTGTCGTCTGCTCAAATGAGCATTTTGTTCATATAATTTGTTCTGTTATTAGTTATCTTTGTTTTAACTTTGTACAGGATAAATCAACTGATGTTAATCATTGATTTGTCCTATTGATAGATATTGAGTGCAGTTAGCCTCAATGTATGTATTTTATGTTCACTTATTATGCCTGGAATAAAAATGGCCACTTGCATGGTTTTCAAGTGCAAGTTTTATACAACTGTCTGCCATTATTTCACTGCACTCACCAGCCTATTTCCAACACGAATGAGATTAGGGCTAACAAAACAACAATCGGTCTCCCGACCAATCCCAAAGTGCGTAACAAACCGCTTTTATCGTCTCATTGGCTATTACCGGGAAAACTTTTCTCTCGTCATACAGTTTTCCCACTTTTCCCGGTCAATGTTTCTCTTGCTTTGCGCCCCCTGGTGGGGTCTTTACGAACCAAGAATCAAATGTCAAATGTCGTGGGATTGTTGTTTTGTTAGGCCTAATCTCAAGGTATAAATTCTCATCTTCACTATCTCATCTTCACTATCTCATCTTCACTATCTCATCTTCACTATCTCATCTTCACTATCTCATCTTCACTATCTCATCTTCACTATCTCATCTTCACTATATCATCTTCACTATCTCATCTTCACTATCTCATCTTCACTATCTCATCTTCACTATCTCATCTTCACTATCTCATCTTCAATATCTCATCTTTAATATCTCATTTATGCTATCTCATTTATGCTATCTTATTTTCGCTATCTTATTTTTGCTATCTCATTTTTGCTACCTCATTTTTGCTACCTCATTTTCGCTATCTCATTTTCGCTATCTCATTTTCGCTATCTCATTTTCGCTATCTCATTTTTTCAATCTCATTTTCGCTATCTCATTTTCGCTATCTCATTTTCGCTATCTCATTTTCGCTATCTCATTTTCGCTATCTCATTTTTGCTATCTCATTTTCGCTTTCTCATTTTTGCTATCTCATTTTTGCTATCTCATTTTTGCTATCTCATTTTTGCTATCTCATTTTCACTATCTACATTATTTTCTATCGGCAAATTCTCGTATCAAATATACCTCGCGCTTGAGTAATTGTCGGGATTAGGTCAGCACTCATCTTCTTGTCAGATAAGATCACTCGTGCCCTAACGGGCACTCGTGATCTTATCAGGCAAGAAGATTCGTGCTGACCTAATTATCCCGACAATTACACGTCGTGCTCGGTATATTACCTATGAGAATTTTGTCAAATATTTCTGAAAATTTTGTCAAATATTTCTGAAAATTTTGTCAAATATTTCTGAAAATTTTGTCAAATATTTCTGAAAATTTTGTCAAATATTTCTGAAAATTTTGTCAAATATTTCTGAAAATTTTGTCAAATATTTCTGAAAATTTTGTCAAATATTTCTGAAAATTTTGTCAAATATTTCTGAAAATTTTGTCAAATATTTCTGAAAATTTTGTCAAATATTTCTGAAAATTTTGTCAAATATTTCTGAAAATTTTGTCAAATATTTCTGAAAATTTTGTCAAATATTTCTGAAAATTTTGTCAAATATTTCTGAAAATTTTGTCAAATATTTCTGAAAATTTTGTCAAATATTTCTGAAAATTTTGTCAAATATTTCTGAAAATTTTGTCAAATATTTCTGAAAATTTTGTCAAATATTTCTGAAAATTTTGTCAAATATTTCTGAAAATTTTGTCAAATATTTCTGAAAATTTTGTCAAATATTTCTGAAAATTTTGTCAAATATTTCTGAAAATTTTGTCAAATATTTCTGAAAATTTTGTCACGAATTTCAAAACTTTTTTTCAACAATTTCCGGAAATACCAAAATACAATCTGATGACCGCCTATTATTTACAAACAATAATTTTTACAGTACATCAGCAAAGGTGTCAAGGAATTTGCAAATATATCAGAGTTGTCAACAGTATTTGGAATCTGCACCGAATTTAGAGCAGGTACAAACAAATAAACGACAAGTGTATACATTCATATTTATTTTTGTGTTTTCATGTCTGCAGTTGACCTCCCACATAATCCGAATCAAAACACGTTATATTATAGGAGAAATGAACCAAACACACATAAGACATTTATTCCTGAGTGCTATTACCATCAACCAGTGAGTTATATTTTTGTAATATTCAGTTTTTGTTCATGTGATTATAGTATTTGTTTTTAATTGCAGAACTTATTTCTGCCGCCAAATGAATTTTTTGACCTCAAACATCTGTTTTATTTAATTCGTCGTAGTAGACTTCAAGTCGGTTTTTCACGTCAAAAGGTAATTCTTTCAAATTTAATTTTAAAAAAAGCACTGTTAGCTCCTATTTTTTTTCAGTTGATTCGAATAAATACTCCGAAGTCTCCTTGTCAAGTAAATGATGTAGTTTCGAAATGTGAACGAAAGTGTTATGCCATGAAACTCGCCAAACAATCATTCGATTGCAGGTACCGAATGTGTTTTAAATAGTCATCGAATCCCGTTTCATCAAATTCTAATTTCTTATAATTTTTTGAAATTTGGGAAAACGGGGGTTATTTCATCGAATTTAAATTCCGCTCGGTACGCTTCATCGAATTTTCGGCCATGATCGGGGATGTTATTCACGTGGCTACGTGGGTAGGTTAGGTAGTGTTAGGTCAGGTCAGGTTAGATTAGGTCAGGTCAGGTTAGGTTAGGTTTTTGGTTTTTGGATTTTTTTTACTGTACCATTTCATCGAAAATTTTGAAAAAATGGTACGTTTAATCGATAAAAACCGCCATTTGATAAAACGGGATTCGATGAAGTGACCCGACTGTATATATTGTGGATGCTATAACTGCTACTTTATTAGATTACCGTTTATGGATGCGAACGAGCTACCTCTCTGCATAAATAAAGAAACAGCCGAAATGACTCGCAAAACTTATCTGGAGTCTCAATTCAACACTGATCCCCAGAAGGAGTGTTTATGTTTGCTACGCTGTGAAGAAACAATATTCCTACCGACGATTAAATTCCTAGATGTTAATGGTTACAACGAAGTAAAATACACTATTAGTAGCAATATCCGAGAAGAAATTGAAGAATTCAAACAAATTACCATTGTAAAACTGCTATGTCAAATTGGGTCGATTATCTCTATTTTGACTGGTTTATCAATTTTTAGTCTCGTCGAATATTTCATTGATAAGTATCAAACCGGAAAAATCAAACCCAATGCACAGTAACAATCTTACTCCTATGTTCAGTTCCCTGCATGAGCTTTTGCACCTAAAACACCTTGTTATTTTATGACACTGTTACCATACAGCACCCTCTGTATTTTCGTATGATGAAATAATCACTTTCATGTTCACCTTATACAAACAAAGTCCAATTCATTTTACGTAATGCATATTTTAAAACTTAGTATTCGAACACTTATTGGCTAAAATAATCATCGCATAATAAGTTTTTTCATATTTTTGGAGTTTTTGTGAAATTTTCGTCGCTTTTGTTAGCTTTTGACTTATCTATATCTTGAGTATTACTTGTTCATATACGTATTCGATTAATCAATTTCTTTAATGTGTCATATTGCTGTTTATTATTTGCCTATTGTTTTCACTTATTTAATACCTTTTGCAGTCTCTGTGTACTACTAGTATATGGGGTTTCATTATATGTGTGATTTTGCCATTTTGTGATTTTGCATTAATCACAAACTCAGTATTTACTGATGACTCCAAAAAGGGGATTACATTCAATTAACCCAGTCAATTTTGTGATTGTGTGTTCTGGACAATTTTGTAATTTTTGGCTATTGTCACATGATATCCGTTCTACCAATCACATTCACATTCACTAAATTACAAGAGAGTGAAAACACAAAATCCTTAAAACTTCTACAAGATAGTTTTTGTGATTTTGAAAAGAAGTGATTTTGAGGCTTGTGAAACTCAAAACAAAATGGAGGCATCCAAGCCCTATCTAAGTCAGGGGTGGGCAAGTAATTTTAAGTGGGGTCCGGATACTATGGAAATATGGAAATCTTCTCTAGGCACATATCACCTCAGGTTGGTTGGGGTGAAATAACGACGATTAGCCGTTATGGTGCAACACGATGCAAATCCTTTGTTGCACCAGCTTTTAGCTAATTGTGCAGATTATCTGCGCAATATTGAAGCGTGCCGGGCTCACGCCCAAGCTTCAATCGGGACTCTAAATCTAACATCACAACCCACAACATCACTGCTCTTTCCTCTGAATTAGTATTGACAGTGGACCGTGATAAAGTTTAGTTTCACCTGCTTTCTTCGTGCAACAACGTACGAAGCCAGCAATCCAGCTTAAATTAGCCGTCGCTAATTTCAGCTATCGAAGATAGAAGTTTCCCGATCGAGGTGAACCATCGCCATCGTTGCCGCGCGAACGGCAACCATCGCCATCGTACCGAGACCGGACGCCTGTAGCCGTGAACCACCGCCGCCGAGCCGTCGTACGAGCTGCAGAAGACTTGCCGTGAACCATCGTCCAAGGACCATCGTACGTGTGAGTGTCGAGAGGAAGAATAGCAAAGCCATTTTTCCTAACAACTGTGTGTTGTTAAGCGCCATTTCTGTCGCTTTTAGCTTGCAACAGTCGTTGCAAGCATTTCCATTGTTCATTTCCTTTATTCAGCGTCTTGTCGCTTTATTCTCATATTTCGTATTATTCTTGATAATTTATTGTATAAAACCGAATAAAAAGTGTGCATTTGAACTTAATAAAACTTGTCTTTATTTCTTCTTATAAATTAACCCTAGATAATTTACGGTCGCAATATAAGTCTCATTGTAGCATTCACCTGCGGTAACTCACGCTATATTACTAGAATTTAGTGTGAAAAACCCGAATCGCAGCACAGTTTACTCGTATATTAAATCCAATTTGACTTTCACACCTGTTGTATAACATCTGATCATGTTTTTAAGAGGTCAATTGGTAAATGGCTCTCACCAGCCATTTAAACCAATAACCACACAAGATGTGGCGATGCAGATAAAAGTCAACCGCACTTCTCGGATGTTTTACCCCTTCATTACACAGACTCGAACCGGACCCAGATGTATAACCAGGACCAGATGAATACTAGAAACAGATGATAATCAACCGGTTGAGACGACATCTTTCCGCCCCATCAGAAGCCGATTTAATACTATTATAGCGCCCTTTAGGTTACTGTATGTTTCGTTTAAATGACAGCTTAATTTGGCCTATTGTCGGTCTTGATATTGTATAATGTTTTTGAAGTTATGCGAGAACGAATAAAGTGTACGACAATGCTTAAGACAACTGAATTGATAGTTTATTCAACAATGGTGTTGGGGTTTATATACCCCCGATAATGTCATGTTCCGTAAACATGACGATGTCACGTTTTATATACATGACAGGTCACTCGACCAATCAGTGTCGAGTTGACCAATACAGTCCAAATGTGTATTGTCCAATCCAACAGTTTTTTATGCGAAAATTGATTAATAAAATCACTTTACGGTGATTATATTTCATATCAATAAATGTTATGTTTTGATAACTAAATGTCTCATTATTTTACCCTCTTGTACACAGTTCACACTTTAGGTTTGTAAGCTTATCTCTCAGGTATTGGAAAAGATAGACTTGTTTGTTAAGCCAAAATAACCCAACGGTACTTATTTTGAGCGGAGAGCGTCATCGTCACAAACATTAATCAAATAAACTTGGTTAACAAAAGATGGACAATGATTAAACAAAACAATGTTCCACCTGAATAAGAACCACCAAAGGGATAGCCAAATGACCAAACACAACTAAAAATACTGTTATTTTTCTACACTGTTCAGTCCGTGCGTGTCATTAGATATAGCGCCACCTGGTGATAGTTTATTGCACTAAAATATGAGAAAACGCGTGTTAGAGCCAGCCGACACATGGTACGGCTCTACTGCGTGACAATATCGATCAGCGGTCGGTAATAGGCGGACCGCGGTCCAGACACAAACTGCGGAAGGTCAAAACTTGAACCGCAGTGACGTTTTAGCGACATTTATCCCTCGGTTTCTTTGGTTTTTCGGTGTTTTTTCTTGTTTTTCCTGTTTTTTACTGCTATTCTTTGGGTTGTGTGTGTTTATTGGGGGGAGGTTTATTTGGTTTTTAAGTGTTTTTTCCGTTTTCTTAGGTTTTTAGTAGGGTTTTTAAGTGTATTTTTTCTGGACCTTGACGGGAGAAACAGCCGGTTTACGGCGTCACTCTGGCCGCGTGACAGTCCCCCTCTTAATTTTTTTGGTCTTTCAAAAACTACCACTACTCTAAACAAAATCTCAGTTACTCCGGTGTACAACCACGTCATCCACGCCCAAATCCAATCATACATCTAATGATCGGGCGTCGACAGATCAATTGATCCGAGAGGTGCGGTTGACTTTCTTGCACCGCCACAACTTTGGGAGGATATTGGTGTAAGTAAATGTATCCATTAACTTACCAATATTCCAATTACGAATTATATTTAATTCGTAATCGTTGTGATTTTCCGTTAGATGTTCTACTTGATAAGTTGTTACCAACTTATTGTTATATTGGATTCAATGTAAAGTAATTAAGTCTTCCAACTTAATTGTTTAACTTGTATTCAAGTTAATATTGTTTGCTAATAAAGTAATAATGATTAGGCTTCCCGTCGCAATCACACAGTTGCCGTTGATAGAATTGCCTTGCCATGCAGAATGGTATTAAGCGTCCCCTGCGCAGCAGCACAGTTTTCCATCGAGTGGTTAACGGTACCGCGTACACAGGAGTCGATAGTGTAGCAGAGGAGTGCGCAAATATCGGCGAAATAGCCGATGGGAAGCCTGAATAATGGCGCAAATGGCGTCGTGCTTCGCGCACAAACGTTTGCGCGACGAGGCGAGTCGTTTCTACACGACACGACGTGTTCTGCACTTATATTTCCGTGCAGAACAAACAAACAGAATCTTATAACAAAATACTATGGTTTAATAAACGAAAACTCACATGAAATGTCCATTACAAACAGAAATAGATGGAGCAGCTTGCATATCATGGCGGCATCCATCTTGGAAATCGTACAGATATGTATTGTGGCCCTCTGGTGTCAACAACATGCATTACAAAAGTGAAAACATATCAAAATACATCAAATGGATAACAGTAGCATAATACTCAATGCTATAAAAAGCCCAAATGTTACAAACATTAATATGTGTGAAAATAAACATAAACAATTGTATAAATTAAATATACACATCGGAATTAGATGGAATAAAGTTAGAATTAATATATAAACAAATGGAAGTATTTCTCATCGACAATATAATGGGTCCAAAGACCAACAAATAGCTCGTGGCTCCGCACAGCAGTTTAGCCTTTCGTGGTACTAGTAACAAACTGACTGCTTTGACACCAAAGTATCATGAGAATCAGCTGGCCAAACACTTGGTGCTACTCATGGTTACTGCACCATCGGGTGATGGAACCAATCCTCATAATCTCCAGTGCTACTTGCGGTAACAGGATGCGTTCGTACTGCAAATGGCCACTCAGTCCTGCCCGGAGGATACTGAATTGCACAGAAGGCAGGTTCTCCTCAGCGAGACCGTCAACTGAAACATTAGTATCCAGACCTGCACCTTCAATTGGTCGACTGCATGATTCTGTAGAATCATGCAACGGTTCCTTGCGAACAAATCAACAAGAAACCAAAGGGTTTAACCAAAAGAAAATACACCGAATACCAACTTCACCTTATCATCATTACATATCAACAACCAAAATCAAATCATGCCAGCAGAAGTAAAATGCTAGTTGTTTGGGTATACAGGGTGTTTCGTTTAAGATGCCCAGTCAATTTCCAGAATAAGTAAACGCTTTTTTAAAAAAACCAAGCAGACTATCTTACAGCAAAGTATGGATGCCGAATCCAATGGTGTAATTAAATTTCATGCCAGACATGCAACAATGCACTTTTCATTTGCTAACTCGTTAGCTGGTTGAGATATAGCAAAATTTCCAATTACAAAGTTGTAGAGAATCATAAAATTAGTACTATCCAACTGATCTTAGTCACCTTAAGTTAACGTTTTTTTTTAAAAAAAAGGAAAACAAATCAGCAAATTGAAAATTTTTATTCTTAGAAAATAAAATAATTTAGGCATTAAAAAAATACAGTGGTTTTTCTTGTTTACTTGCATAATAATGCAAATTTGAATACATTTATTGAAGAAATTCAGTACTTTTGCAGTAGAAATTTAATTTTTGCCACAATGGCTGGCTTTATTTCAGCTGATTTGTTTTCATTTTAAAATGAGAAAATTTAACTTAAGAAGACTAAGATAAGTTGGATAGTACTAATTTGATGGTGCTCTACAACTTTTTAATTGGAAATTTTGCTCTATCTCAACCAGTTAATGAGTTAGCGAATGAAAAGTGCACTGTTGCATGTCTGGCATAAAATTTGAATACACCATTGGATTCGTCATCCCTACTTTGCTATAGGATAGTCTGCTTGGTTTTTTAAAAAAGCATATACTTATTCTGGAAATTGACTGGGCATCTTAAACGAAACACCCTTGTATATACCCCTGTGGGATTAATTCCCACCAATCCTGTATCACCGGAAGTGGATACAGTGGAGCATAATTTGGATTATGCTAATCCTCATTATAACCGGAACTGGATACCCAGGACCGGAAATGAGATCCACCAATCAGATCGATCAAATGATCGATTGATCGCTAAACGTCTGTTTAATGTAGAAAACAGAGGTTAAACTATATCTTAATCAACATAGACATTAATATATATTTATATTAATGCTAACTAAGCTTTTGTTGCACTCAAATAAATATATTCTTATATTTATTCACTCAATTGACATTCGTAATTTGAATTTACCGCTAAAATTGCAATTGCGCCATCTAGTGGCGATACGGAGCATTGACAAATGCGGGTTTTGCCGATAATTCTCGTAATTCGGCCGTGGTATAAACCTATAACCTATAAACCTATAACCTATAACCTATAAACCGTCACATTGGGCAAGAAATTTTTATGTCAAATGTGGGCAAGAAGTGTCACATCACAAAGGGAGTGAATAATTATTTTGCTTATCAAAATAAAAAATTACTGTAACTGAAGTTCTGCAAATGTTACGAAGCTGAAGCTTTGGGTTTTTGCCATTTATAAATGTTAGTTTGTGACGATTCTACTTTTGGCTTATTTAATAACCATTTAAGATAGATAAATAATCGGTTTATACAAGACGTTGCTAAGTTTAGCAACAACCTAACCGAGATAAGCTACGGAAGCCCTTACAAACATGAATATGTGATCAAGTAGGAATAACTTACAGTTTTAGTGTGACATAACATATTTATTTCTAAATATTGATAACAAAGATGGGTTCTGGATGCGTGTAAACGGGCGGCATCAACTGGTTGAGGATCCGGGCGAAGCCAGAGGGATACGGCTGACTTGCGGCATCGTCACAAATATCGCTACGGAGACGTATTTGGTCCGCAGCTCGAGTATCTAATAATGCGAAGAGTCCTTCGCATAAGTCGGAATATTCAGCAGAATATTCCATGTTCCAAATGAATAAAAGTAAAGTAATTAGTGGAATACAACAAATGAATTGTTGTATAAATATTAATTGGGCGGGGACCGTCACGACAATTGAGAGAACGTCGCGGGAGTTGTTGAGACTCCATCCGCCAGCATGCCTTACGACGACAAGATCTCGTGATCAGGCGCCGAGTATTTAATTGTGTGCTTTAACTCGCTATCGGTGGTACCAACCACCAGGTAAACATTTCTATGGACTTACCGGGTTTAAAAGATATTGCCAATACAGGATTACCAATGCCCGAGTAATTTGTTTAACACAGTGTTGTTCAACTCCTGTTCACGGGTTACTAACCCGGAGGGTACGATGGGGCAGGGACCGTCACGACGGTCGAGAGAACCATCGCGGGAGGATTTGACTCCTCCATCCGCCAGCATGCCTTACGATGGCGGGATCCAATGATCGAGCACCGGGTAAAATATTATTTGGCCACTGCCGTTGGATTACCATTATCCAGGTAGTTATTTATCGCAACATCTTGAAGATATTACTCACGGGCTACCAACCCGGCGTGTTACCTGTGCATTAGGCCTTTACCGACTTTTAACGAGCGGAAGGACCAATCGTAGAAAGACGGGAACCTGCGTGGGCTGTTTACAACAACCATCCTGCAGCGGACTGTGGCCAGTTAGCTGAGGGACCTACTTTCATTTAGCAAGGTCGTACTGTATACGACCGTTATATTAAGCCACCGTACGAAGTCCTACTGTCCCGTAGAACAGCTGGCTAACGTTACGGGGCCATTTCATGCGAATGCATGTCTATTACCGGAGTTAGCCTTCCCGAAATAGCCCTACAACAGCAATAACAAAAAGTAATGAATACTAACTGTGGAGAGCTGAGGTGGCCTGATGTGTCGATAGAGAATAATGAAATCAAACGATAACAATTCAACTACAGACAATATACAAGTTCAGTTATCAAGCCAGGGGGATTAGTGGGTGAGAAACTGATGCTTATATAGTTCTGTAGAACTACTAGATTGGCGACAGCCAATCAGCGTACGAATCGGCGGATTCGTGGGTCACTAGTCCGGACCTAATATATGACTATGTCCAGATGGGCCCAGTTGGGGTCCGGAAGGGTCCGATTGGTTCCCTTCGACAGGTAAGTAACGTGGATATTGATTCAACAGAATCAACATCATCAAGTAATTAATACTTAGTTTATGTCGGATAAAATAGTTATATTTTATTCACCGTGTCTAAATAATTATTTATCATACTTTTTAGTTTTATCGAGTTTGAATTACGCGCGTTTGGTAAACAGCGCCATCTATTGTGAACATTGATAAATACGGATTTGTAATCATCACAAGTTGTTCAATAAAATTGGTTATTTTTAATGCATGTAATTAAAACAGAGTGCCTGGAAAAAGTCGTTTAATAGTTTGACTATAATACTTTTGTGTTCAAAAAAATGCCCGTCACCATGGCAATAACACGTCATAAAAGTAACAATATCACATGTGCGATGAAACATTCCTCCCTAAAACCATAAATGAGACTGTTCTTATTGATTTCAAAAAGTAAATAGAACAGCAGAAAATAGACTTTGCTTGAAATTTGTTTCCAATTTCATGAAAATGTAATTAGTGTAAATACAACGAAAGATATTAAATAAATAAATAAAGTAACGATATTTAATTCAAACAAGAAAAAAATTAATTCTAAAGAGCAAATGTTTACCTCAAATATTGCCAATCATAATCACTGCCTTAACACTGAGTAAAAACAAACACACGTAAACGTATAAGTTGGTGCAGTTATCATTACGATCTACATGATCAACCACTCAAACAAATTTGGCAGGCCTTTCTTCATAAATAATACAAGTAAGCCATTAATAGATGCTCCAACATGATTATTAATTGGGTCCCATTTATTGGCCCACTAATTTTCCTTGGATTTCCACTAAAAAAAAACTAAATTAATTACATTAATTTTTTTGTCCCACTATTTTAACTAAACCCAAAAAAAATAATTTTCCCACTAAAATTACATTTGGAAAAAAAACTTATTTTACCACTACCGGTACTTTTACTAATTCGTAAAGATAGAATTGCTGAGTCTTAACGAACGTTTTGCAGATGTTACAGTAACGTTTTGCAGACGTTACAGTAACGTTTTGCAGACGTTCCGTATGCAGCTACTTGTATACAGGGTGTCCCAAATGAACGAAGCCATTCAAATAACGAAAAGACCATTTCAGTGAGATGAATGAGACGAATGTTGTACTGGTAAACTAAGTGAGGGCATTTCAAAAATCTGAAAAAATTTTACCTCTGACCTTTTCCTCAAGGTCATTCCAACTCTAACTTTTAAACTAAGACTGGTGGAGCAAAATTCTCAATTCAGAGACCTGGAGAGAACTGACTTCTTTAGCTCTCTTCATTTATTAAGAAGACGAGGGTGTTCCTATTATTAATTAGTAGACTGATCGGATTACGTCACCACCAACGTCGAACTATGGTGACTGTTAGTGAAACTAAATCGGTTTAAACACTTACGGAAGCGCAGAGGAGACAGCCGGTTTACGGTGTGGCTCCACCACATAACAATACAATGCGGGCCTATTTAGTTTCAAATTTTTGCGTAATGAACCAGAAGTTCCTAACCTATTTGCTTTATGTTGTATGATGGAACCAGCAACTTACAAGGAAGCAATAAATACAGAAAGGCGTAAAGATTGGGAGGGAGCAACGAATGAGGAGATAAACATTTTTAAAGAAAGGGAAGTTTATTGTGAAGTTATAGACAGAGAGCCAGATCGAGAATTATTAGAGAACAAATGGATATTTAAGTTGAAACGTGATAATACGGGAGCCATCAAACGATACAGAGCAAGACTCGTTGCACAGGGATTCAAACAGCGCCCTGGTGTGGATTACAATGAAGTCTTCTCGTCAGTGGTCAATTTTGTGATGGTGATCAACTGATCATATTCTTTTATACTTTGGTAATTTTATTAGGATGGCGTGACACACACATAGACATAAAAGCCGCATATTTATACGGAAATATTGACAAGCCACAATTCATGGCGATACCTAAAGGGTATCAAAATCCGGGAAACAAAGGGAAGTGTTGATAATTGTTAAGCTTGTTCCACAAAAAACAAGTAAATATCTGTAAAGCATGGAAGCATTACATATTAGACTTCTAAACCCCTTCCACACTTTTCTGTATAGAAATAGATCTGTCCGTCTGTCCCGAAATAAAACACCAAAATAAAGAAAATGTGGAGTTTTTGGGTTCGAGAAACGCACAGACGGGCGACAACACGTCGCCAGAGGGCGTTCGGACGTAACACGCGCATTTTGATATACGTCCAATAAACGTTTTGTGGTTACAGCCAATAGGAGCTGACCATTAATGTAATATATCACATCATATAATCAGTCTGTAATAGACGGCTAAAAGTCTGGTAAGACCAGTTTATTAATTAAACCGGAGGTCGGAAAAATACGAAAAGACCTTAGGAACCTAATACAGGCATACTGAGTTCATTGCTGTTGCCCGTTTGGCTCTACCTGCTATAATTTTTTAGATATGGATGCGGACGGACGGACAGACGAACAGAGCCGTTTCATATTAGACTTTCTAAACATCAGGTTTAGAAGTCTAATGAAGCAACAACATTTCAATACTTTGCAATAAATTCTGTTTGTTAATGAGCTTATTGTGATGGCCAATTGGCCTGTCCATACTGTCAGCAGTTGGTCTTAAGTGAAATTGCAGCAATGCAACCCAGCAATGGTAATAAATGCATGGTTGTGACAATGATCCTAGGACACCAGATTAGAAAATGCCATAACCAACATTAACAGAACGTGAGATGCTTTGTGATTCTCCCCTGACTAGATGGCATCAATCCGCCACTCGCATGTTTTTTTCGAAAAGTTCTCATGTAAACTGTCCAGTTTTGTCCATTCACTTAGGTGTGAGTGATAAGGACGTCCCGTCACACTATATCAAACTTTTATTATGTTGTTGCCATTTGTTATTACATTAACTAGGCCTAACAGAAATAGTCTTTGCAATGGATGAGCATGAACCATATCGACCAGTTGGCCGCATTCAACAACTCCGATAAAGAAAACTTCAACGCCTTGTGGGAACCGTTACCTCAGATCAGCTCGAGATACCACAATTTGTTGAAACTTTAACAAATATTTCAAAAAAGAAAAAAAATATGGCTATTCTATTTCTCTCATTACTCATTCTAAATTTGTCCGTATGCATTTACCAATCTACAGATCGAATACTCTATTTTATGAATGAACCAACAACAGTTGACGCATACTTAATTGAAACCACACATGGTCCTTATCCATATGTTTATGTGACTCCAATAACAACGTCGGAATATTACGATTACGCTAGAAAAAAAAACAAGAAACCAAACAAGAAACCAACAAGAAAACAAAGAAACTTCAATGTGATACAGTATGGCACCTTGCAAACAAGGAGAATCCTGACCTTCTTGATACTTTCAAATATTTGGATATTCATAGCTACATAACTGAAGCTTACTTCTCAAAGGTAAACCTCGTCTCTTTCTCGTGTTTTATGTACTAGTATAATGAATAAGCACACCTTTTGTAGGGAAAATCACGTTATAATCTTACAGTTGAAAATTACGATTCCACTATGATGCCTACCGTTCAAGTTTCAAGTTGTGAGTTAACAAACTGACAAAAATTATACTCCGTATAAAATTTTTATTTCTAACATTACCTTTGCTTAGCTTTGCAACTTCCATATGGAGACAATAATTACAAGATGGTGATCAACTTAAAATTTGACAAATCTTGTAACTATTACTACGTAAGATTTATGTTGTTCTAAAAACAACTTTGTATGCAGATATACTAATTGGCTACAATAACCATCGCATAATAAGGGCCGTATTCATGCAAGTTTTTTCAAACTTTTGGAGTTTTTGTGAAATTTTTGACTTATGTATATCTTTAGTCTTACTTGTGCATATACATATCTATTTAATCAATTACTTTAATGTGTCATATTGCTGTTTATTATTTGCCTATTGTTTCTTTTATTTAATACCTTTTGCTATATGTGGATATTGTATGTTATTGTGACCGTTGGCCACCTGGGGTGACCCACGTCACTGCCAAACACCACCCTCGGCCCCAAGATCACCCCCCTGATTGGGCAAGGTGATCTAGCCCGGGGGAAGGAGGGAGTTGAGTGGTGTGGGGAGGAGTAGCGGAGAGAGAGTGCGGACACCGACCAGGATGGTCGTGTGTTGACAGAGTCTACAGTACAGGGGTGAACCCAGGGACAAGTCGTGTTCCAACTACGAGGACTCTGCACTCCTTCCCATTCACCACAGCGAAGCTCAGTGTCACAGTGTCGGCCATGATGCAGCCTCCATGAGCGGTCACTGCGAGTCGTAGGTAAGTACGACATGAATGTAATGTTGAACCGACCACGTCACCCATTGGGCTCCCGCCCAGTGTGTGACGGGTCGGTTGCCGGTGCGGCGTGCCTTCATGGCACCCCTGCAACGGGTAACGGGATTCCCCATACCCCTAGACAACATAATAAAGGCCAACCAACCAATATTAGGGAGTCTCCGTTATTTTACGTGAGTATGCGTCCCACACCAGAGTAATAAGTCCCCTTATTGCCCTGGCGAAGACCATAGCAGCCACATTATTATCATTACTGCTATTAACACGCCTCTTTACCTATAGGTCATGGTTGTTTAGAGTAAGAAAGAACTTACTTGATGTCTAGAGCAGGACTAGAAACATGACTGTTGTCATATTAATTCAATTATTCTATTTGGGATATTTGTTATCAAATGGCTGTTATTTCTCACTTTTTTATGTTAAATATCTACATTTACATAGTTACAGCCAAATTTTTTTATAACGAATCGCATGGGACCCGAAAAATTGATTCGTTATAACGAGAATTGGTTATATCGAAACTTTTTAACATGGTGTTCTATGGCCAGCCAACCAAACCAGCCATTTTTAGGTATTCGTTATATATCGTTAATTTGTTATATCGCGATTCGTTATAAAGAGTTTCGACCGTGTTGCTTGTACCGTATTAGTTCAGAATCTAACTGACAGGGCTTTGAATTGTGTTTTATATACCTGTGATTTGTATGTTTCATTTCTGTATTTTCTTTCGTATGTTATTTATAATGGAATGTGATATTTTTGTTTATTATTGTCCAGAACCTAGTAACAATATTTGAAATCATTAACTTGGTTCTGTGTTGTCTTTATATTGTATAGTGTCTTTAGTTTGAGCTCATTCTGATGGCAATTATGTACTTTTCTCACTCTACTTCTAAGTGATTAAATCATCCAGGTAGGATGTTTATGTTGCATGTGCTGCAATTATTTATTATGCATTAACACCATCTTGTTATTATTACATCCACACCGCCAACTCTACAAGAATCTAACACTAACTACAGATAACTCGTTTCATAATTTGGCTCGCAATTCAATTGAGTTGTAAATAATTCTCTAAAAAATGTACTTTATTAAATACTAACTCACTTGTCAGCATTTATTATTATGGAATATTGATTCTATTGAATCAATATTGTAATAATAATTAGTTATATTTACCGGCTAAGAGAACCAATTGGGTTTGTACTGGCCATTTGGCCCTATCTCCAAGGTTGACATCCGATTGGCTGCTCTTAATCCTCTGTTCTGTGGGTGCACAGGTCGATAAAACAATGTGTCGACACGTTGTGGAAGCATAGAAACTCACAACTAGTGAGTTTGGGCACAAAACGGCGTTTTCGCGTAATGCACAAGTTCGAGCGCGAAGCATAAACGCGTACACAGGCGTATAATGCTCCCACGATGTTCGTCTGCGAGTACCAACCGGAATTGCCGCGGTAGTGCCGCATGGTGCCGTCTGAATGCCGTGCGCGATGTACGAAAGTGAGCGCCACGATGTTAATTTCATTTAAGAGTATACTCTAGTTGCAGTCAAAAAGCCCCTTTATAAAATGTAGTCCCATTGGTCGAGCAAGTTTACTACTAACTCCAGACTGTATACTACTACTAGGAGAAGTAGTTTTAATTTTTATTTATTGTTGTGATTGTTATGACTAGTTTAGTTAATTTAATTTTGATTTTTGTTATTAAAAAATGTTATTTCCATCATTGAAATAAAGTTTTACGCATATAAAAATGTCAAACTTATGTTTGTTATGTTTATTGGATACTATGTCTGGAAAGTAAACAATTTTGAACTTTTGGCAGTTGCCTAGGCAATCGATTATAATGTCTGTACATTGTAATGCAATTCTGGTGTTTGGGTCTACTTTTCCAGATCACTACACCAGTAAACTGGCTCGACCAACGGAACTACAGTGTAAACTGCCTTTTTGACTGCAACTAGAGTATAGAATAGAAATTAGCAAAAAGCAAACAAAGTTTGAGGCACTGTGAAAACCAACTGACCTCGTTGTTCAAATATTAAGAAATTACAGTACATGAAGCGTAAAGCTATCCCAATCAAACCTGCTGTATCTAGAGAGGATTTTAATGGATGTCTTCAACTATTGGAAAAAAAAACAATTGGAATTGGCACCACTTGGTAGGAGTTGTGGTCGTCACTCACACGGTATACCGTCAGGTATAAAGATAATAAAGTATACTTTATTATCTTTATAACCTGACGGTATACCGTATACTTTATTATCTTTATAACCTGACGGTATACCGTATACTTTATTATCTTTATAACCTGACGGTATACCGTATACTTTATTATCTTTATAACCTGACGGTATACCGTGTGAGTGACGACCACAACTCCTACCAAGTGGTGCCAATTCCAATTGTTTTTTTTGCCATTGTGGCAAGGTAATTTTTATGTGGTCGGTGGAATCCAGAGTAGAAATAATAAGACTCATTGTAAAAATGAAAAAGGTTTATTAAGTAAACACACTAGAATAAAATGACAAAAATGAATAATTAATTCGCCTTCTTTGAGGCTGGCTCACGCCAATACTAACCAATACTAACCCTACAAAATAGGCCTATGTGGTACAACACATAACCTAGCTAAAAATAAGCTAAAGCAAAATACACTCAACTAACAGTAGGTTTCTATCCAATCAAATAAAATAGATAAATGGAAGAAAAACGGATTTGTGGCAATCAAAAGTGGTACTTACAATTAACATAGTAGAACTTGGAAATCACACACACAAACACACAATTGTTCACTTGAGTTCTAGTAGGTTCAGTTGACTTCAACATGGCACTTGGTTGTTGGTTTCAAACTGGATACATGAAGACTCAAAGTGGTTTCCTTGGATGTCCAAAAATTGTTCTATGTTGGTTAACAAAACTGCATCAAAGTAGGTGTTCTCAGCAAGAGAATGTTGGAATCATCTCAGCAACTGAGAGAGGTGTTCACTGCTTGGAAGTGAGAGTGCAACTGTGCTTTCACTGCTTTTTCACAGGTGTTGAAATTGTGCATTCCAACCCCTGCTAATCCAACAGTGTCATCACATATGCTAGTTCTCATGTACACTCAAGAGCAACTGAGGTACTTAGCTCCTCCTTCTCTCTAATCACTTAATTGCTTACTTCTGAGAAACAAATAAAAAATAACACTATATATAGTGTTATTTTTTAACTTGTTGATTTAACTTGTCTTAGGCATATAAGTGGGTTGAACAACCCATGGCCGTGTGTTTCATCACACTGTCTTCATGATTTTCTGTCAGTCGCTACAGCCAGCACCGTAACTAATGCGGCAATTACATTTATTGCTGTTTGCCATTATCACCTTTTATTTTATTTAAGAGAAGTGTGCCTTGTACGTGTAGAGAAATTCCCAGACGAGGAAGAGCTATGATCCCAGTGCATCAAGTATTAACCGGGCTTGAGTAATATTTTGTAAACTTATGTCCGTCATATGTATACTCTGGAACACTGTTGTTCTAATGACCACGTTCATCGTCACATGTTGAAAAATAAAATGGCAGCCAGGTTGGCTTTAAGTTTTGCCAAAGTTTTTATCATGCTTTCTACACCACACTCACCTCTAAAGATTGACATTACAACAAAAACACGACGTCGCTCTTCTGCACGTCGCGCCCACTACTACGGCCCGTATGTTGATGTAGCCTGAAAAAATATAAATATGTAAATATAAAAATAATAATAACTAAAGAAACATATAAATGAGCAGTGACTACGCTCTGTAGTTGGTTGAGATCTATTGATGTCGTCCGTTTTCTCAACGTACATTTTCTCAAAACGATATTTTCAAGGTTTTTTTTTCTTTTTTTCTTACAAGTTCTTTTCAAGCCTACACAGAATTAGAAATCAACGGAAAAATCTTTTTATTCGTATCTTGTAGATTTCTGAAATAAAATAAATTTGTGTTAAAACTTAAAGTAAAAATTAACCAAATGGCACAAAAAAGGAGAAAATACGAGAATAACGTATTTTCTCGCGTTTTCTCGTGGACCGCAAGATGTACCGCAAAATCTCGGTACCGGTACTGTACCGGGACCGCAATACTTTGTGCGGCAGCGCTGTGTACCGCATACCAGGACCGCGGTACCGTTCTAGGTAGCGTACCCGGTATCGTACCCAACACTGGAGATGTCTATCTAAATAGACATTTATACTCTTTCCACACTCAAAAGGCCCCCCTGGAAGCTTGGCTCTCATTGCTTAAGTCTGATTACTCAAAACTGCAGTTGAACTACTGCTACGAGGAAAAGTAGTTCCCTATGATTTTTAGTCTTTTCCAGAATAATAATGGTTGAAATGATGTACATTTAATGTTATTGTGTAATAAAATATGTTTTCTATTTTGGAAATAAAATTTTATGTTGTTTTTAAATAAAATGCATTTATTTTAATTTTATTGCTTGCTATGTCTGGAGAACAAACAATTTCCAAACAATAGGAAATTGATTGCAATGTCTGTACTTCTATTCGTATATGTATGTCTGTATAATGCATTTCTGGTGTTTTGGGTCTTCTTTTTGTATCAGTTTTAGTTTTTAGTTCTAGTTTTACACGAATTTTAGACACGCGGTTAGGCATTGCTTGCTTTCCTGACAAAGCAACCAATAAACTAAAAAAACTAAACAGACATATTTTGAAATAAGAACAGCATACAACATTGATTTAAGAATTTAAAAAACATTCTATTATTAAAAAACAAATCAATTTACATCATTTTAACTATTATAACAATCAAACAAATTTAAAATAGAACCAAACTACTTTTCCTGGTGGCAGAACAAAGTCAACAGTAAAGCTTAGTACTCATAAGCAGTTTCCTACGTAGGAAACCAGTCTGCCCACAGAAAAGTCTGGTGTGACAGACTGGCACATGTTCAGCTACCAGATGATTCTGATCGGCTTTTCTGTCAAGTCTATACATACAGAAAAGTCTGTGGACATACACTTCTGTTAGCAGATAATCTTATGAGTACTAAGCTTTAGGAATGATCACGCTCGGTCAATGGGAACTGGGTATAGTGTGGAACCAGAGTATAGTTCAGAATTATCAATTATAACTGTTAAAACATTTAGGTTGGTGTGGCCAGAGAGAGTAGGGGCATCCCCCCCCCCCAATTCATCAGACCGACATCATTTTAAAAACATTTGGTGGACAATTTGTTTACCCATTCGAATCAATAACAACACACACGATTATTAGTGAGATACAATTGAAAGTGGAATTGTTGATAGTGGATAGAAATAATGATGACATAATTGGACATAATGTATTATCTAAATTAAAGATGTTCGTTGCTAAATGTTTAATAAAACATGAAAAGAACATGGATGCGGAATTAAATCCTGCTATTTTACATCACACCAGTTGACAAAGGTGGGAAACAGCAAGTTGAAATTATTTTAAATCAAAATAAACAAGTATTTAAAGATGAGTTGGTTTGGTAGTCCTTTGGTAGTCCTTTGGTAGTCCATTCAAGTATTCCCCCTCGATTTTTTTGCCCAAGGATGCTTCCAATAGCATTACGTACCAAAGTTGAGAGTGTTTTAAAGAAACTCCAGCAGCAGGGTATATTAGAGGCAGTTAAATACAGCAATTGGGCTACACCCATTTTAATTGTACCTAAGCCAGATGGCAGTATTAGGATTTGCTGTAATTATAAACTGTTAATCTAGCATTACAACCTGACCCATACCCACTACCACGCATAAGTGATATTTTTGGCACAAGCTTACCAGCAGCAGTTACTTGATCATGAATCATCTATGGTAGTTGCAATAAATACAACAAGTGGGTTATTTAGAGTCACACGAATGCCATTTGGTATATTATCTGCTGCAGTTGAGTTTTAGTGCTTAGATATTGCATACTTATTTCTACTGCTTGCAGCAATCTGATACCTTCTTTCCAACCCCGTGTTAAGAAAACATGGGATTTCTCAGCTCAGAATTTTTTTTTTTTTGTAAATAGTCAAAAGTTAGATTAAATGTTGTTATTATTTAGCCCTTTATTGATTCCATCTAATTCTTTAACACCGATTTTTTTACAGGAACTTTTTCTACTGATTTTTTTAGGCATGTCTCAATGACAATTTCAAAATACGTCACATTATTGTGGGTTTTGCCAAAAGGCATTACATCATGATTTTCAAAAGACCTAATATTTTTTTTTAAAATAATTGGAGCGCCGTAGACTGTTTTGCCATGTTTTAGCACGAGGTGATATATTGTAATGTGTTAATAAAGCATTGCCTAGTAAAAATTTTTTTTTTTTCTTCAAAAAACAAAAATTAAAAATTAAAAATTAAAAATAGATGTTTTGACGAAACAGTAAGTGTTTTTCAGCTTCAACTAAACACTTAATAATTAAAAAACACATTTAGCAAAACGTGTACGAGGGAGACCATCAAGGTCGTTTAATTCCTTAAGTGTGAAGGGTAAAGAATCCCGCCTTCGTAGAGAAAGGTTAAGAGCGGAACGAGAGGAAAGAGAGAATACTGCCCGACGCAATAACTTCGGTCCTCCGACCTCAAACCACTGTTGTTGTGTGCACACCAGCATAATGACCGACGCTATTATACAGAATTTGTCAAGCATGATGAACAAAGTTATGTTCGATAAACTGCTGTGCGGAGCCGCGAGCTATAACCTCCTGTGTATGTATTTTCAAAATTTTCTACTATAAACCCTACGCCATCAACTCTACGGGGCGCAAGAAACGCTTTTGGGATACAGTTTACATTCTCGATCATTGCAGCTTTTGTAATTATCATCTTAAGTGCTTTTCGACAAGTGTGCCTTATTATGAGAGAAATTGTCAGACAAAGTAGTAACAAAGAAGTAACAACGGGCTTTTGTATTGACTTATTATTAGAAGAGGAAGAGCTATGATGCCAGTGCACTATTATCAAGTATTAAGCAAAAATTGCAGCATTTTTAGTTGTTTTTTTATCCTTCGCTCGTGGTACAACACATTACTCAATTGCACTTTTGGAAGGTACCATTTAAGTTTAAAGTTAAGACGGAACCTTTGAATAGTGCTGGACTGGAAAGAAATTTAGTACGGGAAATCGGGCCAGTCCAGCATTGGGGGTTTGTATCAGAAAGGCAATACCGTACTGCCTTGAACAATGGCCGGGCGCAATTAAGCGCCGGCTCTTGATTAAGCGCCTGGCAACCGCCAGCCGGAAAACCAATAAGCGCCTGGCTCAAATAAACGCCGGGTTAACCGAAAAATATTTTAAAAACTGTTTTTAAAAACGGTTTTTAGTAGCCTTTTGGAGGAAACTTGGATGGACGAAACCTCAACAAACGAAACATTCGGAGTCAGCAACTTTTTTTTTGGATAGAGGCCTGGCTTAAATAATCGCCTGGTTTTGAATAAGCGCCTGGCGGGCGAGTCGGAAAAAAAATTAAACGCCCGGGCCATTGTTCAAGGCAGTACGGTAGTAGAACAAGTTTTAGCTAAGAAATCATTGCACAAATGTTGGCCTTTGGAATAAACATTCTCCAAGTCTATGGAACTACAAAATCATTTTTAATATATATTTTCCAATTGCGTTATTAAAGTGCATGATACCACTTTCTAATGGTATTTTTAAGCAGATGGCATCTTGCAGAACAGCTACGAGCCCAGCGGAATAGTGGAATATTGTATGCAGCATTTTTAGTTTTTTTTATCCTTCGCTTGTGCTACAACATATTACTCATTTGCACTTAGTATTTAAGAGTATTGATAACTGTTTGGTGAGAAATGCCAGAATCGTCGGCCGCCATACTGTCGAAAGCATTCACGAAACGTACCAAATGGCTATTCGGGTTCCTGCCATGTATTGGTTGATGGTGGGATTTTTTCTATTCATTGTTTGGCAAAGTTATTGGCAAAACAAAAACGATTGATAAATTAATAGACAAACCAAAGGCGAATTACACCAATGTCTTGCAAAGAGGAAGAGGAAGAGCTATGATCCCAGTGCATCAAGTATTAAGCAAAAATTGTGTAATATTGTATGCAGCATTTTTAGATTTTTTTTATCCTTCGCTTGTGCTACAACATATTTCTCAATTGCACTTTGTATTTAAGAGAATGGAAAGAAAGTAAAGGAAAAGAAGCGAGCTACTTGCAGTATCAGCCATTATTATTATTATTATTATTATCATTTTAGAAACAAAGGGTTATGTGGCTTATGCTGGTGTTGCATGACTTGCAGCAAAGGAAAAGGAGCAGGGAAAAGCAATAAGTGAGTAAACCAGATGGCACCATCCCACACTTAGCAGTAAACAGCTCACATAAGCACAATAACTGAGCACGGAAATGGCACCAGAATTCAAGAAGGAACAGCGAGAGAGAAAAGTCAAAGAAGACATAACTTACACACAATAATGGATTAATAAAATGCCATTTTGACCATTTTTGCAACATCTTTCAACTTAAACAGACTTGCTGTTTATGCCAGTGGACAAGCACAATTACTTGTATTGCAGCACAATTATCTTACATGCTCACAAATAGTCAAGAAAACGGGGATTTGCATTTGGAACAAGGCGTGTGTTTGCTCTACAAATACTTCCATGTCAATTCAAATTAAAATTAAGTCTAAAATTGAATGCAAACTGCAATTCTATGCAAATCAATATTAAATAAAATCAATTCAAACCATCCACTCGAGATGAGATCCAATCCAGTTCCTCAGTTATAGATTGACAAAATAAAAATCTAAATCTGTAGAAAGATTGAAAAACGAAGGAAAATTGTGAAAAAGAACGAACCGAAGAAGAAACAACCGATGCAAATGGAATGCACGAAATGGAAGGCAGAAAAACCACGCGACTGTTGGTACTGTTGGTTGCTATGCCAACGGAAAGGCATCGCTATTGTTTCACAACACTTGTTCTCACCAGAGCGGCGCTGCTAGTCACGTCTGTCTTGAAATATTCAATGATAAATGATAAATGAAAATTTCAAAATAAAGAATATAAAATGAATTGTTAGGCACTAAAAACAAAACAAAAAATGAATTAAACCACCAAACATAACACAAAACAAAAGCAAACAAACCTCGTCAGCCCAACGGAAAAAATTGAAATTCTTTCAAAAATCGACATTTTTTATCTTTTCAAGCAATTTAAAGTGATTGGTCCGTAATTACACGTTGTGAACCTCTTACCTTTCATTTCTGCATCCCTTTGAACGCGGTTAAATTCGTAAAACTAGTGGTAAAACTGTAAATAAATTAATAAAACATCCCTATGTGTGAAGATAGTCAACGAGGCAAGACGACATTTTTGATTTGATCCGTGGCGCGCTCTAGTATCAGCCAGTGAACAATTTAAGATTCGTTATACAATTTATAATTTTAGTCTTTTACATTTTATATCTCACTTGGAAATATATTTTCAGTTATTAATTTATTCATTTGATTCAATATTTCATTTTTATTTTTATTTTTAAGCGTTTAAAGCGCCATTTTTGGTCGAAGTATGATGGACCACCGTGTGCGTTCTTCCATCTTGTTTCGTTTGCAAGAACCAAAAAAGAAAAGCAATTTGCAGAATGAATTTTTAATCTACATCACGTGATAATGGTCCCAGTAAATAAAACCGCAATCAAAAAGATTACATGATTAAACATATAGATTTGTACTTACAAAATTTCTTATTAAATTAATAATCTCTTAAATAAAATTCCTACACTTCGTTCAAGTGACAATTTTTCTCCTTTTTTTGCGTTTAAATTTAACTACAGATATTTCTCTACATTTCATTTTTATTTTTTTATATATAAACGACGAAGAAGCCCGATATAAAAATGACAAATATTTTTTCTTTTATATTTTTTCTTCATTTTATGTGCAAGTTCTGAGTTAAAATAATTTCATGCAAAATAAAAATATAAAAATTAAAACTAAACAAAAGTTCAGTTCATTAAATAGATTTGTTCTTCGTTTAAAATCACCGGCAGAATTTCTCTTTTGTGTGTTAAGTTTGCACTATGGGTTTCTTCACCCAATGATATCTGTCATTGCGAGCCGAGTTCGGATTAGATTGCTGAGGTCGATTCAAACGAGCGAATTTAGTCAACATTTGCTCGTACGAGGAAGTGTTCATATTCCGATGCGCTGATTGGCCGTTGTTCCCTTCTTCCGTTGCTGCGCACAATTGTCTCATTATAAACTCCACCGTCGTCTAAATTTCACCAAAAGAATAAAAAATAAAAATAAAAAAGAAAAGAAAAATTAATTTATTTTTTAAACATTTCAAAACAACAAAGTCATAGCGCAGTAACGAAAATGGCGTCGTTCAAAATGGCGCTCATTTTTATCATCGGATTTTATTTGTTTTAAATTTACGAAGAGTTTTGTGATAAATGTTACGATAAAAAGTTTTCTTTAATTTTAAGCCACAATTGAGAAAATATACAAAGTAGAAAATGAAAATCAAATTTAAAAAATCTCCTCCTCCTCGTCGGCGCCATGATTTTGGCGGTTAAAAACCCGATTTCTCAACTCGAACCTTAACTAAAATCTGAATCTATTCCTCTGAAAAGATAGAAATCGTGATTAAACTTAAAAATTAATCGAAGTGGGAGATTAATCGCGGTTTCGGGGCGATAGGAGCGCGTTATCGTTTTCACTTTATCGCGATTTATCAGTCGAAAAACATCAACAACAAACACCTTACCTGTTTACTTTGATCTCCCGAATTAAGAAAGTTGTTATAATCGTCGGGGTTTGCATTCTTAAACGATGCGACTGTGCAATATGATCCCCTATGTTCGCCGAACCTGGAAAAATTCAATTCAATTCATTAAAATTAAATTTTAGAGGAAAAAAATTGCAAAATAATACATTTGGAAACGAAAACAACTCGTAGTTTTTACTGATTTTCATATAAAACGTCTAAAACTAAACCAAAAATTTATTTTTCATGAATTTAAATATCAGTTTTTCTAATTTTTAACCAAAACGTTTGATTCAGTAGTCTTAAAATAATTTTAAAATCAATTTAAACGACTAATTTCAATTTTTAAAACATAAATATTCGTTTTAGGCAGTTTAAAATGTCTAAAACGCAGTATTTTTACCGTTTCCACCAAATTTTAGACGTTTGGCATAAAAAAAATTGAATTTAGGCATTTTAAAACGACTAAAACGCATAATTGTTACAGTTTGACACGTATTTTAGAAACGTGGTTTCAATTTTTAACCTAAAAAATTGAATTTCGGCATTTTTAGTTTTTAGTTTTAGTTTTACACGAATTTTAGACACGTGGATTGCACCGACATTCGTTTCCAAAAGCAACAATTGCCAAGTCAACAATCCCGCGAATTGCGTAATACGAACCTACAACAAACTTCTTCGGGGTCGACCCAAATGGTCAACTCGGGCGGCAAGCGCAAATCCTCGTACTTGAGGCCGCTCTGCTGGGCCGCCTGCTCGATCGAAGGGTCGCGCCGATCCCACTCATTCAGACGAATGCAGCGATAGCCCTGTCCCTTGAACGGCTGGTCGGGGAACCAATGGTTCTCGAACCTCTGACACAACAACACGGCCAATCGCGCCTTGAAATCCTCCAACTGCTCGCTGTTAAGGTTTTCGTTTTTGCCGATGAGGCGACTTATAAATATAACTGCTGCTGCGATTTCGTCTTTCATGGTTTAGTCCTCTGCCAAGTAACTTTTTGGCGCAAATATGCATAAATAGAAGTGTTCTTGACCGGTCACGATTCAACGGGCCCTCGGTCTAAGGTGTTTGTCCACTACGAGTTGCGATGATCTGCAAATAAATCCATCGAGTCAATTACGGTCGGGAGAGGGTGTTCGCTGCTTTTTCTTACCGGTTTGTGAGGTGTTTGTGGCCCAAATCGTGGTTTAAGGCCTGTGTGGGAATGACGGTTTTGTCAATACACGAAAAATGTCCGCCGTTAACCGGAAGATGATGTCATGTGACGTTGGTGCTACGACCCGCATGATGCGACGGGGGATTTTTATTTTATGCGATTAATTCGTTGAAATGGGTGTTGTGTAAATAATTATTATTGTATTTTTTGGAAAAATAAATGGGGATTTATTGAGGAGAAGGATGAAATAAAAAACCGTCGAGGATAATTGATTTTGTTTGTAATTTTGTTGTTGTTGAGTAGTAGTGGCGCATGGTGGCGAAATTTGCAAACTTTAATGTAAATAAACACTGAGAAACACTAAAAAATTCAATAATTTATTCGTGTGAAAAATCGTTTTTATTCAAATGATATATTTATTTTTTCCTCTGCAATATAATTCGACGAGATTTTAGCGTGGTTGTTAGTGGAACGAGCAGGACCTTTGTAAAGAGTATTTATTCTCGGGAGACAAGAGAGGGGATAAACGATAAAAAGGGCTTTCAATCAGAGCCCCTTTTTCGACCCTCCCATTTTACTATGTGTCATGATTTATTAGTTTTATGTTTGTCCTCTTGACTTGATACCGAAACACACAGAGCTAATGCTGAATAAATGTCATTAAAAAATCAGTAAGTAAATTAAATTAATTAAATTAGGGTAGTCCCGTTACCTGTCAACGTTGGTGTTTATCTTACACTCTGCTTCTTGAATAACCAAAATATAACGACAAAAGTTTATTTATTGAGCAGTGTGACTACGAAATCAATGGGACCCACTGCAAAAATGAGGCCGTTTGATAAAACTTTTCAAACTATTTGAGGAATATTTGAGAAATCTTGAAAGATTTTAAGAAATCTTGAGAAATCTTCAGAAATTTTAATAAATCTTGAGGAGTCTTTAGAAATTTTAAGATATCTTGAGAAATCTTTAGAAATTTTAAGAAATCTTGATGAATCTTTAGAAATTTTAAGAAATCTTGAGAAATCTTGAGCAAATTTAATAAATCTTGAGGAATTTTAATAAATCTTGAGCAATTTTAATAAATCTTGAGAAATTTTAAGATATCTTGAGAAAATTTAAGATATCATGAGAAATTTCAAGAAATCTTGAGAAAATTTAAGAAATCTTGAGAAATTTTAAGAAATCTTGAGAAATTTTAAGAAATCTCGAGAAATCTTGAAATAACTTGAAAGATCTTAAGATTTTTTAAGAAATTGTAAGAAACTTTGAGAAATATTTGAAATTTGAATGGCAATTTTGAGGAATTTCGACAGTGTGAAAGCAATTCAAAACAGTTGCCACGGTGATTCCACCTGGCAGACTTAAAATAAAACCTAACACATTACGAACTAATAAACGACTTATTTCGACTTATGCCTATAATGAATACTGATACACCCTTCACTTCAATAATGATGCTTACCTCTGCTTAGTTTCAGCCTTAGTCACAAGACATGCTCAATTAAAGGTCATGGGAAGAGAAAAATAAAAATTGAGGAGAAGATTGTTTGTGTCATTATTAGACCAAATCCATTGTTGAAACGTGTTCAATTGTTTCGAGAGTGTTATATCGTTCGTTTAAACGTTTGAAAATTCTCAAATGTCCTCCATTTTTAGTTTTCGAAAGTTTCCAAAAGTTGCCGTTGGTGGCGCTATTTATGACGTCATCGGCGACAAACAAGCAGCTTTTTAGCATGGGCTTGGCTTCATTTAAGAGCTACGAAAATTTATTATTAGTTCTTTTGAACCTATACACTTGCAACAAATAGCAAATTGGAATATTTACTGAATATTAAAATCCCAATAACCTAACAGTGTTGTCAAATTTGGAAAAAAAATTTTGTAGCTCTTAAATGAAGCCAAGCCCATGCTAAAAAGCTGCTTGTTTGTCGCCGATGACGTCATAAATAGCGCCACCAACGGCAACTTTTGGAAACTTTCGAAAACTAAAAATGGAGGACATTTGAGAATTTTCAAACGTTTAAACGAACGATATAACACTCTCGAAACAATTGAACACGTTTCAACAATGGATTTGGTCTAATAATGACACAAACAATCTTCTCCTCAATTTTTATTTTTCTCTTCCCATGACCTTTAAATAAGTTGTCTATGTCTTAGAAGACGCCAAGTGCCCCTGGGATGCAGCCCTTTAGCCCAATGGTCACGTTGGCCCTGCATGTGGTTGATATGACATATTGTCAAAATTAGATAAAAATAAATTGACGTCTAGTCCATCAAAATCATTTCTCTGCCCAGAAAACTAAATTTCCTCGCGAGCATCGATAGCCGCAACTTAATGTCGCTTATAAGCTCGTACGTAACTAAAAACATTGACTTTACAGTGGTAGAATCGAAACAATACGGTAAGTATGAATTAAGTATATTATTTGTACATTCATACTTGATAAATAATAATATTGGGAATGCATTTCGAAAATGTATTACACACAAAAATGTAATTTTAATGTATTTTTGACTCATATAAGTGTATGTGGAGACGTTTTTTCATTCTAACTGCAAACAAAGAAAAATAAAATGTCGCAGGTCCCGAGACGTGGCAAAAAGCATTAAAAACATCTTTATCTCGCAGAAACGTTCTTCGGATTTGCAGCGTAATGCGAGTCAAGCGTAGACACGTAAATGGTCGAAAGTATCCGTGCTGTTTGTCATTCATTGCTCGTAACGAGACATCCGTCTCACCTTTCTTTTCACAGTCCACGTTCACGTAGCTAAATAAATAGATGTAATGAGGCAGGATTGGAGGCGGGCCAACTCTCGTTTGCTGCGTCGAGCATTTCTCGCGAAGCGCGCGCCCCCGTACAGCAAAAATGCTAAACTAAACGCGGCCGGGCGCCGATTCGTCGCAGCGGGAGTCGTACGTTTTATCTCATATTCCCCTTCCACTAACGGCCACAATGAAATCGCTTACGTTGAAAATTGATTCGATTTCAGTGGCGTGACAACGGTCCTACTTCACAAGCATCCACGTCAGCACTTCTGAGCGGGGGAACGGCGTGTCGCGCGCGAGAAAATTGGCGAGATTTGCGGGCATTGTGCATCGTCCGATGCGCCAACGTGTCCCTTAATTCGATCTAAGTGATTCAATCAAGCGAGTCGCGCAGGCCCTCGGCTGCCTGCCTCTGTTTATTTTTTCAGCTCCTTCGAATTGAGCCGAATTAACTCGATTTCCATTTTTCATTCCCATTTCTACGCTGCATGTTACACGGAATTTCGGTATTTACCGAGTGCACTTGCATATTCATCGAAGCTTTTCGTTTCCATGTCATAACACAGACGTAAATACTTAAATATACTAGACTGCGAACTCAGAAATTGTGTGTAAATTAACTGTTCGTTTACTCTTCATTTAGCATGGCCGCCATTTTCAGTTCTTCTGCTAGGTATAGGGGGCCGTGGAAGGAAAATGGTATTGTAGATCACCAGGGGTTGGCTGGCCATAGATTACCATTTGGGTTGCTTGCAACGATTATGAGGCCGAGACACCAAGAATACGGTAATTTTGCAAAAGTACGGTATTGTTTCCGTATTTAACCTCATGAACGATGAACGTATGCTTCGTTCGTGACTTTCTGACCTTGTTTGTTACATTAAACCACAGACCTAAATACACTAGACTGCGAACTCTGCATTGGGCCCAGCTTGTGAGCGGAGAAAGGCATTGTTGACTGGTAGTGACGTCACTGATGCGCTCCAACTTCCTGTTCTGAGTCATTTTCGTCTTAAATTTGTGAATTTAATAAGATCTCGAGTCGTTTTTGGGTTAAATTTGTAAATGAAAAATATTTTAGAGTCATTTATGTAGTTTTAGAGTTCAAATATGTTGGGAGACACAAGTGAAGACGCGTGGTTGTTGGGTGAACATTGAACAAGAACAGTGAGCCATTTTAATTACTAACACATGTAAAAAGGTGTGTAGAGCACAAAATATATTACAGAGCACTGATTGGTCGGTGCCAAAACAGGTACACAGGTGGGGGAACACCTGGTGGTAAGGAATATAACATTCAATAAACGACAATTTACAACTTAAATTTGTAAATGTAATATAATATAGAGTCGTTTACAAATGAAATTCATAAATTTCGCTTAATTTTGTGTTCATTTTTATCAAAATTCAAGTCATTTTTAAATTCTAGTCATTTTCATAAAAATGCGAGTTATTTTCGTTTGGAAATTTTGCTTCTATGCTGATTTCAGGCAGCCATAACATTGACAGGAAGTGAAAGATACCCTAGTGATGGCACTTACTGAAATCATACGCTTCTTACCCACAATTCCTCAGTTTGCAGTCTAGTGTATTTAGGTCTGTGGTTAAATGTACCAAAAAAAAAACCAAAATTGTAATTGCTGACAAAAAAGGCAGATTTGAATAAGCGCCGCGGCTCTTAATCGATAAAATGCGGTATGTATTCGGTCAAATATCAGGTTCGTATTCATTTTATGCAGTTGTCACGGAAAACGCAGTCGAAGTGGGTGGCAGCTGTTCTTGTCGTTAGGACAAAGGTGGAGATTCGGCCGGGATTGCATCCAAATACTGAATAAGTTAAATCCATTTCCCTATGTCACTTGGCGATGCCTGATCCTATTTACTGTATACTCGACAGTAATAGGTATGTGACAGTATGTGATCGGTCCCGTTTGAATAGATGTGCTAAGCAGCATTGAGCCTGATCAGGACCATCAATCCCAATTGTCCAACTGAACGTATACTATTTCTACCACAAGATTGCATCGCATCTATACTCTGAACCGATACAACGTTGTCCTAATTCAAGCCGTTTTACGCCTAAACTCTATTCCAAAAAGTAATTGAAATACTCCCATTGGTTGGGAGATTCATAACACCAGTATAAATGCATTGAAAATCTTCGCACAAGTCTACTGGAATCTGAAAACAGCATCATATTCAATACACAACTGAACTAGAGCACCAACCAACCAATGGGAGTATTTCAATTACTTTTTGGAATAGAGTTTAACTGCGGAGTGTGCTCTACTACGCAGAAAAGTACTTCTCTTTACTTCCAATTAATTTTAGTGTAAAAAGTGATTAGAAAGATAGATTTTATTTATTTGGTAATAAAATATTTATTTAATTTGCTAAACCTTCTGTTTTTTTTTTTTTATTACAATTCTGGTGTTAGGGGTTACTTTTTTGTGCCACTACACCAGTGAGACGGCTTGAGTTAGGACAACATTGTATCGGTTCAGAGTATAGCTGTAGGTTTTGCATTATACTTCCAGCATCTCGGCCGTTTTTAAGTCTCGGTTTTCCAAGACGAGATCGGAAGGTCCCGAGATGAGATCTCGTCCGAGACCGAGAGAAAAAAAGAGATTTATTCTCAATAATAACGACAGCAAAAAACCAATAAAAAAACAATTTAAAAAAAAAACAATAAAAAACGTACAAATCACGTTACAACTCGTAAAGTTTTTTATTGTATCTCGTAATAATGAAATCTCGTTTTGCCGAGACCGAGATCTCCGAGACCTAGATCACCAGACTAGCGAGATCTGCAAGTACTGTATAGTTTTGCGTGGTTTCTGCCAGAACTATCCACTCCGTTTCAGAAAACTTACGACAAACTTCCATTGGCTACAGCGACTTACTGTATATTGTGACGTAGATGTGGGGATGTTAATCTTTCACGTAACTTATGTTTTATATGTTTGAATGACCGCGCGACAACATAGTGACTATTTTTCGAACTGATCTTGACCGGTTTTAATTTAATTTTTCTTCTTGGTGCAGAAGGATGACACGATATATATCTTGAGTCAAGAGCTCATAATTCCATCCATTGGCCATTGGTTTAACAAAGAGATTTCCTCTTTATCGCCGGCCGGACAAACCCCGAAGACCCTCGAACGGCTCTTCGTCTTCGTCTTCGTGTCGCTTGAGAATCCCAAGGGCCAATCGGCGCACTTAGTTAATTAATCGTCATCACAAGCGGCTTACCTCGGGACGCGCGCGTCCTGTAATGAGAAGTCTGCGGCGTTTTTCCAATTACTGCTCAAACAACTGCGCCGAAAGCCGCTTTACTCGGGGCTTACGAGCCAACATCACCACCGACACGACACACGGGCCTCATGGACGCGCGCGTCCGTTCATCCCCCCGCCGCCTCCGCCTCCGCCCCTGCGCCGCTTCCCCGGAACGCTGCATGGTGCCGGTCGCCTGGCAACGCGAAAAGGGGAGGGATTTCCCGTCTAGCTCGTGCTGCATTAACAGTCAATTAGGTGGCGGCGAGCAGCTGCTAATGGAAGCGCATGCGTGGATCCTCGTGTAATGAGTCGGTCGTCGTCGGTTGGCAGTGTCGCCGCTGGTCCCTTAATGTCACAATAATGGAGGGAAATGAGTCCGGGACGCCACGAGCGAGCGAATCCCTTAACAGCATTATTAAAAGCACAAATTTGATTAGACAACGCCTGGCGACAAATTGCACTCAATGAGTTTCACTAACCCCGGCTTGGCTGTCTTCTGTGTTCTCTGTACGTGCATTTTTTCGGGTTATCAGGTTGGACAGCGGACGTTCCAATTTCACTTTATGGTGTTTTGATTTTGGTGTCGATTTGTTTAGTTTTCATATTTTTTTTTTCATTTGGAATTTTGAAATTTTGGGATTTTGAAATTTAAGATTTGTAGATTCTTTGATTAAATTGATTTTGGTTTATATTTTGAGAATTTTTTTTAAAGATGGAGAATTTTTTTTATGGATTTTAACAATTGGTGATAGAGTTCTGAGAAAATTTGATACATTTCCTCAAAATTTGACAAATTTCACTAATTTTTGACAAATTTCACTAATTTTTGACAAATTTCACTAATTTTTGACAAATTTCACTAATTTTTGACAAATTTCACTAATTTTTGACAAATTTCACTAATTTTTGACAAATTTCACTAATTTTTGACAAATTTCACTAATTTTTGACAAATTTCACTAATTTTTGACAAATTTCACTAATTTTTGACAAATTTCACTAATTTTTGACAAATTTCACTAATTTTTGACAAATTTCACTAAATCTTGATAAATTCCACTAAATCTTGATAAATTTCGATAAAACTTTGTCGAATTTCCTCAAAATTATCAACATTTACCACGTTTACATGTACTTAGTTTTCCAGATACTATTAATGAAGATGCAACTAATTACATAAAACGAACCAGTTTCCCAGAAAAACACACTTATTCGTAAAACTAAATTCCAGTTTGTACGATCTAAGATTTTGAGCGTTTCACGCATTGAAAACTGCATGTAAACACCAGCCAGACCCGTACATGCAAAAATTAAACACTTCGATCGAAATATCGTCGGATCGTCGTATTAAATCGACACACCAACGACACTTAGTACCGAAAACGCTGTGAACTGAGCTAAAACACGATTTCCGGGTCGGAATTTGATGTATTTACATGCTGAAATACATCGTCTACCACCTCGTTGTTCCAGATAATCAAAATGCATTATGGGTAATTCACACATGACGTCATATTTACCAGAAAACTAACCCCGCGTCATCCGGATAAACATCCGAACATGGTAATTGATAAATCCCAACAAAATCCCCACCAATTAACCCACCTCAAATTTCACCCCCTTATTATTCCCACCAACGCACAAACCTTAAACCCAACACCAACAAAAATGACAAAAATTCATTCAATTCGCGCACAACACAAAATGACTAAAAACCCCCGTCGCCGCGCCCCCTGCACGTGATTGCCGATCGTCTCGAAGCAATACGCTCTCGCCGAGGGGATTAAGCTCGCGAGGTCCCATCTCCTTGATGAAAGATGCTGCACTCAACATCCTTCGATCTTCTTAAAAAAAAAAAAAAAAAAAAAAAAAAATCCCGACCCCCCCCTCCCCCAACCCCCCCGCCGCCGCTTAATTTTCCATTCCAATTTGAATCGAACGGAAAAACATGAAATTTGGGAAAAACTGATTTCCTCTCAAACAGACACGAGAGAAAGTCAAACTAATGAGGGGCCTGCATCCACAAAAGCCCCGCCCGAGTTGGATTTTGCTGCAGAGCAGCGCGGGGCGAGGGAGGAGTGGTGGGGGGGACGGGGACGGTTGATTGAACGCGGGAGCGCAGTGGGGAAGGAGGGAGCGTTAATTGAGCGAAATGAAGTGCTGGATTTGCTGTTTATTGCCACCCTAAACGAATTTTCAAAGGGTCATCACCGACCCTAAAGACGACAAACAAACGCTGCGTTTTTCGCGCGCCGCCACGTGGCTGTTGTGCGACACGCGCCGGGATTGGGACGGGGAATGGGCGCACGCGACCACTAACGGTGTGTTGACCCCGTTCCGAGGAGAGGTCGAGTGGACGTGCGTCTGTTTGGAGTTTGATTTTGTAAGAATGGTAAATTCGGCGCGATGGAGAAATTGGAAACTTTTTTCTTTTTTTAATTTATTTATTGTTGTTTGGGGTATTCGCAATCTGTTTTATACTTGTAGTTCACAGGTTTTATTTTATTTTAATTAAATTAATGCATTTTTTAAATGTATATTATAGATGCTGAATTGTGGATTTCAATAGAAAAATGCATATTTTCATTTTGGATGTAAAATGGCTTATTTTAGATCGAAATTACATCTTAGATGTAAAAATGCACATTTCAATGCAGAATAATGCAATATGTTGATGCAGAATGGGGTTTTCAAGTCAAACATGCAATATGTTGATGAAGAAATGTGGTTTTCAAGTCAAAAATGCAATGTGTTGATGAAGAAATGTGGTTTTCAAGACAAAAATGCACATTTTGAATGAAAAATTGCAGATTTTGGATGAAAAATTGCACATTTTAGATGCAAAAATGCACATTTCAATGCAAAATTGCACATTTCAGACGCAAAAATGCACATTTCATGCAAAATTGCACATTTCAGATACAAAAATGCACATTTCAATGCAAAATTGCACATTTCAGATGCAAAAATGCACATTTCAGATGCAAAAATGCACATTTCATGCAAAATTGCACATTTCAGATGCAAAAATGCACATTTCAATGCAAAATTGCACATTTCAGATGCAAAAATGCACATTTCAATGCAAAATTGCACATTTCAGATGCAAAAATGCACATTTCAGATGCAAAAATGCACATTTCAATGCAAAATTGCACATTTTAGATGCAAAAATGTAAAATTTAGATTAAAAAATGCACACTTCGTCACGACAATGCTGTTTTTATACACAAAATTGCAAATTTCATCTAAAAAATGCATAATTTAAATTAAAAATGCATTCTCCAAAACTCCAATAATGTAAACCCAAAATGCACAACAAATTACCCAAAATGCATCCCAAATTCACCCAAATAAACCAAAAAACAAACAAAATCCAAACCATTACAACAAACGAAGAAAACAGTTGGCGAATACCCCGACGCATTCAATGAGCATACACAATCAATCCACTCTATCTCTCTTTTAACCAGCACAATCTGGGCGATAAAAGTCACTTGATACTTGTCTCCTGCTCGCCGCCCAAAATATCGATAATGTCCGCCGCATCGCTCTCAGCGTCGGAGATAGACGCCGCCTCGCCCGAGTCCTCCTTGTGCACACTCAGCGCGATGGGTGTGGCCAACGACGTGATGGCGCTCGACGCCGACGCTTCCTCGCTCAACTTCCGCATCTGTTTCTTGTGCTTCATTCGTCTGTTCTGGAACCACGTTTTCACCTACACACACCCCCCAACAACCAAAAAAAAAAAAACACCCATCTATATCTAAATTTAAATTTAAATCAAAATTTTAGGCCTAACCTGTGTTTCCGAGAGGCTCAATGCAGTGGCTAGCTCCACTCTCTCCGGCGTGGACAAATATCGTTGCGCTTCGAACCTTTTCTCCAAACCATTCAGCTGATGGTCGCTAAACACTGTCCGCGCCTTCCGCCGTCGACAGTGCTTAGCCGGCGATTCTCCTGGAGAAAACAGTGGGAACGGGAGGCCGTGGACGGCGGCTGCCGCTGCTGCTGCCGCGGCTGCAAAAAGCAGAAAAGAAAAACGTTGAGGAAAAGCCGGAGAAGAATTTTAACCAACGTTTTACCCGTTAAAGCGAAAAACTATGAATCAGGGGTCGGCAATTAATTTTAAGTGGGGTCCGGATACTATTGAAAATTTTTATCGAGGTCCAGAAAAAAAAACAAACACCAAGAATACCGTATTTTTGCAAAAGTACGGTATTGTTTCCGTATTTAACCTCACGAATGACGAACGTATGCTTCGTTCGTGACTTTCTGAGTTAGTTTTTTTTTACTTTAAACAAATATAACAAACGGAAAACCGAAATTGTAATTGCTGACAAAAATGGTGGTTTTGAATAAGAGCCGCGGCTTTTAATCGATAAAATACGGTAGTCGTTTTCGTCTTGCTGCTTTCGTTGAAAAACGGTTTTTTTGGTGAAGATGCGTTCAAAGTTCTTGTTTTTACTGTTTATGCAGTTTCTATATATAAACTGCAAAAACAAAACAACGCTAGAGTTGTTTTTCAAATGGTTTAACGCTGGCTTTTGGTTTTTACAACCAAATTCAAAATGGCCGCCTCGAATGTTAGATCGAGGGATCAGAATTTCAAGCATTCACCTCCCAAAAAGTGGGTAAATGCTAAATTGTGTTCAAATAAATGGACCACAACCACAATTGGTCGATTGAATGGAAAAAGATGCATTTTTATGCGCCATAAATACAAACTTTAAACGCGTCTAATGTTTTGTGATGTCACTTCCTCGAATGTTTGTGTTTACGGCATTAAAACGCACTTTGACGGTGTCCCGAAGGCAGCCATTTTGTTCCCACTTAAACTTCACTTCGCAAAATCAAGATAATCTGCATGTTAAGTTATACCCATAATGCTTCATTCTTAGCCATTACTCCATTGGAGTGTGTTTCCGTAAATAAATAAATAAATAAATAAATAAATAAATAAATATATTTTACAATATATTGTTTTACACTTAACTTATTCCAAAATTTATATACTTTATATACCGGTACTCGCGTATAATGCAACACTTTATAGAAAAATGCATTTTGAAAATAAATGCATTAACCGTCAACTAAAACACAATTTCAAAGGCAAATTTAAAAGTTGTAAAATTTTGAAAGAAATCATTTGGGAAGTGGGGAAAGTTTGTTGTTCTGCGAGACGAGGTTCTAATGTGCGTCGTTTCGTTTCTAATAACAACGCTCGATGTTGTTTAACTGGCGTCGGGGTCACTGGGAAAATGCCGTTGCTAAGTGGCATGAAGAGCGCGGAATGATGATGGTAAACGAAAAGTGACGTGGAATAGACTGAACAATCTTTTCATTAGATGTGCAATATAAATTGTCTTTCCTGACTCACCGTTTTCCAATTAGGCTTCGAAATGATCAAATTGAAATACCCGTTTTAATTAAACGGATAGATAGATAGCGACAGGAATAGAGTAGAGTAGAGACGCCGCGCGGATTACATTTATGCTAGAAAATAAAGGCAATTTTTCGGATAAAACCATCAGTTTCGCAACAAAAAATTGCACCTTTTTGTATAGTGTCAAACGTATTGCTTTACTTTATTTCTTTACCTATGCAGGTTTGTCAAAAATGCATTTTTTTGGTCTTGAACGATCGTTATCGACCTAAACTTGCAGTTTAATATCAATAATTGCTTTTTTTGTGCTTCCAATTCCACTTTTTGCATCTAAAAACTGTGAAATTACAACATTTCCAACTTAAAACAGCAGTTTTGTCTACAAAATGCGTTTGTGCACATAAAACTGCAGTTTTTGGTCCGTGAAAATGCATTAACGCACATAAAATTGCACGTTTTAACCCCCCAAAACCAAAATCTCATTTTTTTTACACCTTAAACCATTTCTTTCAATGCCCCATACATAACCTTACAAAACTAAAAAACCAACACAAAAAACAAAAAATACAAAAAAAACCAACAATTCCACAAAAACTTAAAAAAATCATCATAACTTCCACACCCCCAACACCCCCACAAAAAAAAATTCCAAAAAAAAACATAACCCCCAACTTAACTTATCCGTCCTCATGCAACACGATAACTAGCCAACTACAAGTGCAATTAACCGCTTGCACTCATTCCCCACCCCACCACCCACCTCCTAATTAAAGACTTACTCCCATCACATCCCCGTGGAACCTTTATCGTGCCGACTAAAAATCACTCTTAACGACCCCCCCACACCCCCCGCCATTTTTTCTACCTCTCTATCTCTTCCCCCTCTCCTTTTAATGGACCCCTGCAAAGACGGATCGGGATGACGAGCATTTCAGGAGGACCGGATTAAATCGTGGGCGTTGGTCGTTGGCGGCTCGTTGCCTCCAATTACTCACTACACCATTTGCGAACGCTTACCGGCCGCCGGCAAAAACAGGGTCTGCTGATCCAGATGAGACGCTTTGGGTGCGAACGGATGCTGCTGCAGGTACGCTGCGGCCGACAGCGCCGTGCACGGGTACGCCACATCCGTGAAAATGTGATGATGTTGTTGTTGTTGTTGTTGTTGATGGTGCAGGTGGTGGTGGTGGAGCGAGCGGACGCCGGCGCTTTCGGGTTTGTGTATTTTCGGACGCGACGGGTGCAGGATGTCGTCGATGAGGAAGGACGTGCACGGACGCGTCGCGGCGCTGTTGCTGGCGCCGTACACGTTGAAGCAGTTGATCATCTCGGGCTGCGCGATGGCGATCTCATCTCATTTGTGTTTGTGCGTGTGAGGCGCAGTTTTCGAGTCGAATGAGCGCTTCAACGAGTCATTAAGTCGCGTGCCACCTTCCCACCAATGGGGGGCGCTGCCTGGCAACCGGGGTGCACGTGCGGAGCGCGGGGTTGCGATTGGTTGGCTGCGCGCTGGATGGATAGCGGCACTGGCGGTGTTGCTCAATTTCGCTCCAATTAGTGTCATTGAGCAGTCCCCGCCTCGTCGTGCTTGGTTTGGGCGCTCGGTTTGGATGTGTTGAGAGCCTAACTCGTTTTACGGGTTCCGAAGGAGCGAACGAGCAGGGCGCGAGGCTTTTTAATGTGTTGAGTAGCATTTGGATTGTTCTAATCAGCATAATTGAAGGCAAAAGTAAATAAATGAGTTTTTTTTTATTATAATAATTAATAGCAGCCCCTGTAAAAACAAAATTGAGTAAGTCTTCCGAAAGGCCAACTGTCTTCTTCGTAAATCGCAGTGGGTGCGTTCAATAACTCATAAACGGTTGTTTAAACCCGTTTAAACAAACTTCTAAACGAGATTCTCGTTTAAATGGGTTTAAACGGGCTGAAAATAAACGAGCTAAATAGGTTGTTTAAATCTCCGTGTAACGTGTTTTCTCGTTAGAAACGCACAGTTTGGCCGCCATCTTGGATTTTCGTTAGATCGATTGCGACGATCGGCGGTCTAAGTACAATTTTGCAGCAATAGTTAATTTTGTTGAGTAAACAACAATATTAAACATCTGAACTGGACTAAAAAGACGGTTGCATTAACGATAGCCAATAGGAGCTGCCTAGGAGATAAATCACTAAGTGCATTCAATTCTTAAAAGGGTTTCCGAAATCGTGATTTTCTTGATTTTTAGAAATCAAAAAAATCGGATTTCAACTTTGAACAACCTTAAAATTTCCCAAAGTCTAACTGCTGCACATGCACATGTGAACCATGGGATTAACTTCCTGTTTGCAATGCGGGACATTTAAACAAAGTCGGCCGCGTTTGAGAGCTCAAACGCGGCCGAAATATCATGATTTTCCCAATTGCAATTATTAAATTGCAAACAAAAATAAGTGCTCCGATCGCTCTATGTGCAATTCAAGATGGCTGAAAATCAACTTGGAAATCAACGAAATCAAGGAAAGCGACCCTATATACGTAGCTTTCCCGAAATTGGATTTTTATGACGGAAAAACCATCATTTCCGGGCTCCCGAAATCAGCAAAATCCATTTTATATTGAACGCACCTACTGTTACAAGCGATTTAATTTTAATGCTTTATTTGAATTCTTTCAAGTTGACTTTTCAGATGTAGTGTACGCTGTAAAAAACGTCACATCCTGTTTGGACAAGTCATTTCAGACAAATAAGTCAATTCATCATTTCAAGATTTATTTATTTGGACGTAATTATACCGTAGAACAGGGCAATCACCATACAAGTTGATCTCCAATGATGTGGGAATATATTTTCTTGGCAATGGAATCTCTACTTATTGGCAGAGCACAAAAAGATAGTGTATCGGATGCAAAGCCCGAGGTCGTTCCAAATGGTCCAAAAGATATTTTTTGCTTTACCATATTTTACAAATTAAGAGTCGCCCTCGAATAGTAGCCGCAGCTGAGACACCAAAAATACAGTATTTTTGCAAAAGTGCAATATTGTTTCCTACATTAAACAAATGTAACAAACGGAAAACCGAAATTGTAATATTGCACGTAATATTCTCGTTGAGCAAATTTGCAATCATTTTAATCGATGATAAAAAGCGAGATCGGCTTTTGTGTGCGGTCATGGGCAGAGAGCGCAGAGCGGAGCGTCAGATTTCAGCGATTTGCTTGCTGCGAAGTGGCATTTAGGTGGCATTTTCAGCCGGCCAATTAGTCTAAGAGAGAGACAATTAGTGCGTGGTGACAGCACCGGAGCGGGAGCGGGGTTTGGTTTCCATTACACCGACGAGCATTCGTGCTGCGCTTCCGCCACCGTTAAGCTTCGTTTGCACGTCTTTTACCCGCGTCGTGATTCAATCTGGTCGTCCAGGGCAACGCGCTCGGGAGGTCGTGCTGACATTTGGACGGCCACTCAATTGCCCAATTTGTCCCCTCATTCAAGCGCCCTCTAACCGAGTTAGCCACAGCCTGCACTCGTCGAGCGATGGCTTAATGGGGAACGCGCTTTTCGCGTGTCATCCTCATTTTACGTCTTCTTTTTCCCTTTTTTCTTTCTTCTTTTTCTTTTTTTTCCTTCTCTCTCTCTCTTCATCGCCGACAGATGGTTTCAATATTCTCGCACTCGCTCACCCCCTTTCAAAGCTTTTCGCTTTTCCAACTTTGTGTTATTTGGCTTATCGACGGCGTTCTGAGATTAGCCAATTACCGAAGAAAATAGGCAAGCAGCTTAGGCGGTCGAGGCGCTGATGCATCTCATTAGGGGAAGCGCAGCGGCGCCCTCTCGCGAGACCGCAGAGGTGACATGTCGTAACAAGCAAATTCAACTGCGGATAGATAATATAGAAAAATAAAGAAAGAAAAAAAAAGTAGCTTATTAAAAATTATATTTCTATTATAAGTAAATGTATATTTTAAGCAGTTTAAGCATTATAAATGGATGTTTAACCAAACTTAATTCTTTTTATAATATCCATAGATTTTTGCCTAGCTGCAATGTTCATTACTACTCATTATAAAAGGTAAAAATCGATGCTTAGTACATGACACACCCATGGACAAAAAAATTCCCTGTGTACAGTGATTTTACAATATATACGGCAAATTTTTTTGTCCATGGGTGTACCTAGAAGCCTCATGTTCAGTCGTGGACAAAAAAAAACTTCCCTTCAGTTTAGCTGTTTTAATTTTATCTACCAGATGGTATAAAAATCCATTGCGATTCAATGACATCAATCTCGACCCGGTCTCTCGTCTTGCCCTAGCAACAGTATTAGAAGATAGACCGGACAAATAATGAGAGATAAACTTAAAACAGCTAAACTGAAGGAAAGTTTCTTTTGTCCACGACTGTACGTACATTGCTGGACTGGCCCGGCGAGATACTGGGAATTTCCCGGTGGCCCTTTTGTTGCGGCTTGATCTATCCAGATTTCCCGGTACTAAATTTGTTCCCAGTCCAGCCCTGCTCAATTATCGAACCATAAAGCTCCAAATTGCCACCTGGACTTTATTCGCAGCTTTACTATATCGTTATTGTTTCCACTTACCGGTTCTGATTAATTTTAATAGAACAAACGGGACATTTCATGCAATTTGTACATCTGGACGATTTAGGTGTCATGTCTGAAAAGAAAATTTAAAAAAATTTAGTTTAGTGTATGGCGTCACGAGGTTAATTTTAAATTTTTGCTTTTTGTGGATATTAATCGAGAGAAGGAAAAAAATTGATTGCTGTGTTCGAAGAGGGAATAAATAGGCGTTTTGTGTGCATATTTAGATCCGGTCGATGAAAGGGGAAGGCGGGGTTTATTAAATGAAAGACAACTCAATCGACTCACTAATGGATCCTGCTACAGTCTATTATATTGCTTTTGATGCGGTTATTTGAGAGTTACTTCGTCCCTCCTCACTGTCATTTTACGAGCATCAAGGACGGCGATTTCGAGCGTTTTTTCTTTTTACGAGACGATGAAACGGTTAAATTTGAACCAGAGTTCAAAATGGTAACTGTAAATACGATAGTAGAATGGAGTGGATACAATTTGAAATATTATTTTATGATTGGCTAACGATTGTCGAAATGGCCAATGAGAGGCGAGAGTTGGAAGTATGAGACATAACGAGTTATGAAATCGAAATATCCTGTATCATGCATGTTTAGAATGAATATATTCCGTGAAATAACCGTTTTAATTATTCGGAAATAAAGAGAAACGCAAATTGATTCAGAAGTTTTAGAAAATTCTATAATTTAAAATTAAAATGGAGATATTATTAAAAATATTGCGCATGCGTGCGTGCAATTCTATCACAGGTGCCCAACATCCTGAGACGATGCACAAACATCCGGGAACATCTCTCATCTTATTGGTTGAATTGCTCGACTTGCTTGTTTCTAATTAAGTCAAAAGAAACACAACTATCTGACAAATGCAATTCAATTAAACTGAAAATAGCGTCCAAATTAGCCCTAATAAACCCGTGTGAAATAAATCGCACCGAAAATGCGTGATTTGAATCGGACGCGCCATCTAATGGCCACTGATCGCACTACCCGCACCAACCACATACATGAAAAATATTACACATGAAACAAATTATTTTACATTTTTTATTTCAGAAATTGGTGACTCGGGAAAATTCAAATTCGAAATCGTCTTGGTTCGATGATCGACGACGACTTCTAACATAAAATGAATAAAAATGAGTTAATTTATTGATAATAATGAAAACAGAATCGGAATTATCGTTAGAAATGTGTAAAAATCGTCCAAGTTACCATGTACTAATTCCAGTCTAGTTGTCAATAAATCTAGCTTTAATCGGTATACCACGAAATTCACAACTACACTAGAATGAGGATCTTTTATTCCTTGTTTTCTATTTAGGCAAAAATTTGTATTTTTAACATAGAAATCGACAATTCGTTGATTAATGAACAAATCCTAGCGAAAATCGAGGAGAAGTACGTAAAAAAAAATATTTTTTGTTCATCTGATTTGATTAAATTTGGGTAAAACTTTAAAAAAAATCAAATTTTCTAGTTTAGTTTTAAATTCACAACTGTACTGGAATTGGTCGACATTTTTAATTTATACCTGTGTGCTGCATCGAGTGTTGGAAATCGAATTATTGCATCGGATTTTCCAATTGTGATCACTCGTCGACACGAATAATTCACGATTTTGATTTTGTCGAAAGTTTGCCTGAATAAACAAATCCAAAATCAATCTATTTCTTAGAAATAAAAAATACAACGGTTTATTCACATTTATCGTCGCAGCCATTTTCCAAAATGGCGCTAACGCTGGTTAAAAATGCACATCGTCCGAAATTAAAAAGGTCGATCGCGAACCATGGATATCAGCAAACCTGTCTGCTACATTTTACCCGTAGTGCTTATATGAACAACCGTCACCTAAATTCAAATAAGAATTTAATATCTCTTGCAGTTTTATACCATACTCGAGGCTTGAGCGAACAGCAAATGTAATTTTTAGCCGTGAAAAAGCACATTTTGGCACTATTTATGCATGAAATAAAGAATCGAAAATAATAATTGTTTTCGTTGGTTTGTAGGTGCAGAAATGAACGTTTCTCAACAAAAAATGGGATTTTAAACACGAATATCCATTTTAAACCTCATCAAATGCAATTTTTAAGCTTAAAAATCCATTTCTGAGTGGAAAATCCATTTTTATATGCAAAAATAAACATTTTACAACAAAAACAGCCTAAAAAGAGTTCAAAAATTGCATATTTCGACCATTGCATATTTCGACCAAACTAGGCCAAAAAATTGCATATTTAGACCAAACTAAGCCAAAAAATTGCATATTTAGACAAAAAAATACACATGCTGCATATTCAGACAACAAAATAAATACATTTTGTAGTCCTGACTGCTATCAAGCCGTAATTACAACCTGTGCATTATTATTTCCTCCTAAATGATTTGTTCGTTTTCTTTACTCAAGTCGCACCCGCATCGAAATTGATAAATTCAGCTTCGCCATGACTCTCGTTTCCAAAGCGTTTCCAAGCGTCGGTTTACCTTTCGGTATCTTTAAAAAAAGCAGAAAATAAAATAAATTAACACATTTTAACCAGTTTATTCGACATTATTCAACACAAACTTGGCGATTATCAATGTCCCAAACGAAGGCCGCCATTACGGTTTTTGTCACGTGATTGATGACGTAATCATCGATCAAGGATTAAGTTCCGGGTTCCACACTAAACCCTAAACGACTTCCACGGTACAATCACACTAAGCAAAACACGACTCCTGTGTTGTTTGAAAACATGGCGGAATCGAGCCTGCAATCCGCACCGAGCTGCACGTTTTTCGCAGCCGTCGAACGAGTGATCACCAACTGGAATGCGCTTAAGGTAAATATCCAACATGTTAAAAGACGAAAAACGTTTTAGAATGAAATTTTATTCAATTTATTGCAAGGTAGCTGTGGAAAATGGCATGGGACACCCGCACGCGCAGGAAAAGGTGAAATGGCTAACCCAAGTTGTAGACGAATTTTTCAATCGAAATGGTAAATTAAAATTAAATTATGTCGACAATTTAATCCAACGTGTTTGTTTAATCGTAGAAGACCTTTTCCCAGAGGAAACTGAGGATTTTATCGCCGATATTCTGAATAACGAATTCGATACCATAGTAGAAGATGGCAGTGTTTTGCAAGTATGTGACATTATTGCTCTTTTATTATGATAGAAGCTGTAAAATGTAATCTAATTTAATTTTTTAGGTTTCACAAACATTGTGCAGGTTATTTAAATTGTATTCGGACAAACAGACTGAGGAATTCGAAAGTTTATTGGCGACTTTGCCCATTTCGAGCCTGACTGATTGGAAATGGAATTCACAAGACGAGATTGGTGATGATGTAAGATTTGGAATTTATTAACTTGGATTTGGTAATTAAATGGTGGTAAAACGTGTGTTTGATTTATTTAGGGTCGACAAACATCGCAATTAATACCGGAAGTGGAAAACATTGGGATGGAATTGGGAGAAGATGATGACGGTGGTTGGAAAGTTGTGAAAAATAGCAAGAAAAGATGAAATAAATGTGTTTTAGAAATTTATTTTACTTGACAAGTTTATTATTTTAACGCTGGAGTAACCGCGAGAAGTAATCGGAATTAAATAAAAATTCTAGTCACGAAATTTGATTTTAAGTAAACAAAGTCGTGTTTTGTTTAAGAAAAAATTGTAAAAATTCAAAATTGTTAGCGGTAGCTATGAAGTGGAGGATAATTCATGCAAAGATTGATTTGTTGAAATTTAATCTGGTCATGTGATCCAAATTCATTAAGTTGCGGCAGAGCGAGATCAAACACCAAAATGTTGACACGCATTTCGTATCCTCAAGCACGAATAAACGTAAGTATGCCAGACAACAAATATTTCTTTATTTATTTTCATATTCCATGTTAGTAAAGGGTACTACTGTAAACTCTTAAATTTCGTATTTTGAAATGGAGAAATAATCGTGCTATCCGGACGAACATTTTGATATCCATTAAAGGACACGGGTTTTGCCAGTTTGCTTACATTTTGCCGTAAATCAGTATTTTCTCCTTTTTAATTACATTTAATCTTAATTTTATTGTGTTCATTGGAAAGTAGACCAAAAACTGCACCGGAAAAGTCTATTTTCCAATCTTATGATTAATTTTTTAATTCATTTTTTTGGAAATTACACAAACCGGAAGTTGAAACAGAAACATTCATGTCAAGTTAAATAAAAGCCTTTTGTTTGTTTCAACTTCCGGTTTGTGTAATGTCAAAAAAAAACAAATTAAAAAATTAATCGTAAGATTGGAAAGTAGACTTTTCTGGTGCAGTTTTTGGTCTACTTTACAATTCTAACGATAAAATTGATATTTAAAAGTAGTTAAAAGGGAGAAAATACTAAATTATGGCGAAAATTTTACAAACTGGTGAATTATTTTAAAATTATATTAAAATTATGTGAAATCACTAAATATTGACATTTTCCGTTCAAAAAATCGTTGATGTTCCAGTCGGTCCTGTTCACGCCTATATTTTTTGTTTTAAATTATAGTTTCTCCAGATCATTCATTAATGCGCATGTCATGTTCCAATGATAATTTTTAATGACAGGTTTCTTCCAAATTGAATTTATAATTTGTGGTCTGAAAGTGTAAACATAAAAATTGTAAAAACAACTACACAGAAGCAATAGCACATCTGTATTTGAGTTAATAACTTGCTGAAAACAGTAATTACTAGTTCGGGAAAATATATTTGAATTAACGATTACTTGAAACTTCAAACAGAAGTAACAAGTACAGCTGCGTTGCAGTGGAATAGGCAAGAGTGCACATTTCCACATCTGATTAATTTTCAAAGCTGTAAGTTTAATAATTCCTAATCATCAAATTATAATATTTAAGCATCCACATTTGATCCTAATCGAATCAATTCATCAAATTGTGTCTATTTAAAATTAAATGAGTGACAGTCATTTTTAAAACTATTACACTTTCATTCTATGGTCATTCTATCGGCACAATTGTAGCGATCAAACTAACTTGTAGACATGACGCCCCCTCTAGAATAGTGCACATGTCTTGTCGCCCAGAAGAGTATTCTATCTAGACAATACATAACTGTCTAAGGGTCCATGGTCCATGGTAGGCATGTTTTCAAATTTTGAGACCCATAAGATCTTACTTTCCTTAAAAGTATTGCAAAATTTGTCAGAATAGGCTATGTAATTTCTGGGTCCCATTTGTTGGCCCACTAATTTTTCTGAGAATCCCACTAAAAAAATATAAAATTTCCCACTTCCTGAATTTCCCACTAAATTAATTTTATTGTCCCACTAATTTAACTAAACCCAAATTCATTAATTTTCCCATTATTTAGTGGGATTCTCAGGAAAATTAGTGGGGTTTTAAATTTCTAATTTCTAATTTAATCCTATATTACCTCACATTAAGTGGCATGCTGTTGGGCATGGGTTTAGCAGGTTTTTGAAACTTCATACAAAAGGTTTATGCCGGTATAAAGTATAAAGCGAAACATGCCGGTATAAATGCCCAGTTCACACCTAAACCACTTTTGTAGAAAACCCGCCAATTTTGTAGAAAACCTGTGTTCACACTATCACAGGTTTTCTAGAACTCAAAACTAGATGGCAGACTTTTCTACAACTCAAGTAGAAGAAAAGTTTTCTTAAACTTGACGTCACAACTACAAAACACACCCTCATTGTGTCATGTGACTAGTTTTGGGCTAACGTTCACAAAAAATGGCTGCCAGTAGCAGGTTAAAACGTCATGACAATTGTACAAAACTATCCTTAAGTGTGAAGAACTGATTTCAGATTTAGACTTTTAGAAAATCATAAGTTCTAGAAAAGTGGTTTTAGTGTGAACCTTGCATATGTGAAAAAGCTGGTTTTTTGTTTTTTGTTTTGCTTTAAAGAGCCCGGATGAATAATTATGTTGGTTTTTGGGCCTAAAATTTGAGTTTTCCTAATTTTCTGCGGATTGCTACTAAAATCTGGGTAAATTTATAGAAATTTAAGCCAATTTCTTACATTTTGGAGATCTAAAAAGGCTTTTACGCTTGTTTTGGCTGAATTTTCATTTAGAAAAATTTGTACTTGCTTACAACGGCATGCTGTTATAAACGAGGTTTATCAGCATGCCGGTAAAGCCCGAACTACACCGGCATGCAGCTTAATGTGAGGTAATACGGTAAATAAAACTGTAAAATTAATAATTTAAATAGAATCCAATTAGGATCAGATGCATATCCAAAAAAACATACGAGGGGGTGGCTGTTTTCAAGTGCATTAGCAAACTCAATGCATTTCACAATTCATGGTACCATGAAGAGTGGTCCAGGTGCAGTACCACTACCATGAGATGCGGTACTTTTTGAAAAGTACTATATATATATACATGTACTGGTACCGCTGAAGAAATCCACAAAAGTAGCACAAAATCTGAAATTGAGGAATTGGGACAAAAATTGATTAAAAACGCAAATAACTCGAGAACGAAAGCTCGGATCGTCAAAAACTAAACACCAAACGAAAGAGCGGAAAAAGGTGCACCAGAAACGTTAATCAAACAACACTGCACACAACTACGGTAATGATTCATTACCACAGTTTCAATTTTTAATATTTAAGCAGATTTGTCTCAACCAATGTGAATTGCCTATTTCCTATTTAGTTCCAGCATCATAATTCATGCTGAAAAACTTTTTATTCTATCAAATATGCTATTGTTGAGTAACTACGGTGACAACAATCCACAATATTACCCCCATACTGCACAAATGGCGGCTAATTCAAATCTTGCGTTATTTTTGGGACACCCTATATATATATCTCACATTGTTAATAATAATTAATAATCAGGCAGATGTTGTATTCTTGACTTTGATCCGTTGTTACAAAATGTAAATAAAGCAGACGACGTTCTGAGCTGAGAGAACGAGGTTGTCTCTTCTTTTCGGTATAAACATGACGGTTCGAATCCAAATTCAATGTTCTTTGTGTCTACTCCATTGAAGACACAAAATATTCTCTGTTGAAAAAAACAACATTCTAATCCATCTCTAAACCATCTCAGTTTCTATAACACACTTTTTTCTTTTAAAAAATAGAAATTGAAGTTTCGACGACGAATGATCAAAAGACTTAAACTAAAAGTCAAAGACGTACTGAATTCACTGAAAGAAGAGAAAGATCTCCTGCAGTTGTTTCAACTAATTAATGATAGACCACATAGTCTCACGTTTCGTATTTTTTGGTCTTTTCTTGTTGTAGTCTGTATTCTTATCTATTGTTTTCAAATTTTTGACCGCATTTCTTACTACATGCAAAGCCCAAAAGCAGTTGATGTCTACGAAGAAAAGATGGAAGAATTTCAGTTTCCTGATTCGCACGTGTGTGTACCAATAAATAAGTACATAACAGATTACTATGACTCATCCGGCTTAGATCGGACGGAAAAAGATTCTCTAAGCCCAATCGACAAACTTATACCCCGTGACGATGTTGATCTTACTAAATTATGGAATTTAAACTACAGTTATGAAGCCATTCATAATTTATTCGCGATTGATGAACGTCGCCAAAACAAAGTACGTATAAATATTTTAAACATGTATGTAGCCAATCAAAGTACATAGTGTCACGAACCAGTTTTTGGTCTCGTTGAAATGTGATTGAAAGGCGCCTGGTTATGAGCACTGGAAGGGCGTGGTCCTGACTACTGGCCCGTTTATAGAAAGTCTGCCTGGTTTAGGAGGCAGAAAATCTTTAGTTAGTCAAGCATTTACACGAATTAACATGGCCGACTGGTCTCCTAGAGCCGTAAAAACATGACAGTAAGTAAAGATATTGCATAGAATACAGATTCCACGCTTGTTAATTAAAACAGTTGCCTAAATGGGGCCGCCGATGGTGAAGCGGTTAAAGAAACGGACAGTCAAAAAGCGCTATACTAGTAATGTCATTCCATGTCTCCAGAAAGCGTGCCACCCGCATATAAAAAAGGTAAATGGGACTTAATTATGCGTTCAGAATAAGAATCCTTGGCTAAAGGAAAATATATGAATTAATATGACTGCCAAGGTTGTCTTAGGCCTATGCAATGTGATTTACAATGGTCAACCACTCTTGTCCTTATGGAATATATTTAAGATGATGGCCAAGGGACATTCATGAGTGACATCGTTTGAATGTTGGCTTAATTCTTGTGTCCGCAGACTAAAGGAGCTCTTAACACACTCAGTGTCACCCTCAATCTGCCCAGATTCAAAGCTCCCAAGCCCTTAAGCAAGTTCCAGTAACTTGGACCGGTCTGAACAGAAAGGACCAATCACAAGCTGCCACATCCAAACCAGGCATCCAATGGGAAACGCTGTGAATATTAAGCAGATGACTCACAAAGCATAGGTAAAGCAAATATCAGAAGGCCAGGGGGTGGACTGGTCCAGAGAGATCAAAGTAATACCTTGGATCCAGACCAGATAAAGGAAATGATAAACTAGGTGGCATTTGGATAAAGTTGTTAATTTATTCAAACACTTTTGAATTCAGAACTTAAGCTTAGGATGTTAGGAAATCAAGGAACAGGAAAGAACAAAAGGTAAATCAAATCACAGCTAGGGAATCACCAAATTCATCTCTGAGAATCACTAAAAAGTTCAATTGGGTTTACCAAAACGGTACAGTATAAAAACTCATACCAAATGCCAGTGTGACAACACTTTAACTTTAACATTCAAGATCAGTACAGTCAAGCCTCGTTACAACGAATCGCAAGGGACCCAAAAAATCGTTTTGTTATATTTTGTTATACCAATTTTTTTTAATGTGGTGTTCTATGGCCAACCAACGAACCAACCAAGCTATTTTTAAGTATTCGTTACAACAAAAATTTCGTTATTTTGCGGTTAATTGTAACGAGATTCGACTGTATAATTATTCTCTAACATAACCATGATATGCAATAAAATTATTTCACACTGTATTTGTTGGAATGTTGTGTATACATTTCAGTATGGAAATGTGGTAATCTGTAGTGTGGTGCCACACGAGTGGCACCAATGATTGTATTGTACAGATTTAACCCCCAGTCCTAATAAAGCCACCCATAGAGTAAAACGTGCTCTGAGACTTTCACTTTAAGCAGTCACGACATCACTAACGGTATTTTCAAATATATTATTTAATTTTAGTCTGTTTTCATAATACTGCAGATTTATTATACTAGTACTACAGTCCAATAAATGTTGCTAACAATACCACTGCTTTTTTGTGTTTTTTTATTGATCATTTATTTTCCATCCCTATTAGAAAATTGACACCGTGGAACCACGTTTGTATTTTTGGTAATTAAAGCAATTTTCTTTTGTTGCTACTTATTAGACTGAAGATTGGGTCTGTGTATTGGCTTGACTTAGGATTATGTGACACCTGGTGTGTGACCTTTTGATTTTTGATTTTTTTTCGAAGTACCATTATTTAGCAGAGACTATATTTAGCTTTAAGTTTTTGACCGTCTGGCCACTCAGGGTGACCTATGTCACTGCCACACACAGCCTTACGGCCCCAAGGTCACCACCCCCTTTTGGGTGAAGTGACCTACCGTCTTAACCCGAATAGTACTGGATCGTGTTGTATTCGAATACAACACCATGGTGTTATATTTGAACCAATAAGAACAACTTAATTTTTTTTCGAAAAACGTTGGAGTGTCAATGTTTTTCGATTTAATGTTGTGGAAACGTAACGTTTTATGGTTGTATACATGTATCTCAAACCATTGATTTTGTACACAAACCAAAAATAAAGACTTTTCTCCCATTAATATTTTGTTGTTGCTTTAATTTTTAAGTATTTAGGACAAAATCTGATTCGAATCTCAATTCGAATATAGCACTATCGTGTTGTATTCGAATTTTTTGACCATGTTTGCAAATCAGCGATTTTTGAGAAACTCGAATACAACACGATCCAGTACTATTCGGGTTAAGACGGTAGCCTGGGGGAGGAGGGAGCTAAGTTGTGTGGAGAGGAGCTGCAGAGTGTGTAAAGTCCTTTCACCGGGCGTAGAGAGACGAAGGTCTCTCTCTGACCGTGAGAGCAAGAGGAGCTGTTACCATCAAAGGGACAGAACGTGTCCCGGCTAAAGTGGATTCTGCACACCTCGCCATTCACTACAGTGACGCTCAGTGCTATGGCGGTCTCCATAGTGCATCCTTCATGAGTGGCTGCTGCGGGTCGTAGGTGAGTACGACATGAATGTAAGGGTACCCGTTCTAATGGCGAATCGTCCAAGGGCGAATTTCCAAAATTCGCCATTGGAAAGCTATTTTGACGTTTCCAATGGCGACTCTAGGAAAATTCGCCATTGGAAACGTGATATTGAAATTCGCCATTGGAAACGTTATTTGCGTATCCAATGGCGAATCTGGATACATTGAAATTCGCGAATCTGTGGGCGTGTCATCTAGCGCGACTCAATCTACCACGACATGGATCTACCGCGACTTTGAAACTTGTATTTTGGGTAGTTCTTCTTCCAATTCCTAACAATGGCTAACAAGGGGGGCTGCGACCCCCTTGACCCTCCAGGAGCCTAACCTTTTTTATTTATTTATTTATTTATTTATTATTTATTATTTATTTATTATTTATTTATTATTTATTTATTATTTATTTATTTATTTATTACTGGTTTTTTAATGCAAAACCATTTTTTGGGATGGCTTGTCTCGGTAGATTCATGTCGCGGTAAATAATGTCGCGCTAGATGTGCGTCCCTGTGGCTAATTTTTTCCATTTCGCCATTGGAAGTGTAATTAGACCTTCCTAATGGCGAATTGGTTTAATGTTTACCCATTCGCCATTAGAAAGGTCCAAATACGTTCCCAATGGCGAATTGCGAGAAATTTGCCGTTGGGACTGCTTTTGGATAGAATAAAGTAGAAATTTGCCATTCGTTCAAATGGCCAGATTCGCCGTTGGGCAATTTGCCGTTGGAACGGCACCCCGAATGTAATGTTGAACCTACCACGTCACCCATGGGGCTCACGCCCTGTGTGTGACGGGTCGGTTGCCGGTGCGGTGTGCCCTCGTGGCACCCCTGCAACGGGGTGACGGGATTTCTCATACCCCTAGACAACATATTAAAGGCCAACAACCAATAATAGGGAAGTTTTGTCATTTATTCGTGAGTATGCGTCTCACACCAGGACTACTAGTCCCCTAGTTAACCTGGCGAAGACCATATCAGTCACAAGTTAACAACATTTATTGACTTAGTATAATCAAAACTTAGCCTCGTGTTAGCAAAACTAAAATTAATTTTTCTGAAAATTGAATATTCATTTTATTTCATTTCATTGTGAGTATAGGTACAGGTTCCACTAAATATTACCATGACTGAAGAACTACAGCCATGGGGTACTTGTACCAAATTTACGGGTGAGTTACTGTAAAACCAAACTTTAATTGCTTTGGAAAGTTAAAAATTATTCCAATTACAGTAAGAGAAACTGTGAGGGGTTCTAGAATTTTTACAAGAATCGGATACGACATAACAGCCAATGAATTGAAACCAGGAACATCATTTACGCTAGTAAATAAATGTCTTACCAGGTGTGCACAAATATTAACACAGAGGTATCTTTTAGATATCAATGTCCCTACCACTAGATTTTCAATTGGGTTTCGTGCAAACTGCAGCCACTTATGCTAAACTGGGATTACGTTTTAGACTGGTAAATCTGCATCTGACAGTACCCACACCCCTCAAGCACCATAATGTAGTACCACTGTTCTCAAATCAAATCAAATCAACCATTCACGCTTACATAATCATAAAAGATAATGTATGTAATAATGTAATATGGAGTATACAGTACCGTACATTTGAATGGTTGAGCTTGCCGTATCAATGCCATCGGTAAATGTGGAAGGCATCCGAATAAACTTTGCTTTAATAGAATTACTAGTGGTTACGTATATTAGTAAAGTAAATTCCCATTAATTAAAATAAATTTTTTAGCATCAATTCATTAGCACAAAAAATGACCTTTGTGTACAATATAAGGAGTACATGGAATGTGGAAAAAAATGTGTGGAAACAACTTTAGACGAAAACCACTGCTGGTTCGTGCAAATCAACGTTTAACTGAAATACATACGTATTTAATAAACTTTATTTTGAATTAATAGGTTGCCTTATAGACCAAGATATTCCAAAGGATATCCCCTTCCGCTTTGCAATAACTCTGAAGAGACGTTAGAAATGTACAAGAAAAATAAGAAAGATATGGTAGGACCAAATCCTCGAGTTACCTGTGGCTGTCCTAAGAATTGTGAAACCAAAGAAGTTGATGTTTTATTTCGATTGGAACATAACAGTGATGGCACGTCTTTGGGTTCCTGGCACTTACTCGACGATCATGTGGTTGTAATGAAAGAGCGTTTGATTTATAAATTAGACGATCTCGTGTGTGATTTTGGTGGAAATCTTGGTCTTTGGTTAGGACTATCTTCACTTTCCTTACTCAACTTGATTTTGGTTGTTGGAAAACGTTGTGTTATAAAGCTCATTAACCACAAAGATGTTGCAACAAGACAAATTGAAGCTTACATTAGAGCCAACCAACCAACTACGAACTGCCAAAAACCAAAAAAGCTATTTTCTGTCATTTATCTTTGCTTGTTTGGATTCAGTGGATTTATAGTTCAACAAAGAATTCAATTGTATTTGAGTAAACCAATTCAAAGAACAGTGGCTATAGAAGATCCAGCTAATGTGACATTTCCAAATATTATCATTTGTGCAGGAGAACATAAGGGAAAAATAATAAATACTAAAGAAAAATATTTAAAGCAGCAAAAACTGAACAACTCAAAATGCAATGTAGATTTATTGGATCTAATTGACTTTGATTACAATCAGTTTTCGGCTGAAAAACTGTGGAAGCTGGCTTACACGCAACCATGCCCACGAGATTTTGCGCGATTGTCCGTAAGTAAATCTTGACTAAGTTCACACAGCAGATGTATTTTAGGCAGAATTTAGATTCCGAGGTTCATTCTGCGGAAGGTATTAGAGGGGCCAGAGGCTTTTTGTGTAGGAGATGACTATTCAGTTGGTACTGTGATATTTAACTTGCACTAAGACAACTACTTTATAGTTTGCTGCCCTAGTCCTCTGATAACCTTCCCAATGTCCAGTGACTAAGTACATCAGTTACGGGCGTCATGATTAAACTGTTTAAAAAAACATATGGCATATGGGCATATCACAACCTCAAGTAAATTGATCATGTCATCCATCTCACCCATTAAAGAAGAATTCAATTTCAAAATAAATGTCAAATACTCACTAAAATATCCATATAATACATTGGAAACTTTTGGGATCTCTCAAAGGGTACAGAGCTCTGGGTGCTTCATATTATAATTATTAAACGGCATGCTTAAAGAAAATCTTACCTCAAAATAAAGGTGACTGACTTAATTGGTGCATTTCTTTAATCATCATTTTGGAAGTGAGGTGGCCAATTTTACAACAACCTTATTTGGCGGCTGGATCAGTATGGTACGGTGGCCTATTATTATTATTTTTATTATTATTACCGGTATTATTATTATTATTATTATTATTATTATTATTAAAAACAGCTAGGCATTCGCAATAGTTTAAACTAAATTTTTATTTTTTAGAATCCGTTTGACGATAAACTTTTGAATTTTCGAACATTTTCTAAATTCCCAAACCCACTTGGAACTTGCATTAAACATTCCTTTGGTAATTAATTGCTTTTCATTAGACAAAATAAAACAGATAGAATTTGAATTAGGTTCAATAAAATATCAACTATACACTATGTTTACTGACTGTATCGTAGAAGTCAATCGTATGTGCAAACCGGACTACACACAAGTAAATATTGTTAAGTGTACAAAGTATAAATATCTAATCACATTAATTTCAGATTTACTTCACTCCAATTGAAGATCCCAATTTTTCATTTGATTTCAATGTCGCTTGTTTATCATCATTGAGTACAAGTATTTTGATTAGAAGACTAAATGTACGTAACACTTTTCATTCATAGTTTGTGCAAAGCATTTGTTTGGAATTCATTACACTGAAAACCATTTCAGAACCATCGTCTAAACACTAAACGTAATCCATGCAATGCAAATTTAACTCAGTATTACATGTGTAAACGCCAATGCATAGTCACTGAGATAGAGAACAAACAATCGTGCAGGTAAGAGTAAAAGAAATATGTGCAAGGTTTCAGCTGTGCCAAAAGGATTAATTTTTTTGTTTCTATTTTAGCATGCCGTTTGCTATTAAAAAACACCTTGCCTTCTGCAACTCTTCAGCATCAGCCAAAGCAGTGCGAGCATTGTACTATGAAACACACTCAAAAATTGAATATTTTGCTAAGTTATGACGCAAAATATGAATTATATAAAGAGGCAATAAATGTTGTTTAACTATAGGCTTGTCCAATTAATTTAATATTTACTAGTACTTAAAAGAAAAACCAGGTGGAGGGCTTGACCTCTACTTATGGTCTAGCCCGAGACCTGACCCCCAGTCCAATTTTAAGGAACTGAGGAATAAAACAAGTAGTTTCAGAAATAAAACTTTATTTACTGAAAACATCAAGGAGAGGTGACGGATCGACTTTATTGGTGATCTGAAAATACAATAAAAAACCATAAACAAATGTTGTTAGGGTGGTCAAGATATCTATCAACCAAAAACATAAAATCCAAATGAGGGTGGGAAATAACAACATTTATTGCCTCTTTATATAATTCATATTTTGCGTCATAACTTAGCAAAATATTCAATTATATTACAGCTTAGGCAATAAATGTTGTTTAACTATAGGCTCTTCGTAGCCTCTAAAACAGTAGAAGTAAAATCAGTCGAAATTCTCTCGACTGGATGATTATAAAATTTGAAAAATATCGAGGCAGAGGACCAATCTGCCGCTCGAAGGATGTGAGATAAATTAACTCCTTTTGACCAAGCAAAGGAAGTGGCGGCTGCACGGGTAGAATGGGCCGAAAAAATAGCAGTGTTTACTCCTGCCATGGACAAGGTTTCCTTGATCCACCTGGCAATAGTGGAAGAAGTGACCGGTCCAAAAGGACGTGAGGACGCCAAAAAGAATTGAAGAGAGGATCCGCGAAAAGCGGCTGAGTGTTTTAAATAAAATTTAATGGCCTCGACCGGACATAATTCCTCGTCCTCGAAACGGGGTAGAACGAAAGGGACTGTAGAGGAGGATTTTCTCTTTCCTAGGAGAGGAAAAACACAAGAGTTAGCTGAAAAAACTACTTTGGATGATAAGAGTTTGAGATCTGAAGCCCTTCCTGCTAAGGAAAGGGCCAAGAGTGTGGCGATATGACGATTAATCTCTAACTTGGAGAAGGTAGGAAGTAAAAGAAACCGTGACTTAAGGAAGAGAAGAACCGGGCCTACATGCCAAATGGAGGAATATTTCGGAATTTGTGGACGCGAATTTGCGATGCCTTTCATGACGCGCCTGATAAGTGGGTGAGAACCTAGATCAATTGAAGAAACTAAACTGATGGTCTGAGAAATAGCCGAACGATGGGCATTTATTGTGCTAAGCGCAAAATTATCAGTAAAAAGAGAAGAAAGGTAATTTGCCAACTTTATGGCAGATGGGCGAACAGGGTCAACATTGTTTCGTGTAGACCAGTGGAGCCAAGACTTCCAGTGTCCGTCGTAGATCTTATTTGATGAGGACTGCCAGGAACACCCCACCAATTTGGAAGCGTTCGTTGAAAGACCTCCGTTTCCGAGGGAACCGATGACAGTTTCCATGCGGCCAGCTGCAGGGATCGCGCTAGGAGAAGCGGATGGGGTTGTTTCAGCGCATTCGTCAAAAGATTCGGGAGTTGGGGCAACCGTATCGGGGATTCCGTCGATAGGGACCAGAGAAGCTGAAAAATAAATCTCGATTTAGTAGAAAGAAAAGAACAAATTTCCTGAATGTGGAATTACCGGAAACCAAGCTTGGCTAGGCCAAATCGGGGTGATCAGAACTATTCGAGTAGGTGTCGAAGCATTGCGGATTTTTTGAAGGCATTTTGGAACGAGGCAAAAAGGAGGAAAAGCGTAAGAAATTCCTGATCCCCAGTCCTGAACTAAGGCATCAAAGGCCTGAGCAGCAGGGTCGGGCTTCCAGCTAAAGAAGTTTTCTAATTGCGCATTATGCATTGCCGCGAAAAGGTCTAAATAAAAGGGACCCCAAATTTGATCAATGGAGTGAAAGACCTTATGATTCAACATCCAGTCACCTGAGTCTACGATCTTACCCCTAGAGGCCGCGTCCGCTTCTATATTGAGGCGACCCGGGATGTGCTCCGCTTGAACAGAGATATTCCTTTCCATAGCCCAAGACCAAAGGTCTTGTGCTACGGCAGTAAGGTCTCGGGATCTGGGGCTGCCCAGATGATTAATGGAGGCAATCGCTGCGGTATTGTCCATTCTAATCTTAACTATACTATCGGATAAATCCTTAGCAAAAGACTTGAGACCCCAAAATGCAGCTAAAAGTTCAAGAACATTGATATGTTTCTTAACAAGGGGAGAGGGCCAGGAGCCTCCTATACTAACGCCTGAAGAAGTTGCCCCCCATCCTGTTAGGGAGGCATCGGAATCAAAGCATAAGAGACAAGGTTTAGGAAGAAGAGATCTGCCCTTGCAAAATCTCAAATTTTGTTTCCACCATAAAAGCTCTGACCTAGCTTCTTCTGTTATAAAACATGTGGATTCATAATTTCCGGTGAAATTACGGGCTTTTAAATGTTGCAGTCCCCGGTAATGTAGGGGCGCAGAGGAAATGGCAATTGTTGTGGCGTTAAGTTTGCCGATAATAGAAGACAGTTCTCGTATAGAACAGGTTTCTGATTGAAGCAAGTCTTCGAGGGAGGAAAGAATATTCTGAACTCTGTCTGGTGGCAAGGAGACGCTCATAGAAACTGAATCAATTAGAAAGCCTAAAAAGGTAATCGAAGTAGTGGGCTCAAGGATCGATTTTTTCAAATTAATGATAAAACCCAGAGCGCGAAAAAGAAGGCAAACAAAATCCCTCTGTCGTGTAAGAAGTTCGTGAGATTTATTTATAAAAAACCAATCGTCTAAATAGACTGCTAACCGAACGTAAAGAGATCGAAGGAAAGTTGCTACAGCTCTACACAATTTTGTAAAGTAAAAGGGAGCGGGACCTAAACCAAAGGGAAGCACTCCTAGTTCATACAGAACACCTTCCCAGAAAAATCTCAAAAATTTTCGAGATTCTGGGTGTATGGCCACCGAAAAATAGGCATCAGATAGATCCAGTTTAAACATAAAAGCGTCTTTCTCCACCAGAGACAAGGCGGTGTGAATATTCTCCATTTTGAAATGGTTGAAAACCAAAAAGGAATTGAGGGGTTTAAGATTAATAATAGGCCGAAAACCGCCATCTTTTTTAGAAACTAGAAAAAGAAAACTAATTATTTGATCTTGGCAAGGAAGAACCGAATAAGCGGCCCCTTTAAGGATCATGGCCTTAACCTCCTCCCTGATTAGTTCATGTTTAATCTGATCGAAAACTGGTGTACGAAATTCTGATTGAATAGGTGGACTTAAAAATTCCAATTTTATCCCTCTGACCGTATCAAGAACCCAAGAATCTGAGGTGATAAAGGACCAAGTGTCGTGACAAAGGGGTAAACGTCCAGATGAAAGACAGGCGTCAGGAAAGGAAAAGTGGCTACACCAAGCCGTTACCGTTTCTAGTGAAGCCGCCACGACCCCTTCCCCGGTTGCTGGGGAAGGGGTTTTTACGAAAGGGCTGTTGCTGCCCTTTGTTGTAATCCGGGTTACGAAAGCTTCTACTCTGATCTCTGTCGTCCGGTCGTGTGTGGGAATAATCTCTGCGCTGAAAACTCTCGACGGGGCGACTAAAACCACGGCGGAATCGATTATCGCGACGAGGACCCTTCGCGGGATTTTTACTTCTCGCTCTGTCCACTGATGCGAATTGGTCGGCTTGCTTTTCTGCAAGGAAAAACAATAAGTTGTAAGGCTCTTAAATTTTTTGTATCGAAAATATGGGTTACTGAATCTCTCAAAAAATTGCCCTTGAAAAAGAGTGTCTCCCTCCGAATTTCGAAAATGCTTCACCATGTCGGACTTCTTCGTACCCAAACCTTGAACGACATTGAAACGTCGTTCGTCGCTAATTGCGTTCATAGCATTTCGAACTTGTTGAAAAATGGCTTTGTTGGCGTAAAGCAATTCGTCTTTGTTCATGGGGTCGTTTGTTGACGAACGATCGTAGATTCTTGCCGTAATCGACCCAACGCGCGCCATCATGCCGTTTAAGCGACGCAAAAAACGTTCTCGCGGAATGGAAAAGGACGTGTTTCGTGCCCCCACATAGGCCTCCACATCTTCGTCCATTTTCTTCTTTTTCAAAAAGGGAACCTGTCGAGTCGGGCACGGAAAATCGGCCTTAAAACTGTTATTTTTGGCCGTCGAAACTGGTTTGCTCAAAATTCGAACTATTTCCTTGGCGGACGATTCGTGGAGAAAAGGCGCATCTTCTTCGAGATCATCGGAGTCGTCCGACGATCGGTCGGATTCCTCGTCCTTTCGAGACGGCGATTTTCGCGATTTGGCGTGCGGTTTGTCCCTTTTCTCGAGTTCTCGTCGGAGACGTATAATTTCACGGTCCTTACGAGACAGTCTTGCGGAAAATTCTCGCTCATCGTCTGACGAGCTAGAGCGTGACGAACGGTCGGAATCATACTCTGAAACATCTGACTACAACCAGTCAGTAACAAGAGTGAGAATTTTATCTACAATTCCGCATGAGAATTACTTACTTGATTTTCAGACTGAAATGTGCCCCACTCGTCTCTACGAGATCGAGACATTTTTGGCAATTCGGTAGACCCCTCCCGCTGAAGAGGGGCCCCACCTGTCTGATTCTGCGAGAAAGCCATAAAGATGAGCTTCTCGATGGCCTGGGAAGAAAGTCCCAAGTCGGGCGCCTGACTATTCGCGACTTGCGAGGCGGTAAAGTCGGGCCCTCTCGGATCCCGTACATCATCGTTTCCAAAAGATTCGTCAAGGCGTTCTATCGTTTCATCTGATGGTGTGGGAACGATGGAACCATCTAATAGGATCCTCGATTGGGACGAGGAAGGCGGCGCGATGGGCTCGTGGTGAGTTTCAACACGCGTGGTGGTGGTGATAGGCTTAGTGGTGTTGGTGCGACCACGCGGTGGTCGTGCTTTTTTGGAGCTTAAAGAGTCATCTGCTGTCTTCTTACCTCTAACTTTAGTAGGGCTCATCGTAAAAGGTAGTCAAAGTGCAAAAAAGCGATATAAAACTAAAAAATAGCCAAAATTTTCTTGAACGCGAAAAATCACGTGTGGAGAACTTGGCTAGTAAAATTGGACTGGGGGTCAGGTCTCGGGCTAGACCATAAGTAGAGGTCAAGCCCTCCACCTGGTTTTTCTTTTAAGTACTAGTAAATATTAAATTAATTGGACAAGCCTATAGTTAAACAACATTTATTGCCTAAGCTGTAATATAATTGATGTTGAAAAACAATGCTTCTGCTCACCACCTTGCAAACAACCATTCTACAAAATAAACGACTTTAATTATGCTTCTTTTATAGCTGGCACAACAGGAATAATAGTTACTTTAAATACCAATAAAGTAGAAACAATCACTGAAGAATTTAAATATTCATTTGTTGCATTAGTTTCAGATGTGGGTAATATTTTTAGTCTAACCCTTGGCCTTTCTGTGTTAGCTGCAATAAATTTTTTATTCCATCCCGCAATGTTGCTAGTAAGAAGATTAAACAATACAAAAAACTAGTACTTGTATTGGATTCATTAAGATTTTAAATTTGATAAATATATTCTTCTCAAATCCTGCTTATTTTATAGTAACAATGAAAAGGTTTAACAAATGAAAAATGTACCGGTATTTTATGTCTACTGATATGTAAAGCATAAATTGATAAGCACACTTAATTATTTGTGTTGGGTCTTTGGAAACACTTGAAAAAGTCAGGATTTTAACAGTCCTCAACCCAGTTCCATGAATTGGTGTAGAAATCAAGGTCCATAAAATGTCTTTCAACACAAATTGGTGATTACAATGATACACTTGTGGTGATTCAGCATCACCTGAAGAAGTAATTAGCGGTGATTATTGTGTTACTAATACTCGCCACTAGAGCGCGCTAGAAATACCGACTAGACTGACTAGTCTCGTGTTTCTGCGAACCTGCATAATCAGAAGGATTTGCATATGACGTCATTTCCGGTTAATATATATAGCCAATGCTTGACCGGAAACGACACTACAGTTACCACATTTCAGCAAGAGCACCATTTACCTCACCTTTCAGGCCGTTTCACGGATTGATCGAGGACCGGTGCCCGCTGACCATTTCAACTGTACAACAGCCACATTTATTTAGCGTAGCCAATCTACGCTAGAATAAATATTCGAACGATATTCGTTTAATTCGCACGAGAAAGCGAATTCTCGCGTGTTCATAATAACACGTGGAAATACCCTAGACAACAAACATAGACCACGCGTAGGACTAAACAATTGGATCCGCCATTGTTTAGCGGCAACTCGTATTCGCAGCCGAATCCGAGGACCAACACAGGAAACATCTTGACTTATATTTGTATTAGTAAGCGTGTTTTAATAAAGCAGTATTTGAAATATATTGTATTCCCGAGTGTATTATTTATTATCTTTAACCACAAAGTCGAATCACGACACGTGGGGGTCTGTCCGGGATAGATTTGCTAACCTTAAGACAATACTTTAAATAATAACCGGGATCTTTCGATCGATCATTATATCGTAAGAAATGACAAAAACTACCGCAGAAGATAGAAAAAGGCGTAACGACGAAAAGGATAGAAAAGAAGCCGAAGAAATCGAACGCCAAAAAGCGGAAGAAGCGAACCACGTGGAACCAGAAGTCGAGACTAACTCGACTAAAGTTTCAACGGAATCATCAAGTGAAAGCCTTCCCCTTGCAAGACAACTTCCGTTTACGGGAGGCGAATTCGAAGGATCAGGAAGCTCTCACGAAGAAAACGGACTAAATAAATCGTTCGAAAACCCTCGATTCGGATTGAAAAGCCCAAGACCAGTCGAAAAGGATCCCAGTGAAATGGATCTAATGACTCTTCTAAATAAAGCGGCAAACACAAGTGCCGCAATTATCAACGAGGCTGCCCGCGCAGACCAAGCAAGAACAGTCGCGTTAGAGAAGAAGAAAAACGAATTGATGGAAGATTTAGCCAGAGAGCATCGCGAGAAATTAGCTGCCATGGAACAGAGCTTGGCACAAGAACACCAAGCTAAACAAATGGCACTGGAGCGCGAGCTGGCTCGAGAATTGCTCGCGAAGCAGAAAATAATCGAACGAGAAATGGCAAGGGACTGCCAGATCCGGCCACCAAGCAACGGGTTAAGCCAGCATTCGGAGCCAAACTCCGTACAGAGCTCCCCAGAACGGTCTCACACAGCTAAGGAGCTGGTGGCCAAAGCAATAGAAGTAACACGAGTAGCTTGCGCACACGGCATCGAGATCGACCAGGGCAAGGATCCCTACGCAGAGCTAAGCCGAGTAATCGACCTAGTAAATCAGAGGACTGAAAAACGATCGGCAGAAAACACGGCCAGACGCGGGGAGAAACGACGTCGGGTCGGAGCGGATCGACAGCAGTCCGAGACCGGCGGCGAAGCAACGTCAGACAGCGAAAGTATCGACTCTCAAGCATCTCACGGCAGTATCCGAGTCAACGGACTAGATAGCATCTTGAACGAATCGGACGAAGTCAAAGGAGAACTGTACGAGGCGTTTATACAGGATAGGAGGAATAATCAGGGCGCACAATCATGGGCAATAAAAAACTCATTCGCAATGAAAACTGGCCAAACCAGTAATAACAACCCAGGCGACCCTAACGCAGAACTAATCAGATGTATAAATCAGAAGAATCAAATACGCAACGAAGTAGGTCAAAATAAACTGGCCATGCCGACGCTCGAGGAGATTAACGCAGTTAAAAATCACCTCGAAAAGAAGCACGCCGCCGAAGCGTATGCTGGGAGAGATTCCTACGTTTTTATCAAAAAAACGAACGAAGGCCTCACGGGGACCCGACTGGACGATCTGATACCGCCCGGAACAAAGTTGAGCCAAACCTCCGCTCCAGAGAAAGCGAACCCAGATAACTCAACCATAGCGCAAGACCTCACGAATAACCCGAACACCGCGGGATCATCAGGGCAAACGTCGTTCCAACACAATCAGTTCGGACTGACGGGCAACGGTACGCATTACCCAAGCCTCCCTTCCGACAATCCACGATCATCACCGCTGCTTAGTGAGACTGACTCGCTAAGCAACCAACTACGGACGATGAAAGACGAACTCCTTCAGGCCATGGACCAAAAACTTCAACAAAGCCGTGGCCAAGAGACCGAGGAGGACGATCGAAGCGAAGGATTGTTGAAACGTTACTCCGCAGACCGATGGCTGTATTCTCGCAAGGATAACAACATCAAGTGGACGACCCTGAGACTAATTAAGTTCGACGGATCCTGGAACGCCGGCAACTTGTTTTTGGACGAAGTCGCCCTGACGATTAATCGCTTAGGAGCGGAACCCGACGAAATGGTTGCACGCGGAATACCAGAAATGCTGATCAACCGGGCCCGAAACTGGTACGCTGATGTCCAACCCCGAAACTGGGAAGATTTCGTCATAAAGTTCCACAATCAATATGGCGAGACGAGCCAAGAAATCCAGAAAAGAGTAAGCTCTATGAAGCAAGCTCCCGGGGAAACTCTGAGGGAATACGTACAACGAGCCGACAGCCTGTTCCGTGAAATGGACAAACCATTTGACCAACACGCTCAGAAAGCTCTCTTCGAACAAGGACTAAACGAAACCGCAACCAAAGTCCTACGAGAAATGAACGCTCCTAAAGGGGATAATTTCAAAGCCATCCTAGCTTTCGTCGAGAAGAAACACACCGAAGTAAATGCTCGGTATAACGAAAATCTGACAAAAGAAGAGCGAGCTCTAGGAGTGGCCCGACAGCAACGAATACAGGAGCGCAGCATAGACTCCACTAAGCTGCTCCAATCGCGAAATTATCTAAACGGAAGTATAGAGCCACTCCCCTCAAAGAAAAACCAACAAGCTTCTAACCCTTTACCACCTCCGAATAAGGCCTATCGCACGCAAACTAACGCCGCCGAGGAAAAGTCGGAAGACGAAGTAAGCGAAGACTCTGAGCAATTCTCGGAAAGCGATGAGGCTGACGAAGGTATCAACGATGTGGTACACGCAAACATGGGGAAGGAACTGGCGCCCAGCTACCGACCTCAGATGAAGTCCAGAAAATCGGAACACCACAACCCGAAAACAGAGGCGACTTCCGAGAAGAAGGACTACCCCAAAAAACCTTTTGAGCGGGAGGGAAAGAAGAAAAGCCCTTGTAATTTCTGTAACGAAGACGGCCACTGGCGTCAGGCCTGCCCAAAACTGGCAAAGAAAAAAGCCGACGACAAGGCCGCAGAGCGTGAGGAGCTAGTGAAATTGCTCGCGAAGGAACAAGAAAAAATCTTGAAGGAACTCACCGCCAAATTCGACAGTATGACAAAAAACTGGAACTCGCGGGCGGAACAAAAGTGATTCCACATCCGCTCGCGATAACTTCGAAAACGATGGACCTTACACTGGTGGAAAAACAAATTAAAGAAATGAAAAAATTGTTGGAATTTTTCGAGGAAGCTGCCAACGAGGAAGTCACAACTCCAACCAAAAAACGGAAATTCGAAATTAGAGACGAAGACGGTATAGCCAACGCTTTCATGACTTTGCCGCTTGACCAAGGGGCCAATCCTCTTAAAAAGCGAATACTTCGTTGCAACCTATCAACAGAAGCGAAGAGCGTACTGGCTAAAATACCAGTCTCTTTCGGCAAAAAGGTGTTAATGGGACTACTCGACTCGGGAGCGGATCAGTCGTTTATCTCCACCGACTTATTCGAATCACTCGAAGAAAAAATACAGAAAAAATTACGGGGAATGAACGAGAATATTCGAGTTCTTACGGCAGCGGGAGAAGTTAGAGCAGTGGGGACGTTATCAACCGATTTTGTATGGGAAGGAGGCACGATTAAGCATTTCTTCATCGTGTTACCAACCCGAGACACAATCCTGCTGATAGGAATGGATTTGATGGAACGGATGAACATCCAGCCCAACCCAGTCACACGTTCGTGGAATTACATCGACAACCACGAGGACCCACGACTACCCATAATACCTCCGGAACTCCTAGACAAAGCTAAGGACGACGAGGAATGGGGAGGAGGCGAAATTAAGAAGTTCATCCAAGACTATAATTTTAAGTCGTTTAATACTATCCTCCAAGAGGAGAATTTAATACATAATCTGGCCATGGACGCCAATCTTGGAGAAGAACAAACGAAACTCCTCGAGGAAATGCTCAAGAAGCACTCGAAGAACTTAAATAAAGATCCAGGAAAGACTAGTTACGTAATGCACGAGATCGAATTGGTTACGGGAAAACCGGTGCGAGTACCTTTTAAAACTATGAATCCCCAAAAGAGACATATCGTAAGAACGATGTGCAACGAGTTGCTCGAAAAAGGGATCGTGTCGCACGCCATCGGAGAATATGGAATGAGGATTGTCCTCGTCATGCGACCAGGCTCCGAACCGCGCCTCTGCATCGATTATAGACCTTTAAACGCCATAACCGTCATCGACCCCATCCAAATGCCGTCAATAGAAGCGATTCTACGGGAGCTCGCCCCATTTAACTGGGTCACGACCATGGACTTGTCCAAGGGTTACTGGCAGGTTGAATTGCGGGAAGAGGATAAAGAGAAAACAGCTTTTTGGGCACCACAGGGTCGACTGATGTTTAATGTAATGCCCTTCGGGTTAGTAAACGCACCCGCCACCTTTCAAAAACTAATAGAAAAAGTTCTCGGCGATGCCTTACACAAATACGCATGGGCTTACCTCGATGATATAGTCATAGTCTCCCAAACTTTTGAAGATCACCTGATGCACGTGAATGACGTCATGGAGCGACTCACAAAAGCCGGTCTAAACATTCATCCAGGGAAAAGTAAATTTTGCCGCAAAGAATTGGCATTCCTGGGTTACACAGTCGGAACAGGTGGCCTATCCATCGACCCGAAAAAGACCCAGGCGATTAGCCAGTTCCCCGCCCCGGAAGATGTAAAAGGAGTCCAACGTTTCATGGGCATGGTGAATTTCTTCAATCGATTGCTCCCAAATTTGGCAGACGTCGCGGCGCCCATCACAGATCTGTTACGCAACGATAAAGATTTCGAGTGGACTGACCACTGCGAAACATCGTTTAACAAAATAAAACAAATGCTGATCGATGTAAAACGAATTCCCCTACCAGATCTTAATCGAGAATTCACTCTTCACACCGACGCCAGTCGAATTGGCCTAGGTGCTGCGTTGCTTCAAAAGCATGACATCGACGGAGTAGTGTTAGAGGTCCCGACGATGTTCATCAGCCGGAAATTACAAGCAGCCGAAAAGAATTATAATGCGACAGAGTTAGAATGTCTAGCCGTCGTCTGGGCAATCCGAAAATTCAGACCATACCTGGAATTTACCAAGTTCAACGTACAAACTGACCACGAAGCACTAAAGTGGTTAATGGCGTTGAAGGAACCGTCCGGAAGAATGGCTCGCTGGCAGCTAGAATTAATGGCTTGTGACTTAATCATTGAATACCGACCCGGAAAATTCAACGTCGTGGCAGACGCCCTCTCACGAGCCCCAGCTTCAGACCCCGAAGACGAGACCGACTGCGGAGAGGACGACTCACGCCTCTTCTACTGTCCGAACCCCGTCCGAAAATGGGAATTTAAAAAGCTAAACGAATTACCCAAGGAGAAACTCGAGTCAGGAGACCAGAATTATTACAGTTATTGGCTCCGAGCGTACCAGTCGGTCAAGGACGCTCACCCAAATTATGAGCTAACAATAGAACCTCGAATCTCCGACAAGTACGTTCGAGCATTCGTCGCCCACGTAAGCAAGGGGACGAATAGCAAACCGCCCACCAGGGACGAATTAATAGCCGCCCAGATGGCAGACGACTTCTGTAAAACTTATCGAGACTTCATCACAGATAAAATATTTCCCGACGAGAATTTCGACGAAATCCAACGTGAAGAATTCGAAAGAGAAGCCTCCACGTACTTAATCGAGGATGGACTTCTACTAAAACACCACCCGAATTTCCGCGATGATCTGACGGAGACAGGAACTTCGATGAAAGTCGTTATACCCAGGAGTCTGCTGACAAGGTTTCTGTGGATGGTCCACGGACACCCGCTCGCCGGACATTCTGGAGTGGCCAGAACGATCTACCGAGCAAATCAACTTTATTTCTGGCCAAAAATGACCCGAGATATTGTTCGTTTTATTCATCACTGCCCCAGATGCCAAGCGTGCAAGCCGAGGACGCCCAAGAACTACGAGAGAATCTCACTTGGCCCTTTCGCACCCTTCGATTGCTGGAGCGTGGATTTAATGGGCCCAAAACCCACGTCATCCAATAAAAACAAATATATATTAGTAATCATGGATGTCGCGACTGGATGGCCCGAACTCTTTCCAATGGAGAGACCAACTAAGCAAAAAATCATTCGATGTTTGTACGAAGTGGCGCTTCATTTTGGATTCCCTCGAAAATTAATCTCCGATAATGGACCACAATTCGCGTCAAATTTGTATAAAGACTTCTGTAAAAAATTCGACATCGAGACATCATATACATCAACCTATAATCCACGGGCCAATCCCGTCGAAAGGTTAAATCGCGATATAAAATATGCACTAGCAATTTTCACCGATGTTCACTCCAGCTGGGACGAATATCTTCGTGAAATTGCCTTCAGCATCCGCACAACGATCTCAAGGAACCGCAAATTTTCTCCCGCGTTTCTAAACTTCGCTCGGGAACTCAGAGTACCCTGGGACCCACGAATACCGGAGGAAATACTGGAAATTGATCCTGAGAAGCCTCATATTTATGTCGACAGACTGGAGCAAATAATTTCGGCCACTTATCAGCACATGATGTCACACATATTCGACATGAGAGATCGTATTAGCATTGCTGGAAAGGATCGGCCCTTCTGCAATTTTAAAGTCAATGACCTCGTCTGGAAAGACACACATATTCAGTCCAGCGCCGATAAGGGGATCCACGCAGGCTTAGCAGACAAACGCGACGGCCCGTACGTCATACTCGAAGCCCACGGCGGAAACGCTTTCAAGCTAAAAAGATTGGCAGACAACGTTAATTTTAGATCGATCCACGCCCGAGAATTAACTCCATACTTACCTGAGTTTCCTCAAGAGGCTTGGACGGAATATCAGACGAAACCAGCGAAAAATCCAATTATTCGCGACATGTTTTTAGATGAACAAACTGGCCCAACCAATTTAGTTCAAGATGAGTTACTCGAAGTGGCCGACGCCCCGGATGAGATTTCGGGGAGGGAGGAAATAGTCGCAGAATCTCCTAAAAAAGGAAAGCAATCAAACAAAAAGAAGACTACAGGAATCCCCAAACCTGATAAAATATACGGTATGCGCCGACACAAGCCAAACCCGTTCATAAAAGACGGGAAACTCGTCGGAAAACAAAAAGCGACTCCGGCCATTGTCTCAAACAATCGATAAAAACAACCACAGGGGGGACACCTGTTACGTCCCACAATGCGTCTTAATTGGCCAAACCAATCAAAGATGACATGAGACTAATAGTTAACCTCTAACCCGACCCACACTTATCACTGTCATCTCCGACTAAGCGACGATCACCTCGAGACAGCCGTGAAATCAAATTAGTTTCCGAAAAATGAGAAATGATTGGAAGAAAGAAATTGAACGGGCCGTAAACAACGCTTCCGAGGATGACGATGAAGATCAAGTGGATTTGTTACAAATCATTGTAAACAACGAAGAGGGAAATTGGGACGAACCCAATGAACCCGATGTCCAACCCGACGTAAGTAAAAAATAGAAAAAATTCAATTATCGATAATCAAAAATACGAAATAAGTTCGTGGACTGACCACAAACGAAGAAATAATTTAACTTTAAGTGACAAATTATCAAAATTAATCAAATACCGAAAGAAAAATTAACTTCAAGACACGTGGTCGAAAAGCACATGGCCGACCATGACGCCATCTTGTGTTAGACGAAAGAATCTCTACAAAAATATGACAAATTAATCAACGATCCTAATATATTTATTAATATTCTAATATTTAGGACGGATATCGCACTACGTGGGGGCAAATCGACCCGAAAAGAGTTTCCGCAGGCAGCTTATGGCGCGAAGTAATCCCCATACTGTTCCGACAAGCGCTCGAAGAAGCGGTCGACTTTGAACCATGGAAAATTCGCCTTTTATTGTCCCGTGCAATCAGCCGCTACTGGTCCAGCCAGCAAACGTTGATCCACTACATGCCGCGCCAATATCAAGCAGCTTTACGGGCAGTTATCTCGAGAAATATGGACCCGCCAGCGCCAATCCCGAATCCACTAATCCGAGCCGCCTTTCCTGACGACCAGCGAGGATGGGACGTTTACGAACAATGGCGCGACGCCGAAACAGATGAAGAAAAACACCAGATTCATATGGCATATTACGAAGAAGTAAGGCGGACCGCACATGACGAGGTTTTCAATTATCTACAGCCGGACGGTTACTCGACCGAGGAAATCAGGTTTTGGCTCCTTCAGATCCGCGAAGACCGGCCCGACCGCCCAGATTGGAGACCGAGACACGGTTTCATCACCTCGCAACGAGCAATGCATCAATTGCATTTTTTGGGCTTCTTTGGTCGCAAACGCCAGAAGGCCGAGAAACGTCTCTCCAACGAGCACGACGAAGCAGGCTGCTCAGCGAAGAAACAATGCCTGGACAAGCCAAGCACTTCCAGCAGCGCGCAGAATAAGAAACCCGCGACAGAGAAACGCCTGGCCAAACCAAGCGCTCTCTCTCGCCTGGGAAAGACGGAGATCCCACAAACATCGCGATTTCAATCCAGGGATGCCCCGTCAACCAGCCGAAGAAGAGAAAATGTACGCGAGCGCCCCGACCGCCGAGAAGATCAACGCCGACGCGATAGGAACCAAGAAAATTGGGACGATTATCGTAGAAATTACTTCCGACGGCGGGAAGAAAACAAGGAATCCTGGAATAGACACCGAGAGGAGTTCCTGCGCGAACGTGATGAAAGAGCCCGACGTGAACGAGAGAACCTCCGTCTACAAGACGAACGAAGAAGGAGAGGATCGGAGAGTCGCGCACGTTCATGGAAAGCGTATCGTGAAGAAGAAATCCGACAGCGAGATAGGAGGCGCTGCGAAGATACACGATCAATTCGGGACAGTCCCGAACCAATGAAGATCGACGATGAGGTAATTATCGACGAGGTCCCCGAGCAAAAGAAGATGTATACTCAGGCGGACCTCCTCGCGGTAGTTATGCAATACCAACAAATGCAGCCGAAACCAGTCTACCACCCGACTCCCTCGACCGCCTCGAGTCTAGAGACGGCGCCAAGTGCTTTCATCAAGCCGGAACTCTCGCAGACGAGAAGCGTAACATCCAGCGTCAGCCTCCCAAGCGCCTTTCGCAAGAAAGTGATAATCGGCGCACCGACACTGAGTTCTGAAGAACAACTCAGACATCGAGAAGCTCGCTTTGGACCAGCCAAAGTCGAACCTCTCCCAACTATCCCCGAAGCCTCAACTTCAACGAGAACTCCAATCGTTTGGGACAAGCCCGAACCGGAAAAATCAAGACGTCTGGTCAGATCTGTGCCTCAGCCAACGACATCCACGGGACCCAATCCGATGTTGCCAGCCCCAGCAGTCATCCAAGCCTCGACTCCAATCAACCCTTCGGAGGTAACGTTGCAACAGTTTCTGGAGGTAACGACCGTGGAGCAAGCTAGAGCGCTTTTGTGCGAGATGGACTCCTACCAACAAAACGTGATCCAAAACGTCATCACGAACCTTCAGCGGATCTCGATTGAATATACGCAGAACAAAAATCGGGATCATCCAAATTGGAATACGAGGATCGTGGTTGCCATTACCGACTTGATGTCGATTTTGCTGGCCGCCGCCACCTTCCGAAACGCACGTGTTGCTGTGGCAGCCTGGATCGTGGTGGCCCACGAGGGTTTCCAAGTCCCGCCGGCTCTCGTAGACAGCTGGACCCGCCTAGTGCCCTCTGCGGCAGTAATTCGAGCCCAAATGGTGGCCCAGGACCCGGATCCAGAGACCTCCTATCAGAACGTTCGAGCGATCATCCAACACCCACGCCCGTCGTCTTCAGTGACCACACCCGTCGTGGAAACTCCGGCTCCCAGGGATCCGACGCCTCCTCCTCCGCCTCCGCCGAAGGAAAATAGACCTTCCGAACCACTGGCCGAACCAGTCTCGCTCAAAAAGAAGGAAACAAAAGGAAAATTGCTCCGCCCAAAATTGAGCATGAAAGTTTCAAAGACGGCAGAACCTCAGATCGCCGCCAGACTCCGGATGTACTTCCCGGGGTTGTCCTTGACGAAGGATACTGAAACAAAATTACTCCAAACCCCAGACCGCGGCTATTCTCTTTATGTCTGGATGAAGAACGCTATCGAAGCTGGAGCCGGAGGCGATCGCTTCATCCAGCATCAACGACTACTCCGAGCCCATCGCGCGCCAACCAGCATTGCCGAGGCCCAAAGAATCCATCACACCAATCAGGGAATGTCGCCCTTTTTGCCGCCAATTTGGGCCCACGAACGAACGGGGAATCCGCTGGAAGCGCCAGGTCACTTACGTTTCTACTTGAACGAGAGCGAAGACCCCTCGGACTACTCTTCAAAATTGACCACATCTCCCAACCTGGACGAACCAAGTTCGGAAGATAAGCCAAGTTACGCCGATAACTTGAAGAAATAATTAATTACATATTCATAACGAGAAGACTGTCTTCTCTAAAAAACCCTGAAATTATTTATGTATCAATTTCAAGAATGTAAAATATTTTGTTCATCATTCATCATTATTTAATAAAAATATTATTTATGATTAAAGATACTGCTCCACCTTTATTTAAAGGGGGGGCCCCGATGATTTATTCTCGGGGAGGGACGTGTGGTGATTCAGCATCACCTGAAGAAGTAATTAGCGGTGATTATTGTGTTACTAATACTCGCCACTAGAGCGCGCTAGAAATACCGACTAGACTGACTAGTCTCGTGTTTCTGCGAACCTGCATAATCAGAAGGATTTGCATATGACGTCATTTCCGGTTAATATATATAGCCAATGCTTGACCGGAAACGACACTACAGTTACCACATTTCAGCAAGAGCACCATTTACCTCACCTTTCAGGCCGTTTCACGGATTGATCGAGGACCGGTGCCCGCTGACCATTTCAACTGTACAACAGCCACATTTATTTAGCGTAGCCAATCTACGCTAGAATAAATATTCGAACGATATTCGTTTAATTCGCACGAGAAAGCGAATTCTCGCGTGTTCATAATAACACGTGGAAATACCCTAGACAACAAACATAGACCACGCGTAGGACTAAACAATTGGATCCGCCATTGTTTAGCGGCAACTCGTATTCGCAGCCGAATCCGAGGACCAACACAGGAAACATCTTGACTTATATTTGTATTAGTAAGCGTGTTTTAATAAAGCAGTATTTGAAATATATTGTATTCCCGAGTGTATTATTTATTATCTTTAACCACAAAGTCGAATCACGACACACTCAAGTATATTGTAACTTCTTATAAAACAGAAAATGCTGTGTTTTACTGTACACAAATAGTGTACACATTTTAAGTATGGAAATGAAATATCCATTTGTTGCATTAGTTTTCAATGTGGATAATATTTGTATTTTGACCATTGGCCTTTCTGTCTTATGTACAATACATTTCTTTTTCCACTCTGCACTTTTGCTAATAACAAAAAAATTTAAAAATACCAAAAAATAGTAATTTTATTGGATTCATTAAGAATTTAAAGTTGATAAAAATATTCTTCTCAAATCCTGCTTATTTTATAGTAACAATGAAAAGGTTTAAGAAATGAAAAATGTATTTTATGTCTATTGATATGATTGTAACGCATAAATTGATAAGCATACTTAATTATTTATGTTGGTTCTTTGGAAAAACTTAAAAATGAAGGGATTTCAACAGTCCTCAACCCAGTGCAACGAATTGGTGTAGAAATCAAGGTCCATAAAATGTCTTTAATCACTAAGTGGTGAAAACATTAGGTGAATTCAGAGTTAAAATCAAAATTTAACTTATCATAATCTGAATTATCAGTAATTCGTGTAAGTCAAGTCATTTGGCTAAACTCCATATGAAGTGAATAATTATTTGGCTGATGTGGCTGAAATATCTTACCAGCCATAGGAAATGATGTAATTTACATCACTGAAATGATAATTCAATTGTAATAAGTGGCCTATTGATAAGTCACTCCAATCATGACTTATCAATAAGTGGCTGATTGATAAATTCCTCCAATCATGACTGAGCACATGACTTATCCAGTTCCGGTTTGTGACAAGGATTAGCATAATCTTTATTATTTTCCTCCGTATCCACTTCCTGTAACACGGGAGTGGTGGGATTTAATCCCATTGAGACTATGTAAGTTATATATTTCTTGACACCAGGAAATTAACAGTCTTGCTTTTGGTTATTTGGTTGCATGTTGACTTTTGTCTCTTGAAACCGTGCATTGTTCTGCTGAACAATGCATTTGGCCAATTGAAGGAGTAGGTCTGGATATTAATGTTTCAGCCGACGGCTTCGCCAAGAATGGCCCACCTGTGTGCATTCGGTATTCTCCTGGCAGGGTTGTGTGGCCATGTGTGGTACCAAAACATTCAGTCACTGTTAGTAGCACGGTTATCGTATGGAATTGGTTCCTTTACCTGATGGTGGCAAAACAGTCTTTATGATTGGTAAAGAGCATGTAGTTACCGCTAGTAGCACCAAGTGCTTGGCCAGCTGATTTTCTGCGGTAATTGTGCTAAACCAGTCTGTTTGCCACGTGGTTGAACTGCTGTGTGGAGCCGCGTGCTACTACCCAAACCCGTGTATTGGGCCGCATGCATTTTTTAAAGTTAAAAAAAATAAAATGATGAAATTCAAACTCTACAAAGTTTTTCTAATTAAAACAAATTAATGTCACTTAAAGAACAAACATTGAAAATTATTTTTTTAAAAAAATGAAATTTTAACTTAAATGGGCCAAAAGTTATGTCCATTTGAATTTGCGCTAATTGGCAAAAGTGTATTTGGCCACCACGCTAATTGCCTTAAGTGAGTTGGGCCGGCAGAAAAAGCTTAGCACCACATTAAAAAAAATCACAAAAAAACGGTTTCTTCAGAAAATCATTGTTTATTGGAACACTAAATTTCAATACTTTGTTGGATAACCAAAATTTTGTATGTGATTGGGCAGGCCAAGTCAAAACCTAAATGTGATCGGTATGGAATGGAACAATGAACAATTGACTTGACTTTATGTTTAGAATCATTTTTCTGCTGAGATATCCATGTCGAAGGCAGTTCATCATCTGCAAATGGAAGCATAACAATCCTCCAATACTTTTTTATAAGTAAATTGGTCCATGATACCCTTAATTTAATGTTTTAGACTGATACCCATACGGAAAAACCATCCCAATAGTAAAATGGCTTGGGGCCTAACCCAATCTTACCATTCCCGATGCTCCCTCCAGCACAAGGACAAGGAGGAAATACCCAACCTGACCCGCTGACATTTAACAATGCGCCGCAAGGTAATTTACCTAAAAACAAACATAATCAGGGTACGTCATCCTCACCACTACTGACAGTTCATCTCAAGCAAGATATTCTAGAGATGAGAGTACCTTCTTTTTAAATCATTTAGAAATGAATTATTTTAATCCAAATCATGTGAAATACTGAAAAGACAAAATATCGACATGTTACGACCAAAAATTATGTGAAATCACTAAATATTGACATTTTCCGTTCAAAAAATCGTTGATGTTCCAGTCGGTCCTGTTCACACCTATATTTTTGTTTTAAATTATAGTTTCTCCAGATCATTCATTAATGCGCATGTCATATTCCAATAATTATTTTTAATGACAGGTTCCTTCAAAATTGAATTTATAATTTGTGGTCTGAAAGTGTAAACATAAAAATTGTAAAAACAACAACACAGAAGCAATAGCACATCTGCATTTGAGTTAATAACTTGCTGAAAACAGTAATTACTAGTTTGGGAAAATATATTTGAATTAACGATTGCTTGAAATTTCAAACAGAAATAACAAGTCCAGCTGCATTGCAGTGGAATAGGCAAGAGTGCACATTTCTACGTCTCATTACTTTCCAAAGCTGTAAGTTTAATAATCCCTAACCATCAAATTATAATATTTAAGCATCCACCTTTGATCCTAATCGAATCAATTCATCAAATTGTGTTTATTTAAATTTAAATGAGTGACAGTAATTTTTAAAATTATTCTACTTTCATTCTATGGTCTAACGCAGCGTTTCCCAAACTGTGAGGCGCGAGCTGATTTTTGGTGGGCGCAACGGCACAATTGTAGCAATCAAACTAACTTGTAGACATGACGCCCCCTCTAAAATAGTGCACTTGTCTTGTCGCCTAGAAGAGTCTATTTTATCTAGACAATACACAACTGCCAAATTCAAATCATTTCACTTTGTGTGCTTAGAATCAATTCTATCATGGACATTTATAGTTCATTTTTGAAAAATTTAATGCGCACCGGTAGATGAAGTGGGGCGCGATGCTAAAAGGTTTGGGAACCCCTGGTCTAACGTCTAGCCAATCACATCGTTTGGTCATTCTCACAAAGGCACAAATATCACTTTTAGTGGCCGACCAAGCCAGATACAATACTTTTGGTGGCCCATTTACATGGCCCCTGCAAGGGGGGTGGGTCTGTCAAGGTATCTACCCTGGGGCCCGGTGCATAGGGGCCCTGGCACGTAAGGATCCATGACCAAACACCAAACGAAAGAGCGGAAAAAGGTGCACCGGAAACTTTTATCAAACAACACTACATTTACATTATTCATTAGTCATTCATTATTCATTACAAATGAATAATGTATATTCATTACTAGTGAATAATGTATATTCATTACTAATGAATAACGTATATTCATTACTAATGAATAATGTATATTTATAACTAATGAATAATGTAAATTTAATTAAATGGCGTATACATTTTTTGAAACCACCTGCATTGTTCGGCCGGTTTTATTTTAGCCAACCGGTAGATCATTGCAAGTGAGAAAGTAAATGATACAACCTCTTGTTCAAAGTGAAGCCAAATAATAGGACTAACTTATTATAATATGACGTAAACAACATCACATCCTAAAGTGAAAACTAGGTTACCAATTTTTAATATTTAAGCATATTTGTCTCAACCAATTTGAATTGCCTATTTTCTATTTAGTTCCAGCATCATAATTCATGCTGAAAAATCTTTTATTCTATCAAACGTGCTATTGTAGAGTAAATACGGTGACAACAATCCACAATATACCCCCCATTGATGTAGAACGTTCAAACCATTCTCTGTTGAAAATCAACATTCTAATCCATCTGTAAGCATCTCAGTTTCTACAACACACTTTTTTCTTTTAAAAAATAGAAAATGAAGTTACGACGACGAATCATCAAAAGACTTAAACTAAAAGTCAAAGACGTACTGAATTCACTGAAAGAAGAGAGAGATCTCCTGCAGTTGTTTCAACTAATTAATGATAGACCACATAGTCTCACGTTTCGTATTTTTTGGTCTTTTCTTGTTGTAGTCTGTATTCTCATCTATTGTTTTCAAATTTTTGACCGCATTTCTTATTATATGCAAAGCCCAAAAGCAGTTGATGTCTACGAAGAAAAGATGGAAGAATTTCAGTTCCCTGATTCGCACGTGTGTGTACCAATAAATAAGTACATAGCAGCTTACTATGACTCATCCGGCTTAGATCGGACGGAAAAAGATTCTCTAAGCCCAATCGACAAACTTATACCCCTTGATGGTGTTGATCTTACTAAATTATGGAATTTGAACTACAGTTACGAAGCCATTCATAATTTATTCGTGATTGATGAACGTCGCCAAAACAAAGTACGTTTAAATATTTTAAACAAATCAAAGTACACAGTGACAGGAACCAGTTTTCGGTGATGTTGAAATGCGATCGAAAGACGCCGGGAAGGGCGGAAAATCTGCCTGGTTTTGGTGGCAGACAATCCCTAGTTAGTCGAGCACTTACACGAAATAACATGGCCGACTGGTCTCCTAGAGCCGTAAAACATGACGGAAAGTAGAGATATTGCATAAAATACAGATTCCATGCTTGTTAACTAAAACAGCTCCCAAGCCCTTAAGCGAGTTCCAGTAACTTGGACTGGCCTGAACAGAAAGGACCAATCATAATTTGGCACATCCAAACCAGGCATTCAATGGGAAACACTGTGAATATTAAGCAGATGACTCACAAAGCATAGGTAAAGCAAATATCAGAAGGACAGGGGGTGGAAACGGAATATCATCCACCTTGGACTGGTCCAGAGAGATCAAAGTAATACCTTGGATCCAGACCAGACCAAGGTAAAGGATAAACTAGATTTAGCTTTAAATTAACAACATTTATTGACTTAGTATATTCAACATTTTGCCTCATGTTAGCAAAACTAAAATTAATTTTTCTGAAAATTGAATATTCATTGCATTTCATTGTGAGTATAGGTGCAAGTTCCACTAAATATTACCATGACTGAAGAACTACAGCCATGGGGTACTTGTACTAAGTTTAAAGGTGAGTTTAAAGAAAATTAATTCCTTGAGAAAGTTAAAAGTATTTCAATTGCAGTAAATGGAACTGTGAAGGGTTCTAAAATTTTCACAAGAATAGGATACGACATAACGGCCAATGAATTGAAACCAGGAACATCATTTACCCTAGTAAATAAATGTCTTACCAGGTGTGAACAAATATTAACACAGAGGTATATTTCAGATATCAATGTCCCTACCACTAGATTTTCAAATGGGTTTCGTGCAAACTGCAGCCACTTATGCCAAACTGGGATTACGTTTTAGACTGGTAAATCTGCATCTGACAGTACCCATACCCCTCAAGCACCATGTACCACTGTTCTCAAATCAAATCAACCATTCATGTCTACATAATGTGACCGCTTGGCCACCCACAGTGATCTGCATCACTGCACACACCGCCCAGTGCTCCTAAGGTTAACCCCCTTTGCAGGATGGACTGATCCAGCAAGGGAAGGCGGGAGCCGAGTGATGTGGTGAGACATTGACGAAGCCGAGGGAGCGGAGAGGACAGACGTAGAGTCGAGTTGAGAGACCCGAGAGAGAGGTTTTGCGAAGGTGCGGACTCTGCTCCTTTCACCATTCACCACTGTGACGCTCAGTAACATGGCGATGTGCCTGTTGCAGCTTCCATTAGCCGCTACATGGGTCGTACGGGGTAGGTACGACAGAATGTCCAATAGTGATCGGCCACGTCACCCATGGAGTTCAGCCCCTGTGTGTGACGGGTGAGTTGCCGGTGTAAAGTGCCTAACAGTACTGCCCCACATTGGTAGATGGGAGTGTCTGACCCCTAGACAACGATTAAAGGCCAAAATCCAACAATTTGGAATACCTGTCTCAATCATTTTTGTGAGTATGCGTCCCTCCCAGACTGCCGTGGGTAAGACCATGCCGAGTCACAATTATCATAAAAGATAATGTACAATATCTACTGCAATAATGTAATAATGTACATTTTAAAACCATTTGAATGGTTGGGCTTGCCTTATCAATGCCATCAGTAGATACTGTGGAAGGCATCTGAATAAACTTTGCTTTAGTAGAATTACTAGTAAAGTATTAAAGTAAATTCACATTAATTAAAATAATTTTTTTAGCATCAATTCATTAACACAAAAAATGACCTTTGTGTACAATATAAGGAGTACGTGGAATGTGGAAAAAAGTGTGTGGAAACAATTTTAGACGAAAACCACTGCTGGTTAGTTGGAATCAATGCTTAATTGCAATACTCACACATTCAATATTCTTTTATTTTGAATAAACAGGTTACCTTATAGACCAAGATATTCCAAAGGACATCTGCTGCCACTTTGCAATAACTCTATACTGACATTGGAAATGTACAAGAAAAATAAAAACGATATGATCGCACCAAATCCTCGAGTTGACTGTGGCTGTCCTAAGAATTGTGAGACCAAAGAAGTTGATGTTTTATTTCGATTAGAACATAACAGCGATGGCACGTCTTTGGGTTCCTGGCATTTACTCGACGATCATGTGGTTGTAATGAAAGAGCGTTTGATTTATAAATTAGACGATCTCGTCTGTGATTTTGGTGGAAATCTCGGTCTTTGGTTAGGACTCTCATCGCTCTCCTTACTCAACTTGACTTTGGTTGTTGGAAAACGTTGTGTTACAAAGCTTATTTATCACAAAGGTCGAGCAACAAGACAGATTGAAGCTTACGTTAGAGCCAACCAACCAACTCCGAACCCTCAAAAACCGAAAATGCTTTTTTGTGTTATTTATCTTTGCTTGTTTGGATTCAGTGGATTTATAGTTCAACAAAGAATTCAATTGTATTTGAGTAAACCAATTCAAAGAACAGTGGCCGTAGAAGATCCAGCTAATGTGACATATCCAAATATTATTATTTGTGCAGGAGAACATATGGGAAAAATAATAAATACTAAAGAAAAATATTTAAAACAAAACAAACTGAACAACTCAAAATGCAATGTAGATTTATTGGATCTAATCGACTTTGATTACAATCAGTTTTCAGCTGACAAACTGTGGAAGCTGGCTTACACGCAACCATGCAAACCGGATTTTGTGCGATTGATTGTAAGTAAATCTTGACTGAGGTCACACAGCAGATGAATTTTAGGCAGAATTCAGATTCCGAGGTTCATCCTACAAGAGGTATTAAAGGGCCAGAGGCTTTTTGGTGCAAACTCCCATTGGTTGGGCATATCACAAGCTCAAGTTTACATGTAAATGGATTATGTTATCCATCTCAATCATTAATGAAGAATTCAATTTTAAAATAACTGTCAAAACATCGTAAGTAAATGGGTATAAATTAAAATCCTACTAAAGTGGCTTGGATTTCCACTAAAAAAAACTAAATCTTACACTGACTGGTTTTTCCACTATCGGTAATTTTTTGATCAGGACAACAAAATAATCGCCATTTGCAATGGGCGGAGCTAACAATATAGTGTTCTCAATTGTGATTGGCTGCGCTATATTTTAATTTAGCATTGAAAACGATACACTAAAGATTTTTCTTTTACGATATGGCACTAAAATAGTGTAACGTGGCACAAAATAAGGGAAAAATGCCTCCTGCAAACTTTCTATTAACTTTACTGCTAAAAATAAATAAAAAATAAAAGTAAAAATTTTCACGGACAACATGATTTGAACCTGTGTGGAAAGATTCCTGGTTCATTGCTTTAACCACTGGGCCACCACAACACACTATTGTTGCCTTTATGCAGGCAGTCATTTTGGTGAACAAAGTTGTGATGTCATATGTCATGTGACATCAAATTACTTGGGTTCCAGAGTAAGGTTTGTATAGGCTAATCACCAAGTGTAGTGCTACACTTGACCTTTTTATTCAGCCTATTTGCATGAAAAATGAACTCCCTCAGCCAACAAAGTTCTACATTGACATTGTCATTGTTACTTAACTCTAGCTTATGGAGCAAAATGCTTTGAAATGGTTATAGAACTACTTGTAATTGTTATCTCACATAATTAATTTTAAAATTTTAAAATAGCTTATTAGTGCTTTCCCCTTGTACTAAGTACATCAGTTACAGCTTCCACGATTAAACTGTTTCAAAAAACATGGCAAACTCTCATTGGTTGGGCATACCACAAGCTCAAGTTTACATGTAAATTGATCATGTCATCAATCTCAATCATTAAGGAAGAATTTAATTTCAAAATAACTGTCAAATACTCACTAAAGTATCCACAGAACTTTTGGGATCTCTCAAAAGTTACAGAGCCCTGTGTTGCCTCATATTATAATTATTAAACGGCATGCCAAAGAAAATCGTTACCTCAATGCTAATAAAGGTCACTGAATTAATTGGTGCATATCTTTAATTATCATTTTGGAAGTGAGGTGGCCAATTTTACAGCAACCTTATCTGGGGGCTGAATCAGTACGGAACAGTGGCCTATAAAGTCATACGATATTAGCGTGTTTTTATTTTTATTAATAGAAACAGCTAGGCATTTGTAATAGTTAAAACTAAATGTTTATTTTTTTAGAATCCATTTGACAATCAACTTTTGGATTTTCAAACAATTTCTGAATTCCCAAGCCCACTTGGAACTTGCGTTAAACATTCCTTTGGTAATTAATTCCTTTTTCGAGCCAGAATAAAACAGATAGAATTTAAATTAGGTTCAATAAGATATCAACTATACACCCTGTTTACTGACTGTATTGTAGAAGTCAATCGTATGTGCAAACCGGATTACACTAACGTAAATATTGGTAAGTGTACAAAGTATAAATCTAATCACATTAATTTCAGATTTACATCACTCCAATTGAAGATCCCAATTTTTCATTTGATTTCAATGTTGCTTGTTTATCATCATTGACTACAACTATTGCAATTCGAAGACTAAATGTATGTATCACATTTCCTTCATAGTTAGTGCAAAGCTTTTGTTTGGAATTCATTACGCTGAAAACCATTTCAGAACCATCGTCTAAACACTAAACGTAATCCATGCAATGCAAATTTAACTCAATATTACACCTGCAGACATCAGTGCATCGACAATGAGATAAAAAGCAAACAATTGTGCAGGTAATACTAAAAGATGTTGAGGATGGTGAAACCTTATTTTTTCTATTTATTTTCTACTTGTAGTATGCCGTTTGCTATTAAAAAAGACGTTGCCTTCTGCAACTCTTCAGCATCATCCAAAGCAGTGCGAGCATTGTACTATGAAACACACTCAAAAATTGATGTTGAAAGGCAATGCTTGTGCTCACCACCTTGTAAACAACCATTCTACAAAATAAACGACTTTAATTATGCTTCTTTTATAGCTGGCACAACAGTCATAACAATTGCTTTAAATACCAATAAAGTAGAAACAATCACTGAAGAATTTAAATATTCTTTTGTTGCATTAGTTTCAGATGTGGGCAATATTTTTAGTCTGACCCTTGGCCTTTCTGTGTTAGCTGCAATAAATTTTTTATTCCATCCCGCAATGTTGCTAGTAAGAAGATTAAACAATACAAAAAACTAGTACTTGTATTGGATTCATTAAGATTTTAAATTTGATAAATATATTCTTCTCAAATCCTGCTTATTTTATAGTAACAATGAAAAGGTTTAACAAATGAAAAATGTATTTTATGTCTACTGATATGTAAAGCGTAAATTGATAAGCACACTTAATTAATTATGTTGGGTCTTTGGAAACACTTGAAAAAGTCAGGATTTTAACAGTCCTCAACCCAGTGACATGAATTGGAGTAGAAATGAAGGTCCATAAAATGTCTTTAATCACAAAGTGGTGATTACAATGATACACTCAAGTATATTGTAACTTCTTATAAAACAGAAAATGCTGTGTTTTACTGTACACAAATAGTGTACACATTTTAAGTATGGAAATGAAATATCCATTTGTTGCATTAGTTTCCAATGTGGGTAATATTTGTATTCTGACCATTGGCCTTTCTGTCTTATGTGCAACACATTTCTTTTTCCACTCTGCACTTTTGCTAGTAACAAAAAAATTTAAAAATACCAAAAACTATTAATTTTATTCGGTTTATTAACAATTTAATAGTGATTAAAATATTCTTCTTAAATCTTACTTATTTTATCCTTATACTGTACAAGTAGTAACAATATAAAATGATTTAAAATGAATTGTCTTCAACTGAGTTGAAATTCTCTTCTTAAAACATTTCCTTGGTCATCATGGTCATCGTAGTTGTGAATATTGTCATCGGACTCTGGCAATTTTAACCTCGAACCCGAACAATATGGCAGCCTGCAGGCCAACATGGCCATCTTGTTTCTCTTGACCTTTCATGCAGACAATCCTTCATTTTGTAAGTTTCTTTTATAATTAAACGTTTTATTTTACTTTCCGTTATTAGTTATTAGTTTTTATTACCAGTGTCTTGTCCTAACAACAGTATTAAAAGATAGGCCGGCAAAACAATGATGTCATTGGATGGATTTTTATACTAGATCAGCTAAAAAGCAGAGAAGATTTTTTTGTCCACGACTGTACATGTTTCAGATGCTCTTCTCAACTGTTTGAGAAAATTATCACATCGTTAAGATATACTAGTGCGTGTTTGTATTGAGCAGGGAACATTACACAATCCAAAGGGCATTCTTTTGAATTGATAATTGCCCTTAGGAATGTAAACTGTTGTTTTGTGTTTGTCTCCCTACTCCATCTCCATTTGGTGGTACCCCTTGGTTAGATCCAAAGAGGTGAAATACTTTGCTTTATTCGTATGATAAATCAACAAGTCAATGCTGTTTGGCTTTTGCCCTGGAAGAGCTATAACCCAAGAAATTTAAGCGACCGTCATACACTATGAGTACCAATATTAATTCTAGCCTTCTTTAACTTTCTTTCCATTTCATTTGGCAAGGCAAATCTCATATATTTACAGATTTTTCTAAGGTAACCATCTTGACGTCGTCAATTAGATTTTGGGCGACCAGACTGATTCACATTTTTAACTGTTCCTGTGCATCCAAATTTCTTTATTACGTATTGAATGGGTGTTTTACTTATTCTAAGTTGCTTTGAAACGGTTTTCTGGGATAATTTGTTCTTGTGCAGCAAGATAATTCGGTATTTCAGGTCATCTGAGAGTTCCTTGGTTTTGGCCATGATGGCAGCGAAATGAAGTCATCAAATGATGGTCAGTTATGAATATTGTTGACATCATTCAGATAAACAATGAAATTTGTATAAAAATTGCATTGTTACGTCTCATTCTGTGACAAAAGTGGTCTGGTCTAATATTTTTGTCTAGCGAACAAGGTGGTCTAATAATTTTGACCAGAGTGAGATTTTTTCAAATCAACTTTTTTGGGGTTTTATTTGCTATTTTTATAAGTTTATTTAGTTTGTTTTGTAGAGGGAAAACAGGTCTTTCCAGTGCATTTTTATTTTTGTATCTATCATTTACCACTCCAAAGTTATTGGGTGAAGAATAAAATTTTGTGTTGATTTGCTGGTGTGGTCTAATACTTTTGGCCATGTTAAATTTGCACAAGATAAATGTAGTACAAACTTAGCAATAAATTTCCAAAGTCCTGGATACAAATGGATGTAGTTACTTGAGGGTTTTGATGAAAATTGCAAATGGCGTCGGAGTGAAGAAGAGACACGACCACACGTTTTAGAGGTAAAAAGTACACTGGATTTTATTCTATTATTTACATAAAAAGAAAAGGCAAAGAATGTGGATGACACGTTCAGTGCACCAATGGAAACGGTGCTCACAAGATTGGGAAAACCCCACCAATTAAAAGATTAACGTGGGGGTAAAAACCTTATACAAAACTAGAACAGGTCAATACACTTGAAATGATAAATGGTAATTAATAATAAAGTGTTTACATCATCAAAACATAATAGTGAGTCTTAAAAATGAGAAACAATGAAATCAGCAAATCAATGTAGCAATCTCGGAATACAAACAACAATTTGAATAATGGTTTACATGACATGTCAAATCACCCGATTTTCACACTGCCGGCCGGAGGATCACCCAATCTCACCTCCAACCGTACGAGGCGTTGAACTGGTCGACGTAATTTTCCCCCATCCGCGAGCATGAGTTCACATGACCTAACTTTGTCATCGCGACCTCGTCTGACTTCGACCACTCTCCCCATCTTCCATTTCAAACGGGGTTTAAATTGCTCCTCAATTATCACAACGTCGTCAATTTGCAGCTCACGTTTGTCTGATTTTCCCGTTTGCACCTTCAGGTCCTTTAAATATTCACGGGACCAGCGTGACCAAAATGTTAACAACATGCGTTGTTGATATTGCCACTGTCGAACGAATTCCTTTTGAGTCGGTTCGAGTATTTCAGTTGACCCTGAATCCGGCAAGTGTGTTTGCATGGTTCCCGTCAAGAAATGTGCTGGAGTAAGTGGTTCGGCTTCGCTTGGCTTCTCGTACACGTATGTGATGGGCCTACGGTTGATGACCGCTTCCGTCTGTGCCAAGAAAGTTCCAAATTGATAAAAGTTGAGGTGTGCAGATCCGATTACTTTTTTCAAGCAACGTTTAACTGTCTGCACCATCCTCTCCCAGAACCCTCCCCACCACGGTGCATTTTCTACAATGAACTTCCACTCTATTCCCTTTTGAGCCAGATAATTTTGGAACGCCTCGTCTTTGGTGGAGCGGAAAAGAGATGAAAGTTCCAAATTAGCACGGTGAAAGGTGGACCCGTTGTCGCTGTATATCGTCTTTGGGAGGCCTCTACGACTGATGAATCGTTCAAACGCCCCCAAAAAGTCTGTTGTTGACAATGAGGGAACCAGTTCCAAATGCACCGCTCGAATGGTTGCGCACGTGAAAAGGGCTATATAAGCCTTGGTCGTTCGTCCCTTTATTATTATCGGTCCAGCAAAATCGACTCCAGTAACCGCGAATGGTTGGCACTTAGTCGTCCTGTCTGCTGGGAGGGGGCCTGGCACTTCTCGCATCAACCGTCCTTGAATCTTTTTGCAGACGACGCATTTGTCCAAAATCGATTTTAAGGTCCTCCTTGCGGATGGTGTCCAGTATAATTCTCGAAATTTAGACAGTGTGGCTGTCAATCCGCAATGAAGGACCTGTAAATGAGAGTGTTGCAAAATTAATTTCGTGAGTTTATGGTTTGGAGGTAAAATCAAAGGTTGCACAGCGGTGTACAAATCTCGCGATTTTTGCAGTCGAGTTTGCAGTTCGATCAACCCCATCTCGTTCAGCTGTGGATTCAGGTCTCGCAATTTTAAATCCCTCTGAATTTGTCTGCCATCTCTCAATTGATTTATTTCCTGGCCATAAGCGTCCGACTGCGCGATTCGAATCCAGCTGAATTTCGCCCGTTTTATCTCAGCTGCAGTTAATGGACCTCGACCGCGTTGGCTGGCATCTGTCTGTCGCTTTCCAGCATTGTCAGCAAATCTGTAAACCCATGCCAGTGTTCGGATTGCTTTTGAAAACGATCCAAACCTGGCAAACGGGAAAATATTAGTTACTGCTGTTTGCACGGCTTCGACGTGCGTTTCAGTCGTTTCGTCATCCTCTTCGACCGGCTCTGTTGGCAGGTTTGGCCAATCTCGACGACTTTCACGTAGCCAGTCCGGTCCCTGCCACCAAAGTTGCTCGGTTATCAATGCTTCTGCGTCCATTCCTCTTGTCAGGCGGTCAGCAGGATTTTCCACGCCTGGCACGTGTCTCCACTCTTCAATTTTTGACTTCTCCCTTATCTCCAAAACTCGATTGTGGACGAAGGTTGGTGGTCGTTTGGATGTGTTCTTGATCCAATGGAGACATATCTGAGAGTCCGTCCAAAAAAATATTTCACCTGGCGTCATCAACTCCTTGATTTGGTCGGAGAGACGTACAGCAACCAGTGCTCCCATGAGCTCGAGTCTTGGCAGTGTAAGTGGTTTAACAGGAGCTACACGACACTTTGACAAAATGAAATTAGTCTCAATCAAATCACCATTAGAGTTCTGGATGTATGCCACCGCCCCATATGCCTTCGGACTCGCGTCGCAGAATATGTGTACTTCACATTGGTCAAATTCGTCCTGTCCCAACCATCGTGGGATTTGAATTTTTCTTAGAGTGGGAATTTGGTCGGTCCACTTCTTCCAATCAGCGCGCAACTCGTTGTCTAATTCGTCATCCCATGGCAAATTCCTCAGCCATAGGGACTGGAAAAACATGCGTGCTGTCACGGTGAATGGTGTAGCAAATCCTAAGGGGTCAAAAATTTGAGCTGTTATTTTTATTACTTCCCTTTTCGTTATTTTCTGGCAAGGTGAGCAAGTTTCTTCCACTGCCAGTCCCAATTCGTCCGAGTTTGGGTTCCATTTGATTCCCAGCACTTTGGTGTCTTCATCTGACGTCAGCAGCGTGTCAGAGGGGCATTCCTCGCGAAATTTGGCTCTTAGTTCCGGTGAGTTGGTTTGCCACTTGGCGAGTTCCATGCCGGCCGCTGCAAAAATCAGGTTAGACTGGCGAAATGTTACCAGTGCTTGAGCGACGGCTTTGAGTGATGAGATGAAGTCGTCTACGTACAGGCACTTTAACAACAACTTTACAGTCTCGGGATATTTCTTCTCGTATTTGCGCAGATGATGTCGGATTGTTGCGCTCAGCAAGAATGGGCTTGGTGTAGCGCCAAATAACACTCGAGTCTGGCGCAGTACTTTCAACAATGCCTTTCCTATGCCGTCCCAGCACTCATCGATCCAGAAAAATCTTGTTGCGTCGCGGTCCTTTAAAGCGATTTCAATCATGTGAAACGCCTTTTTGATGTCACCTATCATTGCCACTCTCCCGAGACGAAATCCTAGCAATATAAATATCAGTGAAGGTAGAAAGTTTATACCTTTTGATAGGCAATCGTTCAAGGAAAGATAGCCCTTTCGATGTGATGATGCATCAAATACGACTCGTAATTTTGTGGTGACGCGTTCCTCTTTGATCACTGGACTGTGAGGCATGTAGTAGACTGGTCCTGTTGAAGTTTGGTTCGGTATTTCCTCAACAATGCCCATTTTCAACTGCTCATCAATGACTTTCTTGTATTCCAAGTAGAGGTTTGGCTGCTTTCGAAAACGACGAATTAGCGACATGATGCGTTGTTCAGCTCCTCTGTAGTTGTCATCCAACTGGTTGGTGTCCACTATCCACGGCAGTTCCACGGAATATTTCGAACCCGTCCATTTGATGGTTTTCTCAAATTTTTGTAACGTTTCTGCGTCGTCGTTGGTTTCGACCGACTCGTGGCGTACTCCAATCGGTTCCAGTTCCCACATCCGGCGCAAAAGGTCATCTGTCGATGGGGTAAGTGTAATTTTGTTTATTCTTACCGGTGCAGCAATAACTCTTGTTCCATTTGTGGTCTGTCCATGTAAAGTCCAGCCAAATTTCGTTTTCACTGCAATTAGATTTTCTTCTAAATATTCAGTTTGACCTGTCATTACACGCCAGTAATGATCCACTCCAATCAGCAAATCCACTTCTTTTGAATGCAACGCGACTTGTTTGCAGGCCACCTCGATTTTCCTTCGTTGTAACTCTGCCCTAAGTTGTCCATTTGGTTGCTCTCCGGGCGTGGATGTGACGTGGGCAGTCTCAATGGCCTCGATCGTGACAGCTGGTGACTTCGAATTGGCGGGGCTGAGAATCAACTCGACTCTGTTGCGTATTTCCGACCTCGGCTCTTGTCCAAACACGGCCAAATTGATGGTTTCTGTTCCTAGAATTTTTAAGTTCAGTTTTTTTACTAATTCGGACCGTATGAAGGTGCGCTGAGCTCCTCCGTCGATGTAACACACTCCCAACGTTGACAGTTTTGGTCCAGCCATTTTTACCATCTGCACCATCAAAAATTCGGACTTGACTGGGCAGGTGGTGACCACTGAGTTGGAATGGACGATCTCCTCGGTGACTTCCGTAGGTTTTGGAGTGTCGCATATGTGGGTGTGATGTGTCCCTTCACAACTGTAACATTTCATTCGGGTCCTGCACTCCTCAGTCTTGTGGGGCACTTTTCCCAAGCATCGCAGGCAAATTCCCTTTTTTTGCAGCTTTTTGCGTCTCTCTTCCATCGAGAGTGGACATCTTTTTCGGTTGTGTTCTGTGGAATCACAAAATTGGCATTTTATTATCATTACTGACAATTGTGACGCTGATCCAGATCGAGGCTCCTTTTCTTTTCGTTTGAATTTCCCTTTATTGTTGTGGGCGCTATCCGTGGAAGACGATTTGTTTATTGTCGCGTCAGGCCTTGTTTGTGTTTTCAACATGTCGTATTTGGCGTGTTTGGCGATGTAGTTGCCCAGCCAATCCATCAATCTCGTTATCGACCTCTCTCCATCACAGTCCTTGTCGTACTCCATAATCACGTTGCGTGGTATAGCGGACGACAGCACGGGGAAAATGGTACGCTGAATTTCTGCTAGGGGCACCTCGATGTTCGCCAAATTTTCGATGTTGATCTCCACGTGCCTGTGCAGCTTCTGGAGTCCAATCCTATCTCGGTCGCTGTTGACTAAAGGTAGATTGATTAAATTTGACAAATATTTATTCTCAAGAACGATCTTGTCGCCATATTTTTTCTGTAGGCGCGTAATCGCGATAATATAATTGCCAGCTGTAATCTCCAGCGCCTTGATGTCATCCAACGCCTCTCCAACCAAATATGTTCGTAAATGTAACAGTTTATGTGTTGCATCCAGTTGTTCGTCGTCGCCAACTTGGATGGAAAATGTTTTCCAGAATCCTCCCCACTCCTCCGGTTTACGCCCGTCGAATTTGGGTATTTCCAGCGGTTTACGTTTGATGAACGTTTGGCTGTTGGTCGGGGTCGCACGTGGCGTCGCCGCCGTCACTGCTGCGGTAATGGCCGCCGCCAGTGCGTCGATGTTTGCCGCCGGTTGCGCGTCCGCGTCTGGTCGCAGATTCTGGGGCGGAACAGGTGGATAATTTATATGAGTGTACCTGTTCAAACTTGCTCTTGATGCTGCCAAACGGTCCTCCAGTGCGTCGAGTGCCTGCACGGTGTCGTCGATTTCCTGGTCGCTTTTTGCTAAGTCCAGGGTGGCGTCGAATGACAGTTGCGCTCGTTTCTGCTTTTGGTCGAGCTGTTGCAGCCATAATTCGATTGTGGCTTGCGGAATCGCAGCTCGCCCGTTCAGCGCGGTGGTGACCGTGGTCATCAGTGTGTCGGTGACCAACATGGCCGCCTGGAAGGCTCTGTTCTTCAACTCGAAGCTTCTCACCATTTTGTTTAAATTGGATTAAATGGGAAATTAAATACTCCCGGGTTTCGGCACCAATGTTAAATTTGCATAAGTTTAAATCAATACAAATCTACCAAACAAATTTCCAAAGTCCTGGATACAAGTGGATGAATAAAGTTGAGATGGTGGTGAAATTCAAAGATGGCGTTGGAGCAAAGTAAAAGCACAACCACACGTTTTAGAGGTAAAAGGTACACTGGATTTTATTCTATTATTTACATAAAAAGAAAAGGCAAAGAATGTGGATGACACGTTCAGTGCACCAATGGAAACGGTGCTCACAAGATTGGGAAAACCCCACCAATTAAAAGATTAACGTGGGGGTAAAAACCTTATACAAAACTAGAACAGGTCAATACACTTGAAATGATAAATGGTAATTAATAATAAAGTGTTTACATCATCAAAACATAATAGTGAGTCTTAAAAATGAGAAACAATGAAATCAGCAAATCAATGTAGCAATCTCGGAATACAAACAACAATTTGAATAATGGTTTACATGACATGTCAAATCACCCGATTTTCACAGGCCATGGGTTGTATGTGTCTCTATATCGGCGGTGTCAATGGCAGGCATATGTCCGAGAGAGCAATTAAATTTCATGGTCTCATAAGGAGCAGTTCATTCAGGGATGGAGTCACAAGTGGCGGGAGAGATTATTCACTACTCGAATAATCCTTGATATCCCTGTTTACATGACAGTTGAGTACAAGGAATATTTCATCTCACTCAAAATATTCCGTGCATGTATACAGGGTGGTCAGAAAGTCTGGTTCTATGTAAATAATTCCCAAACTGTTCTAGATGTTGATTCAGCAAAATTATTGTAAGGGTAGTATGTCGAGGGAAATCCAATTATGACATCCAACTTGACCTCAGAGGTCATTTTCAAGGTCATCCATATTGTAACTCAAGAACCGTGACAGAAAAAGAGAAAAAGTGAATTAGAAAGTTGTAGAGCATCATCCAATTAGTCTAGAATCGTTCTTAAAAAAATTATTTTTTACCGAAAAGTTTTGAGAAAAAAGGTCTGAAACATTAGTTTACTCAGCATTGTAACTCAGCTTTGTAACCTAAAACTATTGAGGCAACCTAGCTAATCCTCAATTAGGACACTTTATTTGGTCATACTTGTAAGTGAAAGAGAGGAAACACAAAAGAAAAGAAATAATTTATTTTGGAAATACATTCCAACATGATTGTTTTAGGTTACAAAGCTGAGTAGACTAACATTTCAAACCTTTTTTTCTCAAAACTTTTCGGTAAGAAATAATTTTTTTAAGAACAGTTCTAGACTAATTAGATGGTCCTCTACAACTTTCTAATTCACTTTTTCTCTCTATCTGTCACGGTTCTCGATTTACAATATGGATGACCTTGAAGATGACCTTAGAAGTTAAATTGGATGTCATAATTGGATTTCCCCCGACATACTACCTTTACAATAATTTTGCTGAATCAACATCTAGAACAGTTTGGGAATTATTTACATAGAACCAGACTTTCTGACCACCCTGTATAGTCAACACCTGGCATAAACATTAGATGTACAGAAGACAGACATTAAAACAGTTGTGTGCTCACATGTCAAATCATCATTAATTTGGTGACTTTAAAACGAAGAAAAAACAGTCCAACTAACTTTCTGACTGTCACAGTCATGGACGTGCTGTTTACTTTAGACTTGCATGTTTCTGAGAACTTACATGTCACATTGAAATGTTGACAGTCATCATGACGTTCGTAATTTCAACTGCTCATTTGACCATTTGGTCTATAGCTGTTGTAATATTGGTAAGAACAAAAACACAAATTTATTCCAAATACAATTACCGTACTGCCTCAATTTAACGCCGGGGCGTTTATTAATTTTTCCGAGCCGACCCCCTCTTGGGCGGGTCGGCTTTCGGCGGCATTTAGTGCACTACACGCCGGCGTTTAATCGAGGCCCGGCGTTTAGATACGCCCGGCGTTAAATCGAGGCAGTACGGTAAATGCAGTTGCTTTAATTCAAATAGCCTGGATTTAGCATCGATATTAGGCTTTGGAGTCGATTCTACCCATTGCACCTGGAAGACTCAGTGGATCCATAATTAGTTTAGCATCAGTTAAAGGTAAGGTGTAAGTGATATCATTATGATCACTACTCCTCAACCATCAACTCCACCTGGCAGGGTGTTGGTGGATTGGGCCATGTGGGTTACGCATTGCAGTGGCCGAGTATTGGTCACAACACAACATATACAACACTTTTAGTTGCATTTAGTGTATTGCTATTATATACGTCCGTCTGATGTTAGAGACTGCATGTATCATGAATATTAGTTAGGGCTGACGCACGGCACGTCGGTTAAAATTCAAACATTCTAATGCACCTATAAACCTCACTTGTCAGTCAGTACAACACATTTTTGTTTTGTCTTTTAACAGAAAATGAAGCTTCAACGGCGAATCAGCAAGAAACTTACACTAAAAGTCAAAGACGTACTGAATTCACTGAAGGAAGAGAGAGATCTCCTGCAATTGTTTCATCCAATGAATGAAAAAACTAATTCTCTTGCATTTCGTATTTTTTGGTCTTTTCTCATTGTAGTCTGTATTCTCATCTATTGTTTCCAAATCTATGACCGTATTTCGTATTATATGCAAAGCCCAAAGGCTGTTGATGTCTATGACGAAAAAATAGAAGAATTTCAGTTTCCTGATTCGCACGTGTGTGTACCATCAAATAAGTACATAGTAGCTTACTATAACTTGTCTGGCTTGGAACCGATGGAGAAAGATTCCCTAAGTCCAATTGACAGACTTATAAAATATCCTGATGTTGATCTAACTAAATTATGGAATTTAAACTACAGTTTCGAAGTCATTCATAATTTATTCACGATTGATGAGCGACGCCAACACAAGGTAAGTTGAATTTTTTTTCGAAAACTTCAAAGCCCCGTCGTACATTGTTTTGGTGAAATTTGGAAATCCAGTCTAATCAGGACCACCAATTTACTTAATTTACACACAATATTAACTCTTTAAAATAGCAGTAACCATTCTTCAGCTTGCTAAGATATTACATTACAATCGCAATTCTATTGTGTCTATAGGTCCATGTTCCATTAAATATAACCATGGCTAATGAACTACAGCCGTGGGGTACTTGCACTAAAATTAAAGGTGAGTTAAAAGAAAAATGATTCCTTGAGAAAGTTAAAAGTATTTCAACCGCAGTAGATGGAACTGTGAAAGGTAATGAAATTTTTACGAGAATAGGATACGACATAGAGGCCAATGAATTGATATCAGGAATATCCTACACACTCGTAAATAAACATCTTACCATGTGCAAACAAATATTAAAACGTGTGTACATTTTAGATATCAATGTCACTACTATTAGATTTTCAAATGGGTTTCGTGCAAACTTCAGCCACTTATGCCAAACTGGGATTACGTTATAGACTGGTAAGGCTGAATGTTCAGTTATGTTCAAACTGGTAGTTATCTCAAAAAACTTTCAGAGATTGAAACTAAATCTAAAATCAAGCGATGCTATAAGTATACTCTTTCCACACTCATTCTTTACCCTGGAAGCTGGGCTCTCATTGGCCTAGTCCAATTACTCAGAACTGCAATGGAACTATTGCTACAAGGAAAAGTAGTTCCTTATGATTTTTAGTCTATTCCTGAATAATAATGCTTGAAATTATTTACATTCAATGTTATTATCTAATAAAACATGTTTTCCATCTTTGGAAAATAGTTTTATGGTGTTTTTAATTAAAAACGAATTGTTTTCATTTTAGTGCTTGCTTTGTCTAGAAAGCACATGTTATTTGAATTTTGTGTTGAGTCTGGTGTTTTCGGTCTTCTTTTATGTATCACTACACAAGTGAAATGGCTCGGCCAATGGGAGCCTAGCTTCCAGGGTCAAAAGTGAATGTGGAAAGAGTATAGTTAAAAATTTGTTCCAAGGATCTGTTAATGGCAAAAGAAATTGTTATACTCCAAACCGGTACAACGTTGTCCTAACTCCTATTGGTTGAGCCGGATTACGCCTAACTGTGGACTAAGCTCTACTATGCAGAAAAGTAGTTCTTTTTACTTTAATGAATATTCATTAGAATGATGGATTTTATTTATTTGATAATAAAATGTTTATTTTATTTGCTAAATAAGCATTTTCCCTTTTTGATCAATCAAACAATGTTAGCATAGTTTGTTGGTTTCTTTTGGCAGGTAAACAAAGTTTTAGTGTTTTATTGGTTGGTTTGCCTAGTTAGATTACAATTCTGGTATTTTGGGCTTCTTTTTTGTGCCACTACACCAGTGAGACGGCTCAACCAATAGGAGTTAGGACAACGTTGTACCGGTTTGGATATAGTCTTATCGTTTTAAAAGTTGCATTATTGAAACCGTGTATTGTTAGTGGCTTGCTGTACTGTTGCTATACACACGAGCAACTTTTTTGTGTGTTACGAAGAGTAAAGATTCACAGTCGTTATCCTTTTTAATTCTCGCCTGCCGTTCCTTTTACTGGATACAACAGAAATTTAGCAATTCAAACTCAACCAAAAGACTTTTTATCTGCTTTAAAGTGATCTAAACACACTACTTATTTGGACAACAAAACTGTTGAAATTTAGAGAGTCTTGAAAGGGTGCTTAAATTGCAGTAAAAGTATGTTTTGTTGCCTAAACTTGGTGCTCAAACCAACTGAAACCAAAATTTTGTTGATCTACTTGTATGTCCTCTGCTTGATAATGCATGCACAGAATGTGATGCGCAGTTTGAATTTAAATTTGGCATCAAGATATCAGGTGTGAACTACAGCAAAGCTTTGCTTAAGTTAGTTTTAAAATTGCTTTTGTAATTTAAAGGAATGGAGAAAAAATTTAAGAGAGAGAAATTTAAATTGATAGAACCTTAGTTTTCTTCAGATTTTTAAATTGCACACATTATCTTTACTGGTACACTAGTGCGTGGTATTCGTGCCCTTACAGGTTTACTGTGAAATCCTGAGGCATGAGAAATGATTAAACGTGGCCCTGTGTACCAACAAACATAAATTGAATTCAACTTTGTTTTAGCATCAATTCTTAAACACAAAAAATGAGCCTTGTGTACAACTTGACGAGTACATGGAATGTGGAAAACAATGTGTGGAAACAGCTTTAGACCAAAACCACTGCTGGTTCGTAGAAATGAATGCTCAACTGCAATACTCACTTATTTAATTTTTTTTAATTTATTTAAATACACAGGTTACCTTATAGACTGAGATATTCCAAAGGACACCTCCTTCCGCTTTGTAATAATTCTGCAGAGACGTTAGAAATGTACAAGAAAAATAAAAACGATTTGGTAGGACCAAACCCTCGAGTAGACTGTGGATGTCCTAAGAATTGTGAAACCAAAGAAGTTGATATTACTTTTAGATTAGAACATAACAGCGATGGCACATCTTTGAGTTCTTGGCACTTACTCGATGATCATGTGGTCGTTATGAAAGAGCGTTTCATCTACGAATTAGGGAATCTCATCTGTGATTTTGGTGGAAATCTCGGTCTTTGGTTAGGACTCTCATCGCTCTCCATACTCAACTTGACTTTGGTTGTTGGAAAACGTTGTGCTACAAAGCTTATGTATCACAAAGGTCGCGCAATCCGACAGATTGAAGCTTACGTTAGAGCCAACCAACCAACTACGAACCGCCAAAAACCAAAAAAGCTATTTTCTGTCATTTATCTTTGCTTGTTTGGATTCAGTGGATTTATAGTTCAACAAAGAATTCAATTGTATTTGAGTAAACCAATTCAAAGAACAGTGGCTATAGAAGATCCAGCTAATGTGACATATCCAAATATTATCATTTGTGCAGGAGAACATAAGGGAAAAATAATAAATACTAAAGAAAAGTATTTAAAACAAAACAAACTGAACAACTCAAAATGCAATGTAGATTTATTGGATCTAATCGACTTTGATTACAATCAGTTTTCGGCTGAAAAACTGTGGAAGATGGCTTACACGAAACCATGCCCGCGAGATTTTTTGCGATCGTCCGTAAGTAAATATTGACTAACAAGGAGAGCACATGAATAAGATACTCACAGATTGTTGCAATATTAAATGTGAAGGATTGTTATGTCATGCTGAATGAGATAAACAATGAGCAGAAAGTTGGCACTATTTTGTCTGTGTATTTATCCAATCTGAGCAATTAGGCCTAGTGTATGAATACTGTAAACAACAGTTGCTAGGTAAAAAATAGTTCCAAGATCCAAGTTGAATTTTATCATTTGATATTCAATGATGTCATTTCATCATTTGAGATTGCGTCATATTATAATTATTAAACGGCATGCCTAAAGAAAATCGCTACCTCAATGCTAATAAAGGTCACTGACTTAATTGGTGCATTTCTTTAATTATCATTTTGGAAGTGAGGTGGCCAATTTTACAACAACCGGTATAATTTTACTTTATGGGCACCCCCTCAGATCATCTCCAAAATTTGGTTCTAGGGGTAACCAAGGGTGGGGAATCGAATGGCGTTGACGGTTTTGGGGGCAAACGAAAACGGAAGCGGAAATCAGGAGATTAATGGCTGTAGGTTAAGCTGGGAATCATATGGCCCATTGTTGTTGTTGCTGCTGCTGTCGTCGCTGGTCCACAGTGTTAGCGGACAGGGGTCGGGGAAAGGTGGGGGCGGGAAGGGAGGGTTCAGGGGGGGCAGAGCCCCCCCTTGAATAAAAAAAGAAAAAGCACGAACCAGGTACGAACCAGGGATGAAATGGACACTTCTTTTAGGTGCAAGGAGGATGAAAAAAGGACGAATCATTGAGTGAAATGAAACGTGTTTATTACGTGAAAACAGGTGTAAAACTGATGCAAAAACAAAGATGGCTGACAATCAGAGTGCACGTGCATAACAATGCTGGGGAGAAAATGACTGGTTGCTAACAATCAAATTAACATTTTAAAAATGTGAAAGCAAACATCTAATGTTAATCGCTGGTCATTAAACTGCTGTTTTCTACTTCCGTTTTCGTTTGCCCCCAAAACCGTCAACGCCATTCGTTTTCCCACACTTGGTTACCCCTAGAACCAAATTTTGGAGATGATCTGAGAGGGTGCCCATAAAGTAAAATTGTTCCCAACAACCTTATCTAGGGGCTGAATCAGTATGGTACGGTGGCCTATTATTATTATTATGTTATTATTATTATTATTATTATTATTAGAAACAGCTAGGCATTTGCAATAGTTTAAACTAAATTTTTATTTTTTAGAATCCGTTTGACGATAAACTTTTGGATTTTCAAACAATTTCTGAATTCCCAAACCCACTTGGAACTTGCGTTAAACATTCCTTTGGTAATTAATTGCTTTTTTTAGACAGAATAAAACAGATAGAAATTGAATTAGGTTCAATAAAATATCAACTATACACCATGTTTACTGACTGTATCGTAGAAGTCAATCGTATTTGCAAACCAGACTACACACAAGTAAATATTGGTAAGTGTACAAAGTATAAATCTAATCATATTAATTTCAGATTTACATCACTCCAATTGAAGATCCCAATTTTTCATTTGATTTCAATGTCGCTTGTTTGTCAACATTGACTACAACTATTTCAATTAGAAGACTAAATGTACGTATCACATTTCCTCCATAGTTTGTGCAAAGCTTTTGTTTGCAATTCATTACACTGAAAACCATTTCAGAACCATCGTCTAAACACTAAACGTAATCCATGCAATGCAAATTTAACTCAATATTACATGTGTAAACGCCAATGCATAGTCAATGAGACAGAGAACAAACAATTGTGCAGGTAAGAGTAAAAGAAATATGGCAAGGTTTCAGCTGTGCCAAAAGGATTAATTTTTTTGTTTCTATTCTAGCATGCCGTTTGCTATTAAAAAAGACGTTGCCTTCTGCAACTCTTCAGCATCAGCCAAAGCAGTGCGAGCATTGTACTATGAAACACACTCAAAAATTGATGTTGAAAAACAATGCTTATGCTCACCACCTTGCAAACAACCATTCTACAAATTAAACGACTTTAATTATGCTTCTTTTATAACTGGCACAACAGTAATAATAGTTGCTTTAAATACCAATAACGTAGAAACAATCACTGAAGAATTTAAATATTCATTTGTTGCATTAGTTTCAGATGTGGGCAATATTTTTAGTCTGACCCTTGGCCTTTCTGTGTTAACTGCAATACATTTTTTATTCCATCACGCAATTTTGCTAGTGAAAAGATTAAACAATACAAAAAACTAGTACTTGTATTGGATTCATTAAGAATTTAAATTTGAGAAAAATATTCTTCTCAAATCCTGCTTATTTTATAGTAACAATGAAAAGGTTTAACAAATAAAAATGTATTTTATGTCTATTGATATGTAACGCATAAATTGATAAGCGCACTTAATTATTTATGTTCGGTCTTTGGAAAAACATAAAAAAGTGAGGATTCAGCAGTCCTCAACCCAGTGCCACGAATTGGTGTAGAAATCAAGGTCCATAGAATGTCTTTAATTACAAAGTGGTGAAAACAGATACATTCAAGTATATTTCTACTTCTTATAAACAGAAAATGCTGTGTTTTACTGTAAACAAATTGTGTACGCTTTTCATGTATGGTGCATGTACAGTATGTCCATGTGTTATACGTATAACTTTTTAAGCACAAAAATAAGATTTTTAGGCACAAAAATAAAATTTTTAGGCAAAAAATAAAATTTTTAAGCAAAAAATAAAATTTTTAAGCAAAAAATAAAATTTTTAAGCAAAAAATAAAATTTTTAAGCAAAAAATAAAATTTTTAAGCACAAAAATGGTTTTTAAAACAAAATAATGCATCTTTTATGTGAAAAATGTCTTTCTTTTTAACTTATTTCTTTTCTTGCTTAATTCGAAATTAAAAAAATTCTACCAGTACAGTTGTGAAGTTAATTTCCTGCCATATCGCAGCTACAACACACAGAGTGTTGTGATTGGCTGATTGTCACATGAGTTGTAGGTTTTCAATAGTGGCGCCGCTATACGTTTACCTCATCCGAGCATTTCACAAAACTACATGAAAAATCTCTGAAGAGTCGTCTGACGATCACTAATCACAGTATCCGCATCAACACAGCGTTAAAACCACAAAAATGCGCAAAAATTATATAAAATGGCACGAAATACATGAAAAAAATTGACCTTTATTTAAGTTGTATCAAAAATTACATTTATATTTTCTTTTAAAAAATAAAATAAACATTTTTGTTTAAAAATCTAAGTAGAAAAGGAAAAAAAAGTCGTAGAAAAGTACGGAGTAGTTTTAAATTTCGTAGTGAGCAATCATTTTAAATGTATATTTAATTATTTGCTGATTATTAAGGAAGACTAATCAACACACTAGTCACCACTCAGATCTAGACACGAAGGAGTACATTGTTAAAAACACACGAATCCACGATACGACAGACGACACAATAAATGTTCACGATGAGCACCGCCGTTAAACGTAGCGGATAAATATTTTTCTCAATTTTTTCATTCTCTTTTTAAGATGAAACTTGTGACCGTTGCATGTTAAGAGTTTTTGACAGAGTATGTTCATATGTCGGCGACTTCGTGCGGCTGGGGCCGATAGTCTTGCGAGTTTGATACACGGGTTTCAATTTTTGGCACTTCCACTTCGGTGTAATCGACTTCTCGCGTCGAACTTTTGTTCTCATTGTGATCGTTCTGAAATGAGACAATTTGGTACAATTTCAGCGTCTTTTCTTGTTTTTTAAAAGCTTTTATTTAACTTGACTATAATGTTTGTGTGTGTGTGTGTGTGTGTGTGTTTCAACTTCTGGTTTGTGCAATTTTCCAAAAATAAATTAAGCATAAAAAAAAATTAAAATTTTGGCTTTGTTAGGCCATGGAACAGGTCATTCCTAACATTTTAAAAAAATAAAATAAAAAAGAGACTCATTTTTAAGCGTTGTGGACTGGAAAAACAAAATAAAATGCTGATTTACGGCAAAATATAAGCAAATCAAAGCGCCACCTGGCGGAACCCATGTCCTTTAATGGATGACAAAATGTTTGCCCGATACGAATTTTGATGTTTTCGGTACTAAAAAAGGATTTAAAAATCTGAAACTAGGCTCATTCGATTGGAAATTGCATTCTGCACAAGCTTGTGTATTTTTTATTTTGATTCGGTAAAAAAAAAGTACGTTTTTTTTTACGATTGTAAATTTTGCAAATTTAGTGGGGAATTTGAATTCGACACATAAAAAAACCAAAAATATGAAAAATGAACCGATTAGAATATTTAAAATATGTTTCCTGTGCAGAATTTGCCGCTCTTTCAACTTTTTTCCGATTTCTTTTATGTTTTTTAGATTATTTTTGTCTTGTTTTTCAGATTATTTTCAACTGTTTTACCAACTTACTTGTTGGCTATTGTTTTCTTCTGAATTGGACGATCGCTTCGGCGGCAGCGTATATAAGGCATCGGGCGGGATCGCCCCTGCTCGAGACCCAAGACTTGGTCGAAGACGATTCCGAATTGCTTCCAGCCTTCACAAATTAACAAACAAAACATGAAATAACAAAAAAAAAAAATCTCTAATGTCTTACCCATCTCTCTTATTCGACTTATAGCCACCATCTTCTGTAAGTATATTAAAAAAAAAATTATTTTAATAAAAACTAAAAAAAAAAAAAAAAAAAAAAAAAATTTGAAAAATTGTATTTTTCTATGCATTAACAATAAACACACAACTTACCATGGAAGCATTTTAAATTAGAAAACCGAACAGATGAGACAAGAATGAGAAATCAAGAAAAAAGAGGAATTTTTATTATTCTGATCATTATTACTATTTTTAAAACCCAAATTTTTCAAAGCAGACAACCCTTCAAATTCATGTGTATATTAATATATCAAGTTTCTAAAATATACATCATTTACAGAATTCATTCAACTAATCAAATTTCCAAAAATCCATTAGTAGAAAACTAACACTTTTTTCTAATCAAGTAATTCAACTCTTAAGGCAAAACTCAATTTACAATTTATCTCATATGTATATTTATGTATATTTACATATATATATATTTATTAATTTATTTATTCAGCCAAAATGCCAATTGCATAAATTTCTTTTCTATGTACAATTCACGATTTTAAATGTAAATTGAAATGTTACAAATCGATAGGGCCGGATCAAGGATTGTAGAATGTGTTGCATTGAAGCCCTAACGTACAATTCCCAAGTCATGCTTTCGAAAAGTCAATCAGAATGCGTACGAACACCCGTGTTCACAATAGGTGCGTTCAATTTGCGAAAGGAAAGAAGAATTTTTCCTTTTGTTACGAAGCGACTAGTTCAGAATCGAAAATTTTCAATTCGCCTTTTTCTTACAAATTTACGCGCCAAATATTGCGCAACCAATTTAAAATGTTTTCTTTAATTAAGATGGACCAATTTTTCCACCTTGTACACTCCTTTCTAACTCGTTCGTATTTATAGAAACTTACTTTACACAACAATTTCGTATTCGTTTGACCCGGTCGGCTTATTCCGACGAGTTAAAGTGCAGTTTTAAACACGTTTCTAGGTTTATTGCATTTAAACAGCCTTGAACAACGTTTGTTGTGTCTAAAATATGCATTTCGACCGATTTAAATCATTAGATAAACAAGACTAAACGGCTTTTCGAAAGCAGTTGCTCGCACTTCAGCATTGCCGTCAGGCAGTGTGGAAGTTGCTGCTTGTATATTTATGGTCTGAGCATGCTCAGTTTTACGGGCCAGTGCAAGATGTAGGAGGATTGGGACGACAAAAAGGTTTTGTGTCTAAAATAATGCATTTTTGTAGAAAGGTTCATTTTTGTGCCAAATGCAGTGTCTACTTTTGCATCTGAAAACCACTTTTATGAATCTAAAAGTGAATCTCTTCACCTAATTTGAATTCAAAATGAATTTCCCAATTAAAACCGTTCATTTTTGGGTCTAAAATAATGCATTTTTAAGTTTTCATGCCTAAATTAATACATTCTAGATCAATTTTTGCATCTAAAAATCAATTGTACGCCTCTAAAAGTGAATTTCTTCATTAATTTCAATTTAAAATCCATTTTTGTATTACACAGATCCCTTCTTGGGTCTAAAATAATGCAGTTTTGTAATTTTTTTTACATCTAAAAAGCACATCTAGCCTCTAAAAATGCATTTCTTCACACGTAGTGCCCACATTTTGAATTAAAAATGCGTTGTACAGTCCGAAAACTCCATTTTTGCGTCTAAATATGAATTTTAAATTAAAAGAATCCACCTTTGGCACCATATCCCCACCTTCGCCCGGCTCACTGCCACCACCCACCACCCACCACCCACCCCAGTGTCCCCGTGTGCATGAGTCAAGTGTTGGCACATTAAACCGATCCAGCCCTGCAATCGAATTGAGCAACCACCGCCACACACAAGGCACTGTTTATTTGAGCTTAAAACCTCAAAAAACAAGAATAAAACAAATAAAAAAAGAAAATCTCAATATTTCACTATTCCAAGGCACAACAATCAATTTCGGTCAACAAATTAACATAAGTCTAGTTTTCTTGCGTCTACAGAGCTGCCCGGGCTCCCGTGCGTTAAGCCGTGGGATGCGGTGGGCGAGCCGGGCCGTGGCGCGTCAAAGTCAAACTTCCTTCCCGCCCGCGTCGTCACGTACATGGGCAACGGCGAGAGCCAGTAAGGCAGCGCTTGCACTGCGAGCACCGAGCAAACACGCACAGAGAAACAAACAGAGAAAGAAAAAGAAAAACAACAACAAAACTGGATCAATTTCAGTCGCTAAACCAAAATTTGGCCAGAAAACCGGAAGGTGTGTCGTTTTTTAAATTTTTTTTTAAAATTTTTAAACTGTGGTTTAGGGAGTTTTAGGTGAGATTTAGGGAGTACTTACTTCGGAAACACCATTTTTCGGCGCGGAAGGCGTATAAAATGATAAGTACGACGATGACCAGGACAATCAGGCAACCGATTACGAGACCTATTACAGTCGACATGGATACGGGTTCTGTAAATTGAATAGAAAGTATTAGTTTCGTTGCATTTGTTAGCAAACATCCATTTCCAGACACCAAAAATGCACTTTTTAGACGAGAAATGCACTTTTTTTCGCAGAATTACATTTTTAAGTGCAAAAATGTACTTTGTATGTTGAAATATGCATGAAAAGTCCATTTTTATGTGCAAAACCGCGCTCTTTATGTCGAAATATACACGAAAAGTGCATTTGATGTGCGAAAATGCATTTTTTATGTGCGAAAATGCATTTTTTATGTGCGAAAATGCATTTTTTATGTGCGAAAATGCATTTTTTATGTGCGAAAATGCCTTTTTTATGTGAGGAAATGCCTTTTTATCATCAGAAATGCACGAAAAATGCTCGTTATATGCACAAATATGCTTTCGATGTGCGAAAATACAACATTGTAAATTTAAGTGCCAAAATAAAAATAAAAATAATATAAAAGTTTGCATTTTCGTATGCAAAAAAGTGCCTTTATGTTGACATGCACAAAAGAAGCACTTTTAGGTGTAAGAATGTGCTTTTTATATGAAAAAAATGTATTTTTATGTGCAAAAATATGTTTTTTATGAAAAATGTCCTTTTTGAATGAAAAAATGCATTTTTATGTGTTGAAATGTTCTTTTCCGTCTTCCTTACCACTTATCGCTAACGAAACCACCGTCGAATCGCGTCCTCTTTCGTTTTCCACCGTTAACAAATAGGAGCGAGCATCTCCTAGATCCGCTTTCTGCACAACCAGACGCGCATCGTAACAATCCGTCGGTTGCAAAGACTTCAAAACAAACAAAACAATTAACCAAAAGAAATAAATAAGCAATAAATGAAAAACTCACAGACGAAGACAATTGCTCGGCAATAAACTTCCCCCTGCCCTCTCCGACCTGCAGCTGCAACCTCAAATCCTCGCCCCATTCCCAAAGAATCAATTTGGGCGGCGGGTCCGAACAAAACGGAACCTCCAAAATGGCGTCCTCGCCTTTCTCCACCTGTAAGGAACTTCGTGACGTGGCACTTGATAGAATTTGCGGTATTCCTGAACAAAACCAAACAAAAACAAAATTTACTTTTACACCTTTTAACCCATAAAATAAACCTTTTTTCACTTATTTTTGCCAATAATTTCTACTTTTTCACTCATTTTTGCCAATAATTTCTCCTTTTTCACTCATTTTTGCCAATAATTTCTCTTTTTTCAACAATTTTTGCCAATAATTTCTCTTTTTTTAACAATTTTTGCCAATAATTTCTCTTTTTTCACACATTTTTGCCAATAATTTCTCTCTTTTCACTTATTTTTGCCAATAATTTCTCTTTTTTCACTCATTTTTGCCAATAATTTCTCTTTTTTCAACAATTTTTGCCAATAATTTCTCTTTTTTCACACATTTTGCCAAAAATTTCTCTTTTTTCACTCATTTTTGCTAATAATTTCTCTTTTTTGTCATTATAACCAATTATTTCGAGTGTTTTGGTGCTCTTTGGTCAATAATTTTCACATTTTCTCACCAAAAACGTCGATTTTGACTTCCTCCGATTGCTCGGTTCGTTCCTCGCCCTTGATAGAATTAGCTGCCATGCATACATAGGTTCCCTGAGCATCGTACGTGACGTTATCTATGTGCAAAGTGGCTTCGACGCCCTTAATTTGAGCATCCGACGGCACTCCGCTGGCGCTGAACAGCCAGATGAACCGCGGCGCTGGATTTCCGTCGGCCATGCAAATTAGAGACGTCTGGTTGTAAACTTTGGCTTGAGTTCCACCAGGCAAGACGCGAACATTGGTCGGTGAATCTGTTTCAAATAAAATGTCACAATTAATTTTAAATAAATTTAAAAAATTATTATTTTGTACATTTAATGTCCAAGTGGACGCTGGCAGGTTCACTTGAGCCTAAATTGTTCGAACCCTGGCACGTATACAATCCCCCGTCTTCTTTACGAATTGGGTTGAAGGTTAGGTCGTTGTCGACTGATAAATCTCGGCCATCTTTTTTCCAGATTACGAACGCTTCTGGGTTCGCATCGACGTTGCAAATCAGTTGAACTGAATCTTTGCCGTCTTCGACGTCTTCTGTTGGTGTTTTTTCTAGCGTGACAACTGGTAAATCTGAAATTTTAAAACAAATAAAATTTAAATTAAAAAAAAAATCAGATTTGCTAACTAAAATTAGCAACATTTTTCACTAAAAAGTAAAAAAAAATTTCTAATAAAAACTGAAATTTTTTTTTATTAAAAACTGAAAGATTTTGATTAAAAACTGAAAGATTTTGATTAAAAACTGAAAGATTTTGATTAAAAACTGAAAGATTTTGACTAAAAATAGCAAAATTTTGACTAAAAATAGCAAAATTTTGATTAAAAATAGCAAAATTTGGCTAAAAGTATCAAAATTTTGACTAAAAATAGCAAAATTTTGACTAAAAATAGCAAAATTTTGACTAAAAATAGCAAAATTTTGACTAAAAGTATCAAAAGTTTGACCAAAAATAGCAAAATTTTGATTAAAAATAGCAAAATTTTGACCAAAAATCGCAAAATTTTGACTGAAAATAGCACAATTTTGACTATTTTTTGCATCTAAAATAATTTTTTTTATATGAAATTATATAAAAATTGTAATTTACATTGCACATCAATTTTGACTTGTATCTGTTTCGTTTTCCTTTCGTAGGCGTCGTGTAACGCAACACATTTCAACGGAATGCCATTCTGTTCCTTGACCAGCGTCAGCTGAAGAATGCTAACAGCGTCGTATTTCTTCGGATAATCCTTATTGGTTCTATTCCTCTGCTCGGCCCAGGCTGTCACATCTTCCGATCCCAAGTACCATTTGATAACGCCCGCCGGACTACCGTGCCGAGATAAACATTGCACGGATGCATTTCTGTGCGCCACAACCGTTATGTTGCCTCCATCAAACACCGAACTCGACTGATACTCGATAATGGGATCCAATGGCGCGACTAAAAAATACAAATACAATTTTGTAATAATAATTTTATTACAAAATATCAGAATAATTAGTATTTAGAAACAACAAAAATACTGAATTAAAAAATACAGTAGCGTCAGTCTCCTGATCTTTCTGAAACTAATTTCACCGGCTCTTATTTCAATTTGCCACAGCTATTATTCGAGGCCGAACATCGGCCGCATTCGATCGCAAGAATGCCGCTAATAACTGCTACGAAATTGTTCTTACGATCGAAATCGTTCCAACCGATCTAACGAAAATCCAAGATGGCTGCCAGCAAGACCCGATTTGAACGAGAAAACTCGTTGAACGAAGATTTAAACGTAAACGTGGCGTACAGGTCTTTTCCGTTTAACCAATTTACACGATATTTACACGAATTAATTCGTGTAAATGTCGTGTGAAAACGAGTGTAAACACATTTACACTCGTTTTAATGGCTTTTCGAATGCGCCTACTAGGCAAACAGATTTAAACGACCGTTTATGAGTTATTGAATGCCCCTAGTGTTTTTGAATTATTTTTTTTAATAGAAATTAAAATGTGAATTTTTTTGGAAAATTTGAGAGGTTTGAATTTGTCTCAAAAAATTAAGTTTTTACGTGATATTTTAAAGTTATCCCATTCACCTAACCGTTAACGCACAAAAGAAGTTCATTTTACCGATAGTGTACCAGTGAAATATAGTAATTATGAATAATATGTAGACAAAATTAACTCAATGACGCTTGAAAACTGTCGCTGTACAAACCGGCACTGTATACAATTTCAATTAAAGGTCGCCCTCGACAATAGGTCGTGACAAAATATTGCGTTTGCAATTTTAAACCGCGACTTTTAATATGTTCACAAATTATTTTTTCCTTTATGTGATAAACGTATTAAATTGCGTAGTTTGAAACCAGAAACAAAAACTTAAAATATTTTTAATTAAAATAATTTTTTATCCCAAGCACAATAAAATAATTAAATTGCGTAATCTGAAGAAACAAAAAACAATTTTTCCGCCACATGTACACCTTTAAAACAATAAAACCCTATGAATGAAAACAACTTTCAACATTTAATCCAATTTTATCACTTAAAACATCTCCAGCTGACGTTTCACCACAAAAAAATTCAAAACTCGCAATAATTCTTCATTTTTTTCATTTTAAAAAAAAAAAAAAAAAAAAAAAAAACCGATACTCAATCTTCCTCAACTTGGCAAAAATATCATATATCAGAAAATACCCAAAATACCTCGAACTAACAACCTCGCAGCGTGCGAAGTGCGTGGATCATCCAACTCCAACGTTGACGCACCGACTTGACATTCCCAATCGCCGTCGTCTCTCTCCACACTCGCGTTAAGAATGAGAATACTGCAGTCTCCCTTCTCCCTGTTTCCATTCCACGCATACTTACTCGTCCCAATAAACGTCTAAATAGAAACAAATAAATCCAACACGACTCAAAAACCTCTCAAGCTCGAACAAAACCTGAATTCGTCGATCCTTCTGCCATCCGCACTGTCCTTTCTTGTTCGCTATGCCGCACTCCAGCAGCGCCGTATCGCCCGGATTCACTTCCGTGTACTCGGGGTGTTTGATCACTTCTTGTTGACATACCACTGAATAAATAAACAAATTAAAAATTGGAAAAACAAATAGAAATAATTTTTATTGCATTTCCTATGAGTAAACATTTATTTTAAAAGTTCAAACTGCAGTTCGCAGCTTCCTGGGGATTCCATGACTCAACGTCTCGGCGCATTAATCATTAAGGCGCGCAAAAAATTGTTCGCACTGCGACATCAGATGTTTTCCATTTGTATTTTTTATTTCTTTCGCTGGATTAAATATTTATCTTTTTATTTCGTAATGTAAAGCAGTCGGATGGGTTGAAAAAAATATGGATTCGAGGGATTGTAATTAGAAATCGAGGTGGATTGAAAACGGCCATTTGTAAACATCGTAATTTCAGATTGGGTTTCGGCAGAACGATCCCCCGTGTTTATTTAAGCTGGGGCCAGTCCTGACGCTAATTTGCAGACAGGGGATTGGTCTAATAATAAACAAATAACTGATTGACTATAAAAACGACAAGTTTAACGACCGGTCTGGGTAATGTGGGCGACAGACAGTTTGAAAGTTAAAACTTAATTAGAACGGGATTAAAATATCCGATTCAAGAATTAACCCGATTCGCAGCGAATGCGTGCATTTCTAGCGTGATATTCCCACTTTCAAATCCTTTTGTTTTTCAACTTTAATTTCGACCGAATCGAGTTCAACGACGAAAAAAAAAAATGGCGGACACAAAAAAATGCATTCGTCGTGCGCAATAAATCGCTTTTGAGATCTAAATGCAAATGAAATCGTACAGCAATTTCCACAGGTCGTAATTAATACCATGAATCATGATAATTGAAACAAATTGGAGCCGAGCCAATATTCAAAAGATGTGTGCAATGACATTTTCGCTTCGTACAATTCCCTCCCGCCTCGACAGTCGAAGATGAATGGTCTCGGGTGGCTTAAGGGGCTAGCCTACCTTATTATTTTGACATGTTTTGGTCAATAGATGGCGCTGATTACTAAAACCAAATCACCTACAATATTATCACACACTAGAAAGTAGTGCATAAAAGGGGTTCCAACTTAATCCTTTCTTGGAATTAAAAGGGGTTGTGGGTATTAAAGGGGTCAAGTGTTTTTTATTTAAAAAATAAATAAATGCTATTCAGAATAAACTTTTGGCCAGAATTTTGATTTTTCAGTTGTGATAAAAAAAAATAGATTTTAATAAAAAAAATTTAATGTAATAATTTTGATTTTTTCAAAGGTTAATTACAATTATTATTGGCAAATAGTCGTGAATTTGCACAACTTTGCTGTGTATTTGCCGTGATTTTCTGGCAAATTTATCGTGAATTTGCGGAAAATTTGCTGTGAATTTGCGGAATATTTGCTGTGAATTTAGGGCAAGTTTACTTTGAATTTGCGGCGAATTTGGGACGAATTTGCGGCAAGTTTGGGACGTATTTGGGGCGAATTTGTGGCAAATTTGCGATGAATTTGGGGCGCATTTGCGGCAAGTTTGGGGCGAATTTGCTGCAAATTTGCGGCGAATTTGCGGCGAATTTGCGGCGAATTTGCGGCGAATTTGCGGCAAGTTTGGGGCGAATTTGCGGCAAGTTTGGGGCGAATTTGCGGCAAGTTTGGGGCGAATTTGCGGCAAGTTTGGGACGTATTTGCCGTGAATTTGTGGCAAATTTGCGGCGAATTTGCGACGAATTTGGGGCGAATTTGCGGCAAGTTTGGGGCCAATTTGCGGCAAGTTTGGGGCCAATTTGCGGCAAGTTTGGAGCGAATTTGCCGTGAATTTGTGGCAAATTTGCGGCGAATTTGGGGCGAATTTGCGACGAATTTGGGGCGAATTTGCGGCAAGTTTGGGGCGAATTTGCGGCAAGTTTGGGGCGAATTTGCGGCAAGTTTGGGACGTATTTGCCGTGAATTTGTGGCAAATTTGGGGCGAATTTGCGGCGAATTTGCCGTGAATTTGCCGTGAATTTGCCGTGATTTGATGCAAATTTGGGTCAGATTATGTACAATTTTGAAACGATTTGTTGCGACTTTTGGGAAACTTCTTGCCCATTCTTATTGGCAAGAAGTTGTGATAATTTATATGATTTCACGTGAGTTTATTCGATACATTTACAATTTGAAATGAATTTATTCAAAATATTTACAATTTGAAATAAATTTATTCAAAATATTTCCAATTTGAAATGAATTTATTCAAAATATTTACAATTTGAAATGAATTTATTCAAAATATTTATGAATTTCCATTACTTTATTAGATATTTTTACAATTTTTACTTTTTGCGTTTCCTATCTTGCTTTGGCTGTATATTTTCATTACCCGTTGTTTGGTGATTGTTTTCTTCTGTTTGCTCATCAATTATTTCGTCTTGATTTCTTTTCTTTTGTAATGCAATATTTTTATTTTCTTTCTGTTTGGTTTGAGCATTTAGAATATAGTCAGGGTCTCGTATCGGCATATTCCTTGTATGCCTGGGGTCCACAATTTCGGGCAACAAACAGTTTAAATAAAATTTGTCCAATTGTTCCTTCATGTTGTTTTCCCAAAATGCGTCATCTCTTACAATTTCTTCAACTGACATTCCCAAAGGTGTCCATAAAACAAAATAACACTTTAATTTTCTAGTAATGTGCAGCTGTCCCTGAATTTGGTAATAATACTCATGGGTCGGTTTTAGGAATAGCTTGCCGTTTTGAATTGAGCAGTAAGTGATTTTTTTTCCCTCAACTGCCTGCAAAGGTGTCAAATTCTTCGCACATGATGGGCACTTCACTTCAACAATTGCATCTGTTCCAATTATGGCATCAGGACTGGCTCCCAAGTATCCCTTCTCCAGATCCACAAATAGCCCACATGCAATTGTTTTCAACCCATACACTTGTTCAAACTTTGCTATAGCAAATGGCTCACTGTCATTTCCATAACGCATGCCCTGAGTTTTTACAGCAGAATATAAAATGGTATGAACATTGGTTTTGCATGAAGTTGAAGGCCTCATTTTACAGATTTTTCCGTACACTGAGGCTGTCAATCTTCGTTGTCGTTCCTGCAGCCAAACAGGTGACATGGCTTGACCAACAGTTATCTTTTCTATGTCGTTCCTCTGATCTAAAGAGACTTGTAAACTTTTCAGTATCTTCTTTTTTTCCTCTTCATAGATTGTGGTGTCCATGTCAGGTTGTTGGGCATTCTTTCCATAATCTGCATCTCCCATTGGTAGAATGTTTGAAGTTTTCTTTCGTGGTTTCAGAGCAGCAGCCTTTCGTGCTTCAATGTTATAGTTTTTTTTATCTTGACGTCTGCTAATAAATGAAGCAGTGAATTTCCTAGGACTGCGGTTAAACATCACTTCATGAACTCTGCCGTGTAGGTTGTTGTTGGAGTTGATTGAAACTACAGCAGCTTCACAACGACTTTGGTATGAGTGCCCACGACTGAAGTTAACTCGTTTTCCTCCTATAAACTTTGCTATTACTGAATTCGCATTTTCCACTATATTGTTAGTCACATCGTGGATTAAGCTAAAAGCATTATTATGCACTCTTTCCACTACTTTTAGCATCTCTGAAAAAAGTCCTGTTGCTGACAATTGCTGTACGAGGTTTGTTTCACTTTCTTTTGGCCCAGAGCAAAAATAATTAGCACAGTTAGTGTGGTCACCAAACACGTGATACGGGCCATTTTTAACATCCTTCTTCAGTAATTGTGTTCTTTCAGAAAGTGTTAATTCATTTTGTTGCTTTCGATACTGAACTGCTTTTTGCACAGCAGTTCTAAGACGGAGTACTTGTCCACTAATAATTCGTCGTAGTGCTGGTGTTCCCAGCTTGGTGTTGCCTGCAATATCTCTGATCTTATTACAATAGTTTCGCAGAATGTGATTTCGACATTCTATTTTTTCAATGATCAAAGCATGTCCGTACGGCATTGCATCCAAAAGTCTTTTGTAGACACTACTATCTCCATCTCCGATAAGCCGAGCGAATCTGACGCCATGCATTTCCAAACTTCGTTGAAAGCCTTCAACAATTCCATCGGCTTCCATCCCACCAGAACTACCTGTCCAGTTTTTGTAACATCGATGTTCAGGTGTAGTTTCTTGCTTTGTGTCATAAAAGGTACAAGTCGAGCAGTACTTATTCCTTATTGCAGCAAACAGAATTTTTTTAGTTCTGGCACCCATTATTATTGCCTGAAATGTGCAAAAATTAAGAAATTTTAAAAAAAGTATAAAAAATAAATTTCCGATTGTTACCACGCCAGATGAAGAGTTGTATTTCGTTCCGTAAGAACGAGTTGCCCAAGAACCATCAGCAATCACAGTTATCAGTGGAATTCCATCAGTGTCCAAATCACTGCTTGCAGTAGCAAGTTCTGCTTCTTCTTTCCCAGCTGAAATCATTTCTTCCATTGCTGCTTTCTGATACACATTTCCCAGAGTTGCCTGAGTCTTATTGTATGTTTGTTTTGCCATAACTGGCACATCAAGCACAGCCAGGACTTCTTCTAATTGGGAATAGCCACCTCCTGTTGTTAATATTCCCGAAACTGCAGATTCATTCGAATTCATTTTCCCATCATCGATGGGTTCACTCCGTATCTTCTTACGTAAATTACACAGTTTGCACACAAATGTCCAAACTGTATGCAGCCCTTCCCTGCTTTCATTGACAAGGTCCATATCTTTAAATGAGCAGTCAAATGGATCGTGATCTGATATGGTTTTGATAGCAGAAAATACATGTCCTATGTCAACAATACGTCGACCCAAGTAACTGAAAAAAAATAATTTTGTAACACAGTAAAAGAATTGACTTTGTGATGTATGAATACCTTTCACTTTCTTGGCTGTATGAACCAGCAACTTCATCACTGATTGGTGTATTCATCTCTATAGGAGAGTCACCTCCTTGATTTCGACCAGGCCTAGGTGTTGAACATAACTCTCCAATTTTAAGATGTGCACTGTCAAATTCATCAGTAGAATTTGGCAATTGAAATGAATGATCACTTCCATGATCAACAGCACATTCATTTGCAATTGGAGTATTCTCATTTTGAAAACTCAAATGTGACAGTAGCATTGAATCCATTTCTGACTGCCCATCAATTTCAATGCTTTCAGGATCCTCGAATTCACTATTAATTTTTTTTTAAAATACAAATTAATGTTGGGTCAATTATTTTTAAAGTTTTTATATTTTTATATTTGTCTTGCATAAAATCGCACCTAATCTGGCCCAAAATTGCCACCAAAACTGGTCCAAATGCATAAAATCGCACCAAATCTGGCCCAAAATCGTACCAAATTCGACCCAAAATCGCACCTAACCTGGCCCAAAATTTCAACCAAAACTGGTCCAAAATTGTATAAAAGTGTCCCCAAAATCTCAGAAACATTGACCAAAAATAGTTTAAATTATTGGCCAAAATCGAACAAAATTTTGCACAAAACAGCTAATTTCATTGCCATAATCGTACAACTTCTTGCCAACAATAAAGGGCAAGAAGTTCCCCAAAATCGCAGCAAATCTTGGCCTAAATTGCACCAAAACTGGCCCAAGATGGCACATAATCTCTGGCCCAAGATTGCACATAATCTGGCCAAAAATCGCAACAAATTCTACCCAAAATCGCAACAAATCTTGCACAAAATCACAACAAATCTTGTACAAAATCGGTTGAAATCATTCCCAAAATCACACGATTACTTGCCAATAATAATTCACGGCTTATTGCCGCATATTCACAGCATATTTGTTGCCAAACATCTCATAAATATTGGCCAAAAATCGCTTTGAAACTGGCCAAAAAGCGCCTGAAAACAGACCCGAAACGCATAAAAAATGGCCAAAAATTGGAAGAAATCTTGCCCAAAATCGTATGACATTTGGTACAAAAACAAATAAAATCTTTGACAAAATTTTTATATCTTTATTTCTGTCTTGCCTAAAAATCGTATAAAATATTCCCAAAAATCGCACCAGAATTGGTGGTCAAACATCGCATAAATATTGGCCAAAAAGCGCATGAAAACAGCTGTTGTGACCATCGCTGCCATACAACGCGTGTGTGTTGCAATTTGTGCAATTTGTGTTTTGTTTGGTGATTTTTATTAAAATTTATAAATATAAATATACAAATGCATTTGCAATTTTTTTTTACGGAAATTAGTAGAAAACCGGCCGACAGTAGACAGCTGATGGCCGCGACAGCTGACTGCCGACAGTCGACGTCCAACAGTCGAAAACGTATGGCCAACATCGAAAACGTACGGCCGCAAATTCGTGTCAAATTTGCCGCCAATCTCAAACAAATTCCCCGCCAATCTCAAACAAATTTCCCTCAAAAACGTGTCAAATTTGCCGCCAATCTCAAACAAATTCCCCTCAAAAACGTGTCAAATTTGCGCAAAAACGTGTCAAATTTGCCGCCAATCTCAAACAAATTCCCCGCCAATCTCAAACAAATTTCCCTCAAAAACGTGTCAAATTTGCCGCCAATCTCCAACAAATTCCCCTCAAAAACGTGTCAAATTTGCCGCCAATCTCCAACAAATTCCCCGCCAATCTCAAACAAATTCCCCTCAAATTCCCCTGCAAACACCTATAAAATTTGCCGGAAAAACGTGTCGCATGAAAACTGGCCAAAACTCGCATGAAAACTAGCCAAAAAGTGCATAAAAACAGCTGTCGACAGTCGACGTCCAACAGTCGAAAACGTATGGCCCGCCAATCTCAAACAAATTCCCCGCCAATCGGCAGTCAGCTGTCGTGACCATCGCTGCCATACACCGAGTGTGTGTTGCAATTTGTGCAATTTATGTTTTGTTTCGTGATTTTTATTACAATTTATAAAAAAAAATATATATATACAAATGCCGCGACAGCTGACGGCCGACAGTCGTCGGCCAACAGTTGAAAACGTATGGCTGACATCGAAAACGTACGGCCGACATCGAAAACGTACGGCCGACAGTCGAAAGCTGACGGTCGACAGTCAAAAACGTACGGCCGACAGTCAATGTAGTGATTGCCAAAGAAATGAGCGGTGACGAAGTGATTGCCAAAGAAATGAGCGGTGACGAAGTGATTGCCAAAGCAATGATTGGCGACGAAGAGATTGACGATGAAATGATGGCGCCGAAGTAATCCATCAATAAATTTGGGTGAAAATTTAGGGTTTTTTTTGGTTAGGCATCGAAATAATCGGCACCAAAGTGACCCGACATCCAAAAATATGACCCAGAATTAAAATAATATAAAATTTCAAATAAATAAATTACTTTTTAGTTTTTGGTAAGCCATAAAACTTTTTTAAGTGGTTACAGGTCCTCTTCTTTCGCCGAGCACTTTGCCAGATTCTTGCTTTTGTACTTTTTCTTTTTGACATTTTTTATGATTGCAATGGTCGTATTGAATCAAAAGAAAAAAAAATGATCTGTGAAATCATATGACTGAAAAATCACATGACTAAAAAATCACGTGACTAAATCATATTCCTACGCATGCTAAAGTAGTGTATCGGTACACTTCACTAATAGGTGGCAGCACAATCACATCTAAAACATTTGCTTCGTAATTTCAAGTTTACAGTAACAATTTCAAAAATTTTCATAAATAAAAATTAATGCAACATATAAAATTGTTTTATCTAGGTTTCTATTACTTCTATTTTTAAAAAAAATAAAATTTTTTTTTTTAAAATCATGTTCTAATTTTAATGATTGAAAAACAAATTGAACAAATATCACAAATGTAACATAATATAAACATTCAGTTTATTAATTAGTATTTAGAAAAAAAAAAAAGAAAAAAAAATATGCAATAGTCATTTAGCTATGACGAAACTAAGACCGCCTTGTAGCATCAGAAAACAGGCAAGATGGCGGGTAGGCTAGCCCCTTAATCCTAATCCGACGCCATCGGGGGAATTTTGTCGTCAAAACACGTCGTTTTTCAAACCAAAAACCAGAATAAATATTCAAAAGTTTATAAATGCTCAGCTTTTTATTCGATGCACGAAGATTATCGGTGAAATTAATGAAAATAAAAATGGATCGGAAGAATAATCCGTTCCTGTTTTTTTTTTTAAAAATACAATTGTCATACAAGGAGACAATGCGATTGGTCGTATAAAAATGATTTTTTTACGTGATCGGTTCAAACAAGAAACAAGGCGACGAGGAAGTCGTTGACTCGTCCCGGATGGCTTCGTCCTAATCCAAAGCCATCCGTAATTCTATCGCCGTAAAACAATTTACAAAACCAAAAATCAAGCATAAATAAACCAAAAATAAACATTCCGTTGACTTATATTCGTGGATGGCCGACTAATATCGGTCAAATACATTTTTAATTACGTAAATAATAACCCGCCATTTTTAAGATTCCGTCCAATTGTTTTCGGATACAGAAATTGATCCGTAATTCGCGTGTAGCGACCAAATACGGCCGAGATTTAATAAAAACAAAGCAAATACAATATTCTCCAGCCGATACATTCCATTAGCTTTGCCTATCACTCCCATAGATAATGAATTGCACGCTCGATTAACATCAGCAATGACCTAATGCGGGGATGGGTTCAACATGTGATGCGAACACACAAAGCATAGAGTCTCGGTCTCCCGGAAGACGGGACAAAAGCTGCGGACACGGCCAACTGATTCCTTTAACACACATTTATACTTGGCTGTAATTTCTCATTCCCGCATGTTTCCTTTAATGTATCCAAATTGGAAGTAAAAAAATATATATATATATTTTTAAATTTTGAATTTTGGAAATAAGTTTTTTAGCCTGTGAGTAAATAGAGCAGAAGATGCATCAAAGCGAGGTCAAAGATTTCGTCCGATTAACCAATTATTGTGAGAGTTATATTGTTGTTATTATGGTCTGGAGGTTGTTCGCTTATTTTTGAAGTTCCGCTCATGCGCAGTTCGGGTTTCCGCTCTATTAAGAATAAAAATGGCGGTTAAGCTGGGATTTTGTGGGGAAAAATCACGAAATTTTCAATCGGAATGAAGAGAAATTTTTGGTTTTTTGTTCACGTGATTAAATCGGACCAATCAGGACGTGCTGAGAATTTCTAACGTTTATTTTGGGGGTTCAAATACTGCATTGAAATGGATGGAATTAAGGATTGTTGAGGGACAGAAAGGGGGCGGAAAAAAAGAAAAAAAGGAAAAAAAAATATTTTTGGCTTGGTTTCTAGATTTTCCTTCAAATTGTGATGTAAAATGGTGTTAATAATTAATTCCTGTCTGACTAGTCACACAAGAACACTCATGTTGTTGATTTCTTCATGATTTGTGTTGATTTTTGATGATTTGTGTTGATTTTTGATGATTTGTGTTGATTTATGATGCTCTGTGTTGATTTTTAATGATTTGTGTTGATTTTTGATGATTTGTGTTGATTTTTGATGATTTGTGTTGATTTTTGATGATTTGTGTTGATTTATGATGCTCTGTGTTGATTTTTAATGATTTGTGTTGATTTTTGATGATTTGTGTTGATTTTTGATGATTTTCGTGCATTTTATACAAATTTCCCAACCTAGATCCAAGGTTCCTTTAAAATATCCACAAAATAAAACTTAGACCGAGCCATTCGGCCATCTTGAACATAACCAATAAGAAGAAAATCATCAAAAATCAACACAAATCATCAAAAATCAACACAAATCATCAAAAATCAACACAAATCATCAAAAATCCACACAAATCATCAAAAATCCATACAAATCATCAAAAATCCACACAAATTATGAAGAAATCCACAAAAATCATCAAAAAGTCAACAATAATCAACAAAATCATCAAAACCCATCGAAAAATCATCAAAAAAAATCTTCAAAACCAACAAATTTCTTTCATTTTATACAAATTCTCAAACCTGGATTCAGATTCTTCACCCATTTTAAACCCCAATCTAACCTTCCTTGAAAATACCCTCAAAACAAAACTTAGATCGAGCCACGCGGCCATCTTGAACCCAACCAAAACAAGCCCAAATCCAACCATTTTGTTAACTTGTATCCACATGCGAACTTTATTTCCCTTTGGGGACAACCCCCCCATTACAAGTCTGAAAAATCTTTTTTCTTCCTCCTGCACAGGAAATGGACCTTGAAAGAAAAAAACGGTTTCGAGCAGTTAAAATGTTGGACACGCAGCACGTGGCCGCCATATGAAACTCTTTTGGCCAAATAAAATGCGCGAGGGTGTGGAAGTGTATTTGTAAAAACAAGTCTTCAATTTCAACCCCCCTGTGGGGTATTCTTTTCCCTACACCCCTCCTTTTCGTGGAACCATAATAGCACCTTCTTAATGAACTACAACACACACAAATCGATCCAAAACCCGAATATAAATACCTCAACGTTATTTATATCGATTATTACGTCATAAAATGTCAAAAAATTTATAGAAAAGTGATGGGAATCGACGAGTGTTGAATTCGGGTTAAGATGTTGGGGTATTACGTCACGAATTGTGCTTTGTGTGCACGATTGTCACAGAGTGGGTCACGATGCGGGGAGAATTGTGATGTGTCTTTTTTTTTAAGTATCAGTCTCTTACCTTGCGCAATGACAAAGCATGCAATCCCTAGAATTCGGTACATTTCGTCTGGTTTTGATGGTAGAACTCGACCGTCAGCACGCGTCTTGCTTCTCTCTGATGTTGGGCATTCACTCGTTAGCCATGGAGTTCGGAATCTGTGAAAGTAACCGACGCGATGCTGTCACTGGTTAAAACCCGAACCGGCAGCTTGCACGGCACTCTGCTCACTATTGATGCTTGGGAGCGCAGCGCCGCCCTAGCGGTGGGAGACGGCTTTCTCGAATACGGTTTCCATAGTAATTTGTGGCGTCATCGCGTAAACAACATGGAGGAAGTGAATAAATAAATAAATAAATGGTTTTACTTTAGTTTATGTACATTTCGGTATTTTTTTCGTTACATTAGACATTCAAATAGTCCACAAAATAGAAGAAAAAATCATATTACCGGTAAATTTGACATAAATTCGAAAAAAATGGAATAAATCCCGAATAAAACAACAAAAAACGTCAGAAAAATCGAAAAAACCGAATAAGCCAATAAACAATAGAACAAAAAAATCAAAAAATTAGTCATAATCAAACGCTCTGACTAAAATTAACTGCTCGATTAGATGATCGGGGTGCTCTGGGAACTCCATGTTTCCAAAATTCGGCTAAAAAACAATAAAAATGCGATTAAAATTCTACATTTTAGGAGTGAAATCGATCGATATTTACAGAAATCGAACCGGGTTGGGGTAAAGAGACGACCGGCATTGAAAGCGAGAGCCGTGGCTGCACTGTTGACGTGACCGGGCCCCGAAATGTCGAGTTTGGGGCAGAAACGAGGTGATGGACACCAGATTCACCCTGCATGATAGCAAACTTTAATCCGGTAGTTAGAAAAGGTGGAAAAGATTAATGGAGAGGTTAAAACGTGGGTTACGCGAGTTTTCACTTGTAAGGTTCACAAACAGTGGTGAAGAGACGTAAACCGATCAAATTTGGTTTGGTACGTACAATTCATTTGTTCGGCACACAAAGAAGAGGTCGTCGAACGGGTCGCCGAACGGCCGGTTCGGCGCGTTACGCGAAACGTCGATGCACCATACTCCGAGTTTTCGATGTACCGGGCCGGTTAGTTGCGGGTTTTGGCAGTAGAGTGCGAATTGAAGTATTGATAAAGTTTCGATTGTTTGGTTTGGTGTGTTCTGTTATTTGTGTGAGGAATATGACGGGGATTTTCGTGATTTTTGTGTTTTGTTTGCATTTGGGATACGCGAACGAATGGTTGGATGATTTATACGAAGCGCCAAATTTGTGTGAAAGCGATACGGATTGCGGTGGTGGGAAATGTTGCAGTGGGCAGTTGCAAGTGAAACTTAAGAGCGTACTGACTGTGAATTTTGGTCAATATTTTTTGTCTATTTTCTTGGGGAATTTATGTTGATTTTTAATTGATTTTTAATTTTCTTTTGTTGCAGTTGATCCTGAAAAGGATTTGATTTACACAGTTAAGAATAAAGAATGTTTTGATAAATTTGTACCTGATAAACACATTTGTAGTTTTAATGTCACAAAATGCTCTTGCAAACCAAGTATAAAATTATATATTTAAAAAAGAATAATTTTTTAATGTTTTTATTGGTTATTTTAAATTTTTTATTTGATTTACAGCTTCATATTGCATTCCACACTATGAATCTGAGGAGAGTTTGTGCTGGCCTGAATCGATTTTGTAAAATTTTCAAAAAATCCAAATTGTTTCAATAAAAAGATTTTTATTATTATTCTTATTTTTCTGTTGTGAATTAATACGTTTTGAAATTATTTTCTGTCAATAAAAGTTTCAAATTCTAAAAAACACACTTATAACGTCACGAAATGTGACCCAGATCTAGTTCTCTGACACGTCACCAAAATGGTGGACGAATCGACTAAAAAGACACTCTCACGAATCCCCCTATTAAAAACCAAAGCGGGGCCGAGAGAGAAAGATCTGTGGGTTCAACGGTTGAAAGAGGAATACCAATCGTTAATCAAGGTGAAACATTGGTTGGTGATAATGAAAAGTGAGTGCTAACGCGTGTTTTGTCGTTTCAGTATGTGCAAACGAACAAGGATGCGGACAACGACTGGTTCCGCCTGGAATCGAATAAAGAGGGCACCAGATGGTTCGGGAAGTGTTGGCATTTTCACGGACGGCTTAAATATGAATTCGATATTGAGTTTGACGTATGAAAATTTATTTTTTATTTTTATTCGTTCTATTTATTTATTTATTGGGTATTTTTAGATTCCGGTCACGTATCCAGTGACAGCTCCTGAGATTGCAATTCCAGAATTAGATGGGAAAACGGCGAAGATGTTTCGGGGTGGGAAGATCTGTATTTCCGATCATTTTAAACCTCTGTGGGCTCGGAATGTACCGCGATTTGGTATTGCGCATGCAATGGCGCTAGGAGTAAGTGTTTTTTCTATTTATTTTGATTCTCCATATTTATTTTGAATTTATTGGGCTTTTTTTGTACTTATTTTGATATTTTTTGTACATATTTTTAATTTTTTGAGGATTTTTGTACTTATTTTGCAATTTTTGGGGATTTTTGTACTTATTTTGGTTTTATTTTTGTATTTATTTTGATTTTTTCGTATTTATTTTGAATTTTTTCGTATTTATTTTGAATTTTTCGTATTTATTTTGAATATTTTGTATTTTTTTTGATTTTTTCGTATTTATTTTGATTTTTTTCGTATTTATTTTCAATTTTTCGCATTTATTTTGATTTCTTCGTATTTATTTTGATTATTTTCGTATTTATTTAAAAAATTTTCTTTTAGCTCGGTCCGTGGTTGGCCGTCGAAGTTCCCGATTTAATCCACAGGAAAGTAGTCGTATACAAGGAAAAAGGAGAAGCAGCGGCCATTTCTTGATCTATTATTTATGCATAAAATAAACTAAAAAAAATGGCGACTAAAGATATGAAATAAGTTAAAATTTAATTTTAAAACTTTACATCTGCTTCGGTATTCACAATAATAAAAATAAATTATAAATAATTTATATTTTATATAAATTAAACAATAAAAAATATGGCCTCTCACAATCGATTCCGTCAATCCCCATCAAGGCACTGGTCTGCGGCTAGGGGTATCCGAAATAACCGTTATTTGACTCAACAAATTTTGTATATAAAAATTTCTCTGGACGGATTAAGAAAAATAAAGATCAAAGTGTAAATGTGTAAATCTGCTTCTAAGATTTTGAGATCCAAGCCGGACTAGAGTTGCTCGTGATTCCCGACTCGTGGCGGAACCTGCGCAGCCATTCTCGGTGCTCCTGCAATTGGTCCTCGATGCTAGAATGGCTTCGCGACCCCAGGTTTGATGTCGACTGGTCCACGATTTTTTTCCTAAAAAGAAGTCTAAATAAGATCCAATTTAATTCGCTCCTATTTATTATTGATATTGTAAATTGTGCCATTGAAAAGGCTCGATGCCAAGAATCAATAAGTGTACAGTCGAGTCTCGTTATAACGAAACGCAAGAGAGCTGAGAAATCGGTTCGTTATATCGATTTTTTTTTAACTTACCGGTAGTGTTTTTTTTATGGCCAACCAACTTATTTTTAAGTTTTTTTTGTATTGAATGCTTATTTTTTTATGATTAAAAATTCTATTTAAAATCTACCCGTGAGTTTAATGTGAGTTGTGGTGACTAATTTATGCTTTAAATCCAATTTTTTATAGTTCAAAATGACAATTTTTATTTTTTTAACGTCAGAAATGTCAACCGGTATTTTAATTTTATCGTTAGAAAATAAATATTTTGGTCAAATTTTGATATTTTTTTTATTGTTGAAATATGTGTGGAAATTGAATGTTTTTATAATTAAAATTGAACATTTGGGACTAAATTGAAGCACAGTATCTGTAATTAAAGTGACAATTTGGGTCCAAAATTAAATTCTTTATACTTAAGTGACTATTTGGGTCTAAAATTAAATTTTTTATGATTAAAAGTGACTATTTGGGTCTAAAATTAAATTTTTTATGATTAAAAGTGACTATTTAGGTCTAAAACTATTTTTTTATGATTAAAAGGGACTATTTGGGTCTAAAACTATTTTTTTTTCTTATTAAAAATGACTACCTATTTGGGTCTAAAATTAAATTTTTTATGATTAAAAGTGACTATTTGGGTTTAAAATTAAATTTTTTATCATTAAAAGTGACTATTTGGGTCTAAAACTATTTTTTTATGATTAAAAGTGACTATTTGGGTCTAAAATTAAATTCTTTATAATTAAAAGTGACTATTTGGGTCTAAAACTATTTTTTTTTATTATTAAAAGTGACTCCCGGTATTTGGGTCTAAATTTGAATTTTTTTTTTCAAATTGACAATTTAAATCAAAATCGATCATCTTTATGGTCATAATCGACTTCAGTCGACCAAAATTAACTTTTTTCAACAATAAAAAGATATTTAAAGCGATTCAAAAAAAAAAGAAAAACAATCTAAAACCTCTTAAAAACAAAGCAAACAATAATGAATTGCTCACCTCATTACATCGTAATTCGAATTAACCACGTAACCTGGCACCGGCTGCGGGGCACACACTGGAACCTTCCTATCCTCGAAATAACTCGCCCACTTTGGCTGCTCCTTCGCTTCCACCACAGGAACGCCAAACGGCGACACGCCCGACCGGGATCGTGACCGCGACGGCAGAATGGACGCCCCGGCGAGCCCGACGGCCGGCATCGAGCGTAAAGAACGCGAAAATGGCACTAAAATCGAACCAATTAATACAAAGACTCGACACAATTTCACATTTCTCGTACACGAAGCGAATGCGGGCAACGTGGGCACCGAAATAACGCGCGGCACGTGCGAAACTGGAGCCGGCTGACCCGATAAAACCGTCAAAACTTGTCCCAACTCGGAGTTGATCTTATGCAGCGATGCGATCAAGTGGTTTTGGCCACCCGTCGTCGATTCCTTCGATTTTCCTACAAGGAAAAACAATTAAGTTTTTTGTCGTTTTAGAACCAATTTTTTAATTTGTGCATTTTAAAACGCATTCTTTCTATTTTTGTGTCGTTTTTCAACGACTATTTCAATTTTTCGTCGTTTCGAAACAAATTCTTCTCTTTTTTTGTCGTTTTAAAACGAATTTTTCAATTTCTTTTGTCGTCTTAAATCGAATTTTTCATTTTTTAGTCGATTTAAAATAAATTTTTCAATTTCTTTTGTCGTTTTAAATCGAATTTTTCATTTTTTGTCGTTATAAAACGGATTTTTCAATTTCTTTTGTCGTCTTAAATCGAATTTTTCATTTTTAGTCGATTTAAGACGAATTTTTGCAAATTACTCGACGATTTTCGACCGGATAAAGCATTGTTTTTCAACACGTCTAACGATTCGCTCGACATTTGTCCACGCAGTGGAGTTTCGTCCGAATCGGACGATAAATCGGACGGGGATGACGAAAGTGCGAGCGTGTGCTCGGTGTCGCTCAGCTGGTCCGCTTTGTCGTCCGTTGGCGTCGGGAACGAGAGTTGCAGCGATTCGTCCGACACGACTCGTTTGATCGTTCGTGTCAAGCGTGAAATTCGGTTCGCGGATTTGGAACGACGGCGACATTTTAGTTTGTTACTGTCCTCGTTTTGGATCGTTTGTTTAGCGCCGTTCGATTGCTGAAAAGATCATTTTTCACAACACACTTAACGTTAGGCTTATTTCCAAATTTACCCCATCTGGCGGCGAAAACTTGTTCTTCCACATTTGTTTCTCCTTGCCGCCATTTTCTAGCGATTCGAAATTTTCCTCTTTTTTCGGCTTTTCGCAGCCGATCGGCTTAAATTCGGGCTCCGTGTCGAAATTCGAAGCGCTGCTCAAAGACGATTCTGATTTTCAATAAAAAAAATGATGAAAAAAATTCGAAATAATTATATTTTTGCGATTTTTGCATTTTTTAAATCTTTACCCGAGGAATTATCGGAGCTGCCATCTTTGTCTTCATTGCTCGACTCGCTGCTGTCGTTTTTATTCATTTCGTCGTCGTTGTTCACGTTATTCGGCTCGTCGGGCACGTTTCTAGCGATAAATTAGATCGAGATTCATAATTCTGGACACTTTCATCATTAAATCGATTTTACGATTTCATTTTCTTCAAATCCTCTTGGATTTCCGCCTTTTCTCGCCTCAACTCGCGCACGTTGTTTCTCTCGCGCTCCAAATTCGACCGCTCGTTTTCCACTTGTTTGCCCAGATCGTGTCGTTCCGCTTGCAGCTCGTTCATCTCGTCATTCAAAATGCGTTTCCGTTTCGACACGAAATCCTCCCTGCTGTCCAACTCGTTCAACAACTCCGAAATGGATTCCCGACGTTTCTTCACGTCCTCGTTCATCTCCGATAATCTTTTCACCTGAAATCAGACAAAATCCATCAAAAATCAGACAAAATCCATCAAAAATCAGACAAAAATCCATCAAAAATCAGACAAAATCCATCAAAAATCAGACAAAATCCATCAAAAATCAGACAAAATCCATCAAAATCAGACAAAATCAAACAAAAATCAAACAAAATCCAACAAAAATCAGACAAATGCATCAAAAACAATAACAAATCGTTCGTTAACCTCGTTCTCGTATTCCTCTCGAAGTTTCTTCAAATTATTCCCCAATCTCTCCTCCTCCGAGCGGATCTGCTCCTCCAATTTCAATTTCCTCTCGTTCCAATCGCTTTCGATTCGCTCTAATTCGTCGCTTCTTTCGCTCTCGATTCGCGCTTTAATCATCTCGAATTCGTCTTCGAGGACCCCCTTCTCCTTTACTTCCTAAAATAAAACAAAAAATTAATCAATCGGTTTAAAAAGCCGAAAATCCCTCACTTTTGATGAATATTCGGCTTTCAGTTTGTCAATAACACTCCGAAATTCGTCGTCAATCTCTCGCTTCTTGTCCTCCATCATCGCCGTCGATTTATTCTTGTATTCGTCGACTTCCTGCACCTGCAAATCATCAACAACCTACGAAAAATGTCAAAAATCATTTCGATCGATTGATCGATTGATTTCCATACTTTGTGCTGTTTGTCCGCCATTTTTCGCTTCGTTTCGGCCAAATCGGCGGCGAATTTCGCTCTCAGTTCGTCGGTTTCGCGGTTTTCTTGCGCTTGTAAGGCGGATCTGAATTCGTCCAGTCGTTTCGTCGTCTCTTTTTCCAACTGCAGTCGTTCGGCGACGACGGCGGAGTCGAATTTCGTTTTTGTTTCGTTCAGTTTGGCGTCCATTTCGGCTTTGAGGCGATTTTCCGCTTCCGTTTGCGTCGATTCCAAGCCGGCTCGCAGCGCGTCCAGCTGGGTCTTCTTGTGCTCGCGCAAACGCTCTTCTTCGTCGTTCAATTCCTGCGCGAATATCACGCGTAGTTTGTCCAGTGTTTCTTCGTGCTCTCGTTTTAGTTTTTCTTCCTCGTCGATGCCCACTTTGTTTGTCTTTCTCGGTTCGTCGCTTATCTTCTCTTCGGAATCCATTTCCTCCAAAATCGAGCTAAAATTGAAGAAAACAGTAATAACTAGCAACGAATTATGCATTTTGCGTGTATAAGTTGGGTATTTTAGACCAGTATGTTAAAATTTGTGTCCCAAAATGGTATTTCAAACAAAAAAACTGCAATTTCAACTCAAAACTGCAATTTTAGGCCTAAATACAGACATTTCCCATGCAAAAATCGTATTTTAGACCATAATATTGCCATTTCAAGTCCTAAAATGTTATTTTAGGCCACAATATTGCCATTTCAAGTCTTAAAATGTTATTTTAGACCAAAATACTGATATTTCAAGAACTAAAATGTTATTTTAGACCAAAATACAGCCATTTCCCATGCAAAAATGTTATTTTAGACCAAAATGTTGCCATTTCAAGAACTAAAATGTTATTTTAGACCAAAATACTGCCATTTCAAGTCCTAAAATGTTATTTTAGACCAAAATACAGCCATTTCCCATGCAAAAATGTTATTTTAGACCAAAATACTGCTATTTCAAGAACTAAAATGTTATTTTAGACCAAAATACAGCCATTTCCCATGCAAAAATGTTATTTCAGACCAAAATGTTGCCATTTCAAGAACTAAAATGTTATTTTAGACCAAAATACTGCCATTTCAAGTCCTAAAATGTTATTTTAGAGCAAAATACTGCTATTTCAAGTCCTAAAATGCTATAACGGATAAAAATAATTTTCCTCACAAAAAATCTTTTTTAGACCAAAAAACGCACACATTTTTCTGTTAAAATAACCACTTCACAGAAAAATCTAAAACGCCGAAAAAGACTAAAAACACAATTTCATACATTTTACTCCCCTCGCCGGCAGATGTCACGTTCGAAATCACCAAAGGTGCGAGCTTGGGCTTCGTTGATCGCAAATCGACACTCGAATCCTGAAATTAAATTAAACATAAAACACTTAAAACTAAAAAGCGCCATCTATTGACACGCATACTTTTTGCACGGGTTTCAACTCGTTCGGATCCATCAACAAATCCAAACTGGGCGCGACGAAATCGCCCGCACTGTCGTTCCGACTCTCGTCCATCGGCGGCCCGCCCATGTCCAACGACACGTCGTGGTCCGTCTCCTCGTACGAGAAATGGAACTGGTCGTCGTCCTCCAAGTCCAGATTGAAGCGCACGTTTCGTTTCTCCGAATTCTTCGACTTCTCGCCCGTGTGGTCCGAATCGGTCGTGCTCAGCGTCATGAAGTCGCGTCGAATTTTCTCCAGTTCGTCGCTCGTCGGACTCCGGCGCTCGATTCCGTGGTATTCCGCCGATCGTCCAACACGGTTCATCGCTGGCTGCGAGTTGCCGTGCGCATTCTTTCGCTGTTTCGCGAGAAAAAATTGTTTATTTTTGCATTTTTTGTCATTTTTTCGACGAATACTTTGGTTTTGTCGAGTTTTTTCGGCTCGTTCGGCCTCTTGATCGGTGACAACGAGCTCGGTTTGGGCTCCTTGCGGTGCGAAACAAATAAATTCGATTTAAAACGACGTAAACGAAACGAAATCTTACCAAAATAAAAGTGTCGCTCGAAGATCGGACTAATTTAGAGCTCGTTTTACTTTTATTTTGATTCGTGGACACGCGAACTGTGGGCAAATTTAACTAGAAATCATAAAATAAATAAAAGGTGGAAAGAAATGTTTAAATTTGTTAAAAATCACCAAATTCGGGGAAGGTTTGATCGGACTCAACGTGCTGATGCGTTTGCGCGACGAGAGGAGATCGGCCGACTAAATTGAACATTAAAAATGGAAAAATTAAAAAAGGAATTTAATTTTTGTTTTAAAATATACTTTATCGATGAGTATGTCCTTTTTGGCTTCCTTTTCTTTCTTTTTCTTCCTTTCTTTGTCAACTAAGGCACGGTAGTGGCCATCGTGTGGATGTTCCCACAGACTTTCGCCGCTTTTGAAGTTGAAATAATAAATTGAGCCGTCGATGTCAGCGCTAAAAGAACGGTGGAAAACATCACAAACATTAGTTTTAAATCAGGATTAGTTTTGAATTGAATTCTCAAGTTGAAATTGAAAGATTTTAAGGAGAGACTAAATTTTACAAAGAAAACTTGGATTTTTCAAATAAAATTTTAGTTTTTAAGGTAAGTATTCCTAGTTAATATTGAATTTTTCCAGTTAATATTAAATTATTCCAGTGAATATTGAATTTTTCCAGTTAATATTGAAATTTTTCAGTTAATATTGAATTTTTCCAGTTAATATTGAATTTTTCAAGATAATATTGAATTTTTCCGGTTAATATAGAATTTTTATTGGAATTTTCGGGCACAAATTGAATTTTTTGAATAAAAATAGATTTTTTTTTCGAGAAAAAATTGAATTTTTAGTCCCTTATTACTGAAAAAATAAAATTCTAATTTTTCTAAAAGCATAATTACATTTAATTCTCATGAAAATTGAATTTTCACAGGTAATAATCAAAATTAATACCCAAAAATCCCAGAAATTGAATTATTCGCTCATGTACACCTCTCCCCAGCCACCCAAACAACAAATTTCTCCATTTCCAACCTTCCTCACAAAATAAACAAGAGAAAACCACCGCGACTAAATTATACCAAGGTTTCCACTCGTCCGGCAGCGGCGCTAAAATCCCTTCTCTAGCAATCCATAACAAATCACTTTCGATCTCCGGCTTGATTCCAATAGATCGCGCAAACTCTTGTATTTCTAAAAATAAAAAAACAAAAAAAATAATTTGATCAAAAATTAATTTTTTAAAATGAAAAAAAATTCAAACGACCTTCTTCGCTAACAATATATTCGTCGTCAAAGTATTCAGACATCACGAGTTGTTCAGATACATCGTTGTCACTGCTCATTTTGCATCGCAAAAACAAATGTTTTCGTTCGCACGCGGAATGGACATCGCGACGTAGTAACGACACAAAGCTGCGAGAAAACGGGAGGAAAAAAAAGGAAATTATTAACGGCCAATCACAAATCGATCGGTTTTTAAATGCTAAAAATACGAGAGACTACATTTGATTTCCGGATTAATTCGTCGTTGCAGACAATTGAAATTATAAGACAAAACAAAATGTAAATAAACCTTCTTGAAATACGCGGAAGGAATGCGGGCGTCTGGGAAACCGCTGCTAACACCTAGTGGTGGCAATTGGATTTAAGGTTTAGACAGCGCCTTTGAATAACGTGCGGTATCATGCTGGGGCGAAACTACCAGGGAAGAATAATGGAACAAAATTCAAACCATTTAATGTTGCAGCAAACTTTTTAAAATTTAGTTCTTTTTATTTATTTATTCATTTATTGATTTATTGATTTTTTTTACAATTTTTCTCTCTCGTTTTTATTCATCTGGTGGTGCAATGTATCACTGACGGTTTCATAATCGCGTCACACTCGTTTGGCCGTCATAAATGACCAATCACAGGTCTTGGAACATTCAGCCAATTACGAAGCTCTGTATGTTAACTGCGATATGCTGGAAAATTCAACTTCGCAACTTTACTGATCAAGGTAAGATTCTTTAATGAATAATATTCATATCTTAAACACACTTTCTGAATAAGTTTTGCCTTTAAACCCATCTTTGTCTTAAGAAGTTTATTTTTGTGTCTAAAAATTTTATGTACAACATAAAAAAAGACAATATCATACTATGGTGACCCAAAAACGTGTGTGCCCGAGACATTCCGTGAGCGACTTCCTTCTGACTTGTGAGTCACAAGATTACAGGATCGTTTCCCCCAAGGTATCCCTCCAAAGAACAAGTGTGTGTTCTCAGAAGATCGAAGGAATGACAGGTGGCATCGATCATTGACTGCCCTTGTCACCTGACCCCACTGTATGAAGCTGGGGTTTTCCCGGCTTTATGATAGAACTTACAGAACAACCATACAAGCAACACAGCAACCACCTCACTGTCAGGCCAACTTCACCAATGAATTGGATTGATCGAGGATCTGCTACATAAGTATAACAAGTGTACTTCTCACCGATTGTGCGAGCCGGCGATTCCAGCGTAAGTGAGGAACTGCCATTGCAAATTACAGTAGCTGCATTCAAAAATTAAAATAACCATTTTAGTTTAAGTGTGTTTTAAGTTTTAACAAGGGTTTAAACAGGAAATGATGTCATTTTTGGTTTAAAATTGAAGTAAAACACAAAATATTTTAGTTTTTGAATGCAGCTACTGAAAGAGTAACAGTTCCAATTGGCTCTTTCGTCCACGAAGTGCTCGAGCATTGTGAGGAATAACTTCCCATCTGACGTATTCGCAACCCTCAAACCCTCTAGACAGAACAGGCATGGAAAAAAGGCTTGTTGAGCATTCCACTGCGTCCAACTTACGGACCCGAGAGACGACAAATAGCGAGACCAAGACGACAGCATTGTTCTAGCGACCATGTGGAACTCAACTTTTTCTGTTTTATTTTGGTATTTAGGTAGTATTTATTCAGTCTCGGGATTATGAACCGGTTACATATTTTAGTATACACAAAGTACATATTGTGGGTTATGTGCGTTTTATCATTAAAAATAGGCTTGAGTAGGTGCTAAGTAATGAATTGTTATGAATTCATGGGTGTAGACAAATGAGCCAAAATAATATGTTCCAGTTTGCCATATTTGATTTAACACATTTTACATTTGAGGAAAATGTTTTAAGATAAGAATTTTAACTGAAGTGAAGACATTTAATTTATTAAAAATTCAAGTTTAAGTGTTCTAATACTGTAAAACTTTGCGTTATACATTAATGCTCATAAAATATATTTTTCGTCTGTTACATCTGTTGAGAAGAATGTTTTTATCGATTTTAAATTTCAAGCACACTACTCGTTTTGGCTATTCAATATCTTCTTTACCAGAACCAGTGCCGGATGGATTAAGAAATGAATTGCAGCTAAGACTGAAAGGCCAAGGGTTAGACTAAAAATATTGCCCACGTCGGAAACTAATGCAACAAAAGAATATTTAAATTCTTCAGTGATTATTTCTATTTTATTTGTACTTAAAGTAATTGTTATGGTTGATGTGTCGACTCTAACAGAACGATAATTAAAGTTGTCTATCTTGTAGAATGTTCGGTTACAAGGTGGTAAGCAGAAGCATTGCTTTTCGACATCAATTTTTGCGTGTATGTCATAGTACAAAGCTCGCACGTCTTTGGCTGAGGCTGAAGAGTTGCAGAAGGTAACGTTTTTCTTAATAGCAAAGGGCATACTAGAAAATAAATAGAGAAAATAAGCTTTCACTTGTTGGAATGTTGTGTATACATTACAGTATGGCAATATGGTATTCTGTAGTGTGGTACCACATGAGAGGCGCCAATGGTTATTTAATCTACTTATGTAGTGTCATGTAACCATGTCCACCCCATGTACAGTTTTAACCCCCAGTCCGAATAAAGCCACCCATAGAGTAAGATGTGCTCTGAGTCTTTCACTAACATCACCATGCTCGACATCTTTTACTATTACCTGCAGAATTGTTTGCTTTTTATCTCATTGTCTATGCACTGGCGTTTGCAGGTGTAATATTGAGTTAAATTTGCATTGCATGGATTACGTTTAGTGTTGAGACGATTGTTCTGAAATGGTTTCAAGTGTGATACATTGCAAACAAAGGCTTTTCACAAACCATAGGAGAAATGTGGTACGTACATTTAGTTTTCTAAGCAGGATAGTTGTAGTCAATGTAGATGGACAAGCAATATTGAAATCAAATGAAAAATTGGGATCTTCGATTGGAGTGATGTAAACCTGAAATTGATGTGGTTAGGTTCTAACACTCTCAGTGCTTTTACCAATATTTACTTGTGTGTAATCCGGTCTGCACATACGACTGATTTCTGGAATACCCTCAAGGAACATGGTATATAATTGATATTTTATTGAACCTAAGTCAAATTTACTAGTTTTAATTTCTGCTTATTAGAAAAGGAATTAATTACCAAAGGAATGTTTGACGCAAGTTCCAAGTGGATTTGGGAACTCAGAAAATGTTCGAACTTTAAAAAGTTCAGCTGGAAACGGATTCTAAAAAATATAAATTCAATTTAAAATGTAGCCGTTGTTTACATGCTCCCAAATTGCAGAAAAAAAATGATTATACAAGTATCAGCAGCCCTTACAGTATGAATAAAATGTGCAAAAAAATATTTTATACAGCTACAGTATGTGCAAATCTATGTTTGGGGCCCCCAAATTCTTCATGGCATCAGGCTCCCACAAGTTAAATTAAGACACTTTATTCTACATTTGGACACTTATAATCTGCTTGCATATCTACTCATGGACTGGGGCAGCAAACAATAAAATGATTGGTGTTATGCAAGTTAGATATAACCAACTGAATGGTCATCCCCTGTATCAAAAAGCCTCTGCCATTTCCCCTTTTCCCTCATTTCCCTATTTTGCACTTTTGACATCAACGTTGACATTACCGTAAGTAGCAAACCGAAAGTGTTAGGTGTCTGAAAGTTTCTATATACTTGTAGTTACAAAACCACGTGAAAAACCCAATAAAACAAGTTTCATCTATATCCCATGGTCGGTTTTCGAGAAACAAACTCTTCGAACAGTTTGTGCAGGGTGATTTCTGCAAAAAGTTTACTTACGAATGTTCGAAGGAGAGTCGAAGGGCAAGATTTCGTATATGCCATTTCCCACAGGTTTTCTGCTGAAAACTTGTTGCGATTAAAGTCGATTAGATCCAACATATCCACATTGCATGTTGTGTCAGGATGTTTTTGTTGTTTCAAATATTTCCCTTTATTGATTACAAGTCTTGGATTATGTTGTCCCGCACAAATGATAATATTTGGGTACGTCACATTAGCTGGATCTTCAACGGCCACGGTTCTTTGAACGGGCTGATTCAAATACAATTGAATTTTTTGTTGAAGTATAAATCCACTGAATCCCAACAAGCAAAGATAAATGACGGAAAATAGCTTTTTTGGTTTTTGTCGGTACGGAATTAGTTGGTTGGCTCTAACGTAAGCTTCAATTTGTCTTGTTGCGAGATCTTTGTGGCTAATGAGCTTTGCAGAATAGCGTTTTCCAACTACCAGAAATAAGTTGAGTATGGAGAGCGAAGATAGTCCTAACCAAAGACCGAGATTTCCACCAAAATCACAGATGAGATTGTCCAATTCATAGACCAAACGCTCTTTCGTTACGACCACATGATCATCGAGCAAGTGCCAAGAAACCTCTGATGTGCCATCATTGTTATGTTCTAATCGAAATAAAACATCAACTTCTTTGGTTTCACAGCTCCTAGTACATCCGCAGTCAACTCGAGGGTTTGGTCCTACCAAATCGTTTCTATTTTTCTTGTACATATCTGACGTTTCTTTAGAGTTATTGCAAAGCGGAAGGAGACGTCCTTTGGAATATCTCGGTCTATAAGGTAACCTGTGTATTTAAAGTTAGGTGATTAAATATGTGAGTATTGCAGTTAAACATTAAGTGCGTTCAATCTTATATGGATTTCTTTGATTTTCTTGATTTTGGGAGACCGGAAGTGACGATGTTTACGTCATTAAATTGAAATCGGATTTCAAAATTGGATTTTTGAAAATCCACATGGAGGGTCGCTTGTTTTGATTTTCTAGATTTTCAGCCATTATATCCACACAGTGTGATCAAAGCACAGTGTTTTTGGTTGACTGATAACCATTTAACATTTAGCAAACAACATTTTTAAATGTCCCGCTGTGCTTTTTGGCTGCATTTGTGCTTGCGTGCTTTTGCAAGAGGAAATCGCAACATTTTGGCTGCATTCAAGTGCCCAAATGTGGTCTGTTGTGATTAAATGTTCCGTCTTGTAATTTTCAGATATTTTGCGATATTTCGGCCGCATTTGAGCTCTCGAATGCGGCTGGCCATTTGAAGTTATAAACAGGAAGTTATCCAACGGTTCTAATTCTGCTTGTGCAGCAGTTGGATTTTGGCAAATTTGAAGGTCGTTCAAAGTTGAAATCTGATTTCCTTGATTTCTGAAAATCGTGAAAATTACGATTTCGGAAATCCAGTTAAGATTGAATGCACCTATTGATTTGTACGAACCAGCAGTGGTTTTTATCTAAAATCGTTTCCACACATTTTGTACCACATTCCACGTACTCCTTATCTTGCACACAGGGCTCATTTTTTGTGGTTAAGAATTTATGCTAGAACGAATCTTAATTCAATTAACCTTTTTATTCCAACCTAGGGTCAATTTTGACTTCAAAAAGTGATTTTATTTATTTTACGCTGGTGATTTTAATTAAAGCTTTTGAAAATCGTAATTTTTGGTTGTCATTAATTGTCCTCACAACCGTATCTTTTTACCCCTGTCAGAGTTTCTTGATTTTTGTTTTAGGCTTATTCTTACAAAGAAACTTTGACTTTTCGGCCAGTATGAACATTGTTAAGATGAAATATGCAACCTTACCACTCTAAATCGTAGTCCCAGTTGGGCATACGTTGCTGCTTGTTGCAAGAAAGCCAATTGAAAATCCAATGGTACTGACATTGATATCTGGAATGGACAATGAGTTAATATTTGTTACACCTGGTAAAAAGTTAATTTACCAGTGTCCAGGCTATTCCTGGTATCAATTCATAGGCCCTTAGGTCAAATCCTATTCTTGTAAAACGTTCAGAACCTCTCAGAGGTCCACCAACTGTAATTGGAATACTTTTTACCTTCTGAAGAATTCAATTTTCTTTTAACTGACTTTTAAATATAGTACAAGCACCCCACGGCTGAAGTTCTTCAATCATGGTTACATTTACTGGAACATTTACCTATAAACACAATAGAATTGTAACTGATGTGTAATATCGTAGCAACGGAGGAATGGAGGAATGGGTACCAGGTTACGCATAGCCCCTACATCCAAAAGCGGGCTCCAGGTCTAGGATCTTTGACGGGTTCTCTACCTAGAGTTGTGACTGGTATGGTCTTTGCCATGGCAGCCTGGGGACTGGTTACCATGGTGTGGGACGCATACTCACGTAATAATTAGACAGGGACGCCAGATTGTTGGTTGTTGGCCTTTAATCCGTTGTCTAGGGGTCGGAGCTTCTCATATACTCGCGTGTTTACAGTGTAATGAAGGCACGCTACACCAGCGACCGACCCGTCATACACAGGGTGGGAACCCATGGATGACGTGGCCGGTCAAACATAACAATTCTGCTATACTTACCCGTACAGCCCAAGCAACCGCTCGTGGAGGCTGTACCACTACAGCCACCATCACACTACTGAATTGTGAGCGACGCAGTGGTGAATGAAGAGAGCAGAGTCAGCCAGAGTACGACGATTCTTGCTGGCTTCAAGACCTTACTTCACACACCTGTCTCGGTTGAGACCCAGTGCTCTTCTCTCTACTCCCCACGCCACTCAGTTCCCTCCTCCCCTATACTGGGTCATTCCATTCCGCAAGGAGGGATGACCTTAGGGCCATTGGGCGGTGTGTGGTAGTGACGCTTTTAACCCTTGGGTGGCCAAGTGGTCACAGAGTAAATGACATCACCCGGAAACCAGAAAGGAAGTTAGACTGAAACTCGAGAAGGGAGTTTAAAGCAAGACTGAAATCAGAGAAAATGTGAGAAGAAGAAGCAAGAGAGAAAGCTAAGCCAGACTGAGAGGAAAGGCAACCAACATGGAATTTGAATGTACTCAAACTCAAAGTGACAGTGTAAAATCTAGACTGATTTAATTTGTTTTTAATGTTTATTCATGTATTTGATTTTAGTAATTTTGTCTTAGTTTAATTATCGATTGAATTTAGTGATTGATTTGTGTTTATTACAATTAAGTGTTTTGTGTTTTGTTTTGTGTTTTGTGTTCTTTTTCATTCATTGTGCCTTATTGTGTACCGTACTGCCTCGATTTAACGCCGGTCGTATCTAAACGCCGGCTCCTGATTAAGCGCCGGGCAAACTGAGGACGAAATGGCAATAAACGCCGGCCTTAAATGAACGCCGGGTTTGTTTAAACGCCGGGTTGAAACGTTTTTTAAACGTTTTGAGAGGTCTTTTGGTCGAAACATCGAAGAATAGCTAGCAATGAGTGGCTTTCCAATTTTTTTTTTCGGGTAGACGCCCGGCGCGAATAATCGCCGGGCTTTGAATGAACGCCGGGGGGGTCAACTAGAAAAAATGAATAAACGCCCCGGCGTTAAATCGAGGCAGTACGGTATTATCGTGTTTAATTGTGTTTCATCATGGTTTTTGCTGACTTTTCAGTTGTGTTATTGCATTAAATTGTCTGTGTTCTTTTTGTGTTATATAAATCGCTCGAGGGTCTTTTCGAGAGCCCTCTTTTATGTAAATTGGGTATCTTTCGGCCCTTGTTGACCGGATGTAGACCCCGTTTTTTCTATGTAACCCACATTCCACCCTCAACTCGCTGACCACGCGTCACTTGTGAAAAAGAATGTCATTTTTCAACTCAAGTAAAATTAAAAGTTGTTAAGTTTTATTTCGACCGTCGCTTTTGCTGTTTTACAATTCATCACCCATCGTGAAGTTCATTTACATTTCGTAAATTGGTGCCGAAACCCGGGACATCTTTCCAGGGAACAAACTCGTAACTTCAATCTGAAAAAACTGCAAGTAGCATCTCGAATTTAACAATGGCCGACGACCTCGCCGTGTTGAAGGCTCAGCGTGCAGTAACCCGTAGGCTGACCACCACAACTATAACGAAGGCCAAAACAATTCTCGCTGGTATACCTATAAATGAACTCGATTTAAAAAAGATAAAAGTGCATCTACAAGCAAAATCAAATGAACTCAAATCGCTCGACGCCAAAATCTTGGCCATGCTCACCGACGAACAAGAGATAGATGAAGAAATCACTCGATCCGAGACTGAATATCACGAAAAAATTATTGATTGTGGTGTCGAAATCGACGAGGCGCTAATTACTTTCATCGCGCCCCCAACCACACCTGTACTCCCGCCGATAACAAATAATTACCACGGGACCGCGAGTGTGCCACAAGACTCACCCATGCGACTGCCCAAGTACGACACAATTAAATTCAAAGGAGATCCGCTGGACTGGGCTGACTTTTGGGGTAATTTTGAGATCTCAATTGACACCAAAACGAACATTTCTGCGCAAAGTAAATTGGTGTATTTAAAGTCGCTCTTGGATGGAGAAGCAGCACTCGTGTTGAAGGGATTACCGCCAACGAATGAAAACTATCCGATCGCTAAAAAATTGTTGCTCGAACGCTTTGGCCGTACAGATGTTCTTCTCAGCGCACATTTACGCTCCCTAATGAAAATGAAACCCGTACGTGATATTCTCGATCCTATTCCTCTTCAAAAATTGTACGATGAGTGTGAAACACACGTACGCGGTCTGAATGCGGCAAATATGAATGTTGATGCCATTGACGCAACAGCGTGTCCACTCATTCTAGGACTAGTGCCACGACAAATTTCGCTGGAATTTTCACGTCAATATCCCGACGGGAAATACAAAGCTAAAGATTTGTTGGACATGGTGCGTAACGAACTCGTGCACCACAATAAAATTGAGAACTTTCAAGATCTTCACCGCTCAACAGAAAAAAGCAAACCTGAAAAAGTTGATGTGGACAAGCCTGTTCACAAAACTCACAACCGCGTGCCGTCTGCTCGTGTTTTGAGCACAACAATCAGCAATTGCATGTTTTGCAACAAGACTCATGAGCGTGACGGGTGTTTAACGACGGCAACCGAGCGTAAAGAATTCGTCAAAAAGGAAGGTCGCTGCTTCAAATGCTTAAAAAAGGGACATTCGTCTCGAAACTGCACCTACCGTGTGACATGTAAACTGTGTCAACGCCATCACAACCAACTCGTGTGCGAAGGACCATCTGAGACACCAAAAGAAAAAGTCACTCTGCTCGTATCAACCAACGAAAATCTCGCTGCGTACGCTCAACCTCCGACCACAACATTGGCAACAATATTCGTAAAAATTCAAAACGAATCTCGTGAGTCCACCGTGCAATGTTTGATCGATCCCGGAAGCCAAAGTTCCTTCGTACTGGCTAGTTTGGCAAAAGACATGCATTTAAAGCCGAATGGAGAGGAACATTTAAGCGTGCACACTTTTGGAAATCAGACACCATTGAACACTAAAGGAAATCGATTTGAACTCAAATTGTGCAATGTTGGCGACAAAAATCGATCGCTCTGCGTTAATGCGCTTGAAACGCCATGGATTACAAAACCCATTTGTACCAAATTGCAGGCTGGCTTACGAGCCGCCCTCGAACGCGATCAAATCGTGATTGATTCTGGAAACAATACTAATTGCGATATTTTTATTCTTTTAGGCGCAGACTGTATCGCGAAGATACTTACGGGATGCATACGAAAAATCGAGGAAAATTTGATCGCCATAGAGACGCTATTTGGCTGGACTTTGATGGGGTCATCAATAAATGTCACGACAATGTCCACACTAGTCACCCGCGTGTGCAGTGTGCGTCTCGAGGAGCGACTGGACGAGAGTCTGAAAAAATTCTGGGAGCTCGAATCCATCGGCATTCGCCACGAGAGTGAAGACGAAACATTGACCGATCGAAATTCCTGCGCAATTCGTTTTCGCGAACAAGTGACGAGAGAAGAAGGAAGATACGTCGTCGCATTGCCGTGGTTGGTCGAACCGAGAAAACTTCACAATAATTACGAAATTGCTGAGAAACGTTTTTGGAATCTGGTAAGAAAATTTAAGAAAAATCCAGGATTCTACGCCGCCTACAAACAAATTTTCGACGATCAAATACGTGATGGAATAATCGAAGAAGTTAATGAACCGCAACATGAAAATTCGTACTACATGCCACACCGAGCCGTTATTAAAGAAGATCGCGTCACGACAAAGATTCGGATCGTTTTCGATGCCTCAGCTAAAGGAAAAAATGAACTTTCACTGAACGATTGCCTGGACAGCGGTCCTAATTTGCTGCCAGAAATACTTATATTGCTGATTTTGTTTCGAAAAGAACCATTTGCTTATCTTTCGGACATAGAAAAGGCGTTTTTACAGCTATTGCTGAGAATGGCAGATCGGGATTTCGTTCGTTTCCTTTGGACACCGGAAGAATGGGACGGTCGGCAGTTTGTGAAGCCCAGAGTTATGCGCCAGAAAAGAGTAGTATTCGGAGTCAAATCAAGTCCCTACCTTTTAAACGACTCAATTCAACTACATCTCGACAACATGCGTGAAAAATATGAAGAAACAGTTGCTCAAATCAAAGATAAATTTTACGTCGACGACTTGCTCGGTTGCGCCAAATCCGAAGGGGAGGTGGAAAAAATATTCCACGAAGCTCGCAAATTGATGATGGAAGCGCACATGCCCCTACGCAAATGGCAATCGAACTCACAAAGCTTGCGAGAACTTTTTGCGAGAGAAATTCCGTCGGACGCAAATCTGGTCGACGCCGACAAACACTCGACGTCCGTGTTGGGACTGATCTGGAACTTTATAACCGACCACCTCCTGCTCGAAATAGGCGAATGGGCTGACGCACAAGATCAACTCAAGGAATCAAAACGTTTGATCGTTCAGTCCGTGGCAAGGATTTACGATCCATTAGGATTTGCGACACCATTCGTAATTGTCGGCAAACTGATGTTCCAGGAATTATGGACTCGAAATATAGGTTGGGATTCGCCATTACCCCCCGACATTTCAAAACAATGGTCAAGTTGGCGACAACAAGTCGTATTGCTAAGAAAAATTGCCGTTCCTCGACATTACAGCGCTGGACAACAATCAAATCCAGATCGTGAATTGCATTTGTTTTGCGACGCAAGCCCCAAAGCATATGGAGTCGTGGTCTACATTCGAACAAAAAATGAAACATCCGTAGAAGTCACACTCTGTATGTCGAAGTCGCGCGTTGCACCACTGAAGTCTTTAACGCTGCCCAAACTCGAATTGATGGGCGCATTGCTGCTGTCGCGAGTTGCCGTGAAACTCAAGAAGTTAGAAATTCAGCGTGTTTTCTACTGGACCGATTCGTCCATTACATATTTCTGGATTCGCGAGCAACAGAAGAAGTCAAATCCATTCGTCTCGAACCGAGTCCGCGAAATCCGCACGAACACCGAGGTCGCCTGTTGGCGTCATTGCCCGGGGAAGGTCAATCCAGCGGATAAGTTAACCCGAGGAATGGAGGCCGACAAATTGGTTCAAGACATCGAATGGTGGAGCGGCCCTGAGTGGCTGAAAAAGGACGAGACACATTGGCCACAAAAATTCGACGAAGAAACAGAGTCCAACTTTGAAGAAGAAATTGAAGAAATAGATACTCGCGTAAATGTGACTCGATCAAGTGAAGAGGCGATTTTCGATATTGAAAAGTACAGCAGTTGGACCAAAGTCAAACGAATCACCGCCTGGATTTTGAGATTTTGCCACAATTCAAGAAAAATCGAAACAGTCATCGGACCGTTAAAGACGGAAGAGTTAGAAACAGCCGAAATTTATTGGTTGCGCAGTATACAAAAACAGAGATTTTCGGAGGAAATATATAGCTTGAAAAATTCAACGAAACTGAAAAGCGATTCACCCCTAGCAAGCGTAGCCGTAGTTCTCGACCAGAATGAAATTATACGAATCGACTCGAGAATACGTTTTAACACGGGAATAGAAAATTTTGTGAGCCCCATCGTTTTGGATTCAAATTCACCGGCTGTAAAATTAATAGTCGAAGATTGTCATCATAGAACTTTACATGGAGGACTAGGCAACACTCTGTCAGAATTTAGAGCGAAATACTGGGTTAAAAAAGGAAGAAAATTCATCAAGACATTGATTTCCCGATGCGTGACTTGTCGAAGAGTGAACGCAAAATTGATGACTCAAACGGTCGGTCTGCTACCTGCGGACAGAGTGAATCGTGCGGAGCCATTTCAAATTATTGGCATAGACTTCGCCGGACCACTATACACTAAAAACGGAAAAAAGACTTACATCGCTCTGTTCACTTGTGCCGTGGTGCGAGCTGTTCATTTAGAACTTGTATCTGATCTCACTACGGAGAAATTCATTCTCGCATTTAAACGACTTATTGCAAGAAGAGGAGTCCCTGGCATTGTCTACTCAGACAATGCTAAAACCTTTAAGCGAGCCGAAAAAGACTTGTCTTTATTCATCAACAGCTTCTCGCACGAGCTGTTCCAGGGGTTCTTGTCAAAGCAAAAAATACAGTGGAAATTTATCGTCGAATTGGCTCCGTGGTGGGGCGGATTTTGGGAGCGACTGGTCAAAACTGTTAAACTGAGCTTAAAAAAAGTCCTTGCTCGATCATCGTTGGACTTTGAAGAACTGTCGACCGTTTTGACAGAGGTCGAAGCTGCGGTTAATTCGAGACCAATCACTTACGTTACGGACGATCCGTTGGAGCAAGAACCGCTGACGCCTTCTCATTTTTTGACCGGAGGACGTCTCATCACGCTTCCAGACGTCTACAGTCCAGAAAGTCGTGTCGACAATTCATTTCGACCCGAGCTCGTGAAGCGATGGAAGCTGCGTCAACGTTTGATTAATTTGCTTTGGCGTCGTTGGACGCACGAGTACCTTGTCGAGCTTCGTGAATTCCGTCGTGTACGAACCTCAAAAGAAGTTCAAATTGGGGATTTGGTTCTCATTCAAGAACAAGGTCAGCCTCGAATGTCATGGAAAATGGCAAGAGTTTCAAATACCTTTATCGGACGGGACGAAAAAATACGCTCTTGTGAATTGACTTTGCCCGAAGGAAAAACTTTGAGACGCCCAGTACAAAGACTGTGTTCTTTAGAGGCTTCAGACTAATTGAATTCCCCCCCCCCCAATGTAAAATCTAGACTGATTTAATTTGTTTTTAATGTTTATTCATGTATTTGATTTTAGTAATTTTGTCTTAGTTTAATTATCGATTGAATTTAGTGATTGATTTGTGTTTATTACAATTAAGTGTTTTGTGTTTTGTTTTGTGTTTTGTGTTCTTTTTCATTCATTGTGCCTTATTGTGTATTATCGTGTTTAATTGTGTTTCATCATGGTTTTTGCTGACTTTTCAGTTGTGTTATTGCATTAAATTGTCTGTGTTCTTTTTGTGTTATATAAATCGCTCGAGGGTCTTTTCGAGAGCCCTCTTTTATGTAAATTGGGTATCTTTCGGCCCTTGTTGACCGGATGTAGACCCCGTTTTTTCTATGTAACCCACATTCCACCCTCAACTCGCTGACCACGCGTCACTTGTGAAAAAGAATGTCATTTTTCAACTCAAGTAAAATTAAAAGTTGTTAAGTTTTATTTCGACCGTCGCTTTTGCTGTTTTACAATTCATCACCCATCGTGAAGTTCATTTACATTTCGTAAAGACAGTGTTGTTTCTTAGACTAATTTAATTTTAAACTTTGATTTACTATTCCTGATTAAAAACTTTTCAACCTACTTTGTGTTGGCGTTGCTCATCAATCATGAATAAATTATGAATGGCTTTGAAACTGTAGTTTAAGTTCCACAATTTAGTAAGATCAACATCAGAACGTTGTATAAGATTGTCAATTGGGGCAGCAGAATCTATTTCCGACGGTACTAAGCCAGATGAGTTATAGTAAGCTACTATATACTTATTTGATAGCACACAGACGTGCGCAACCGGAAACTGAAATTCGTCCATCTTTTCTTCATAGACATCAACTGCTTTTGGGCTTTCAATGTAATAAGAAATACGGTCATAGATTTGGAAACTATAGATGAGAATACAGACTACAACGAGAAAAGACCAAAAAATATGAAATGCAAGAGAATTCGTTTCATCATTTATTGGATGAAACAATTGCAGTATTTCTTTCTCTTCCTCCAGTGAATTCAGTACGTCTTTGACTTTCAGTTTAAGTTTTCTGCCGATTTTTTGTTGAAACACCATTTTCTATAATGAAGAAAAGAGATTTAAAGACACAATGGTGATTGTGAGAAGGAAATTATTGCTTTTATTGCTACTTGTATTTTGATTTCGGCTGATATACTCTTTACATTCACTTCTCTGTATCGCCTGAGAATCTGTATAAGGTACGTATTAGAATGTTTGAATTTTAACAGTGAATGGTTTAAACTTTGAATGTCCTACCTAGGATCGATCGGAATTTATTGAGAGTTGATGTCCCATTAGGGACCGTCCTTAAATTACGCAACGCACCAAGGGGGGGGGGGGTTCAAAATTTTGTTACGAGTCATTACAAAAAGAGAGGGGTTTCAAATTTTATTACGTTCTAAAAAAAAAAAAATTATTTTTAATAACAAAAATATACCGTATTTTACCGAATAAGAGTCGCCCTCGAATTGTAGCCGCCCTCGAATAGTAGCCACGGCCGAGATAGGCGACTTGATATAAGAGCCGACCTCGAATAGTAGCCACGGCCGAGATAGGCGACTTGATATAAGAGCCGACCTCGAATAGTAGCCGCGGGTATATACGTTCAATGAACGTAATAATACGATATTGGCCACTATTTAAAATAAGAGCCGCCCCGAATTGGAGCCGTCCCCGAATTAAAGCCGCAGCTCAAAGTGGCAGTTTTCAATAAGAGCTGCGGCTTTTATTTGGTAAAATACGGTAAGTATTTTTTATATGATTTTTGAAAATGTTGAGGGGGCGATTTATATTTTGGTACTTAATTAGGGGTTGGGGGGTTTGGGAATTTGTTACGAACAGGTTACAGAGGGGGGGGGAGGGGGTCTAAAAATCCCTAATTTTGCGTTACATAATTTATGGATGGTCCCTTATGTCTGCACTTTAGAATGGCATGTTAGGTAGAATAAAAGATTTATCAGCATGAATTAAGATGCAGACACATTAAGTGGAAACTAAATGATGTTCATGTGCGTGACCCTATTTTTACCTATTTTCTTAGGAACTTTATGAAGCAGGTTTACCTGCTTCATTGATCGTGTATTCTTGGAAAATACATATAATATGCCTGGATGTTCAGACTTTAATCAATATTTGTGAAAAAGAAATAAAAATTTTTGCATTTTCAATGAGCACATTAATTATTTGTTTATGTATCATTCTGGTCTACTTGATGTAGCTTTTCTTAAAAAAGTTTAAATTTACGGTTCATGTTTCAGTGTGCCCAGCTACACCAACCCATGAGAAGTTGGCAATGCACTTGCGGAATTGTGTCAACAAACACCACGCTACAATTGCTAATATTTTCAGAACTCCAAATCACGGAGGGGGTTACTGTTTTTAGGTCATTTGCCGTATAGAAAACTTCAAGAACTGACATTCATCTGATCCTGCAAGAGTCTGCCTACCCTGGCAGACCGCAGGTGGTCTTTAAGCTGTTTTCGAGAGAATGAGTGTCTGTGGCGGGGCGAGAGATTGAGTGGGGAGAGAATGCATGGGAATAGATTGCATGGGTGAGAGATTGTATGGGGAGAGATAGAATGGCAAGAGAATGCTACCCCATCGCCAAGGTGAAATCATTAGTTCCGATTCATAATTCCCTCGTTTCGGCTCCGACAACAGGTACCATACAGGATATTTGAATAAAATAGCAGACACAAATGTGTTTAGTGCCCTCTCCACACGTGCTTCTACAAGTGCAGTAATTTTGCAAGTGTCAGTCCAAATAGTGCTAAAGGCAGGAAACATTTAGCTATTGGAGCCTTATTTTGGTCGGCCGATAACCGAGGCGTAGTTTTAACGCTGAGGAGTTCTGAACCCAAGGACCGGTTTTTTTTTTTATCTAGGACTCCAGGTTCAGGACTCCACAGAGTTGGAGCCTTTTGTTTTTTTAACCAGAAATTTGGACTTTTGGAGTAAAGACTGAATTTTTCTGGGAAAGAACAACGCACTTACCTGACTGAGGCGTAAGACAGTTTATGAATAAGTGCAATTTTCATATCAGGAATAATTGATGTCTGTTCATCGGTTTAACTTGACAACTGACAAGATATGGGCGTTAATACAGTCATTTGGAAAATGGAAATTTCTAACTTGACAGGTAAATAAAAATTTTATAAGATCGTGACTTTCACTTTTGTGCACATTTTTTCATATCGATGAAACTATGGAAACCTAAGCGTGAAACATTGGAACTGAGGATTTTCAATTTGACAAAGCAGGGACTTACTGTATTCTCCTCATCCAGGTTTGGTTTGGGTGGACTTTGGCAAAAATGAACACTGCTAAAAACAAACTCTTACTGTGACTTCTAAACTGTAACTGATTTATTTTAAAAAATGTGCAAACAGATATTTTAAGAAACAATAGTAATAGATCAACAAATTCAAGGAACTCAAAATGAGTCATCAAGGTGGGTTACAACAGGTGATGACCAGATGTGACATAGAAACAGGGAAATTAATAAGGGATAACAAGTAAATTGAAAAAACTACGTTTTTAGAAAAGGTTTATTTTTTATATTTTTGGTTTTTTATGGTGTAATTATGGCGCTACCTCTGAAACCCCCCCATCTTTTCATCCCTCTAAACGCCAGTTTTAAAAACCAATTTTTGGAACTGGATTGAGGGAGGTCAATTGTTGAAACCCTGACTGGTTACAAATTAAAGTTTTTGTGTTCTTATACATCAATAAATTGGTTAGATATTTAATGCACTCGTCCTACATTTTTCATGTGAGGAAATGTCCCAAAAAAGAATTTAAACTGAGTTGAAGGTATTTCATTTTAAGTAATTTTGCACTGTTACAATAACATAAATAAGATATGAGTAAATTGATTTGAGCAACTTTAAATTCTTAATACGAGTTAGTTTTGGTAATTATTTATTTTTTTTGCTAGTAAAAGTGCAGGATAGAATAAGAAATGTATTGCAGCTAACACAGAAAGGCCGATGGTCAAACTAAAAATATTGCCCACATCGGAAACTAATGCAACAAAAGAATATTTAAATTCTTCAGCTATTGTTTCTATTTTGTTGGTAATAAAAGGAATTGTTATGATGGATGTGTCTGCTCTAAAAGAAGCATAATTAAAGTCGTTTAGTTTGTAGAATGGTTGTTTGCAAGGTGGTGAGCACAAGCATTGTTTTTCAACATCAATTTTTGTGTGTGTTTTGTAGTACAAAGCTCGCACTGCTTTGGCTGATGCTGAAGAGTTGCAGAAGGCAACGTCTCTTTTAATAGCAAACGGCATACTAGAAAATAAATAGAGAAAATAAGGTTTTACCTTGCCCGACATCTTTTAGTATTACCTGCACAATTGTTTGCTTTTGATCTCATTGTCTATGCACTGGCGTCTACAGGTGTAATATTGAGTTAAGTTTGCATTGCATGGATTACGTTTAGTGTTTAGACGATGGTTCTGAAACGGTTTAAGTGTAATGAATTTTATATGTACCATTGGAGAAATGTAATGCATACATTTAGTCTTCTAAGCAGAACAGTTGTAGACAGTGTTGGTAAACAAGCAACATTGAAATCAAATGAAAAATTGGGATCTTCAATCGGAGTTATATACACCTGAAATTTCTGTGATTAGATATTTACACCATTAGTACCCTTACCAATATTTACTTGTATATAATCTGGTCTGCATATATTGTCTATTTCTGGGATAAAGTCAAGAAACATGGAATATAATTGATATTTAATTGAACCTAATTCAAATCCAATCTGTTTTACTCTGTTTATTAGAAAAGGAATTTATTACCAAAGGAATGTTTAACGCAAGTTCCAAGTGGATTTGGGAAGTTAGAAAACGTTCGCACATCTAATAGATTAAACGGAAACGGATTCTAAAAAGATATAAGTTCAGTTTGAAATGTTGCAACAGTTTATGTGCTCATAAATAGCAGAAAATGACATAGAATAATGATTTCAACAATCCTCAAGTATGAAATACGCAAAAAATATTTTTATTTGTATGGAAATTATGTGTAAATTTATGTTTGGACTCCAAATTCTTTCTGTCATATTTGACACTTATAATCTGCTTACAATAACATATTTACTGGGCATATCTGTAGTGGTGAAAAGGGGGCTGGGGCAGCAAACAGTAAATGTGATGTGCGTTTAAGGAAAAATGAACGCTATTTTTATTAACACTAAGTTTTATTGTAAGAAGTTTATTTCGTGTAATTGACACGTTTATGTAAAGTAGGTTAAAAACGGAAACAATTCAATAGTTGATAAAGAATAAGGAGCAATGGATTAAAAGCGGTATGTGTACTTTAATTTACCAAATATGCGTGTTTTTTTCACAAATTGATTGGTCAAATGATTACTTCCAACCATTTCAATCACGACCATTCAGTTATAAATAATTCAGTACCAACTGAATGGTCATGACTGCAGGGTTCACCTTGCAATTTGAATTGTGCCAAAAATTAACCTGCCATGGTAACCACAGCCAAAATTTACTTACGTATGATTCGATTATACTCCGACGGAATGGTTTCATGTAAGTCAGATTCCACAGTATTTCTGCAGACAACTGATTGTGATCAAAGTCAAGTAGATCCAATAAATCTACATTGCATTTCGAGTTGTCAAGTTTTTGTTGCTTTAAATACTTTTCTTTAGCATTTATTATTCTTCCCGCATGTTGTCCTCCACAAATGATAATATTTGGATACGTTACATTAGCTGGATCTTCTATAGCCACTGTTCTTTGGATGGGTTTATCCAAATACAATTGAACTCTTTGTTGCAGTATAAATACACTGAATCCAAGTAAGCTAAGATAAATGACAGAAAGCATTTTTTTTCGTTTTTGGAGTTTCACAGTTGGTTGGTTGGCTCTAAGGTAAGATTCAATTTGTGTTGTTGCAAGATCTTTGTGACGAATCAGCTTTCTAGCACACTGCTTTCCGACAAGCAAGATCAAGTTGAGTAAGGAGAGCGAAGATAGTCCTAACCAAAGACCAAGATTTCCACCAAAATCACAGATGAGATTGTCCAATTCATAGACAAAACGCTCTTTCGTTACGACCACATGATCGTTGAGTAAGTGCCAAGAACCTAAAGATGTGCCATCGCTGTTATGTTCTAATCTAAAAGTAATATCAACTTCTTTGGTTTCACAATTCTTAGGACATCCACAGTCTACTCAAGGGTTTGGTCCTATCATATCGTTTTTATTTTTTTTGTACATATCTAACGTCTCTAGAGAATTATTGCAAAGCGGAAGGAGATATCCTTTGGAATATCTTGGTCTATAAGGCAACCTATTAATTCAAAATAAAGTTTATTAAATACGTGTGTATTGCCAGTTAAACGTTGATTTGCACGAACCAGCAGTGGTTTTTGTCTAAAATTGTTTCCACACATTTTTTGCCACACTTCATGTACTCCTCATGGTGTAGACAAGGGTCATTTTTTGTGTTTAAAAATCGATGCTGAAACAAAATTCAACAAAATTATTGTATTCTTACGCGGATAAGCTACACCATAAACCAGCTTTCTTAAACGTGCGTTTTTAGATCATTAGTACCGTTAAAGCTCACCAGATGGCATTCACCACAGTGAGGTAATCGACGGAGCTATTAAGACTCAATGGGGGAAACCAGCTGATACAGCTCATAAAAGTCAGTTCTCCTAAAGCACTCAAACTGTGATGATGCCAGCCAGTGTGTTTTGACTGAACCTAGTTTTGTCTTTTGAAACAGTTGATATTGTTACGTGGCCCAGGGGTGAGAATGGACCACGTAATTAACTATCTTTTGCATTTACTAACTTATGAATAAAGGGGACTCTATGTGTTTACTTAAAATAATAATAACATCTTTATTACACCAAAGAATAAGTAAGAACTCAATTCAAATAATAATGCACTAAATAATAATGAAATCTAAATCTAAGTATGAATAACACTTGGTGTAATAAGTAATAAATCCGACTTCGAGATGCCTCAAAGCACGGAAACCTGGAGAGAACTGAGAAATCAGCTCTCTTTAGTCATTAAGAAAACTTGGGCGAATCTATGTTTGATAATAGACTAATCTGTCCACTTCGCTAACAAGGGCGAACTCTGGTGATGAAAGGTGGAATTAACTCAAATCAATGCTTACGGAAGCGCGGAAGGGACAACCGGTTTACGGTATTGTTCCACCGTGTAACAATATCCATACTTAACTTAGTTATTTGTAATATTTTGTATGCTTTGTAATTCTTATCATTTTATTACTAAAATTAATGAAATAGATTATTATTTTATACCTTGTACAGTTTAGTCTTAAACCAGACATGTGGATTGTATTGCCCAGATGTCCGATACTATAAATCAATAAGGGGCCGTCCATAAATTACGTAACGCCTGGAGGGGGAAGAAGGGGGTTTCAAATTTTGTTATGGGTTGTTACGACGGGGAGGGAGGACTTCTAAAAACGTAACAAATTTTTTTTTAACATTTTTGAAAATTTTTTTAAAATTTTTAAAATTTTTTTTAAATTTTTGAAAATTTTTTTAAATTTCTGAAAATTTTTTTAAATTTTTGAAAATTTTTTTAAAATTTTGAAAATTTTTTTAAAATTTTGAAAATTTTTTTAAAATTTTTAAAATTTTTTTAAATTTTTGAAAATTTTTTTAAATTTCTGAAAATTTTTTTAAATTTTTGAAAATTTTTTTAAATTTTTGAAAATTTTTTTAAATTTTTGAAAATATTTTTAAATTTTTGAAAATTTTTTTAAATATTTGAAAATTTTTGAAAATTTTTTAAATCTTTTTTAAATTTTTGTAAATTTTTTGTAAATTTTTTAAATCTTTTTTAAATTTTTGAAAATTTTTGAAAATTTTTTAAATCTTTTTTAAATTTTTGTAAATTTTTTGTAAATTTTTTTAATCTTTTTTAAATTTTTGAAAATTTTTGAAAATTTTTTAAATCTTTTTTAAATTTTTGAAAATTTTTAAAAATTTTTTAAATCTTTTTTAAATTTTTGTAAATTTTTGTATTATAAGCACGTATCAAATTTTTTTTTTTGGGGGGGGGGGGGGGTGGTGAGGTTTGTTACGTAATATTCTAGGGGGGGGTTTGTGGATTTGTTACGACCTTGTTACAAGGGGGGGGAGGGGGTCTAAAAATCTAAAAATCAGCGTTACCTAATTTATAGACGGCCCCTAAAGAACATTCATTTATATTTAAAACAGTCATTCTAGTTAATTTGTTAAGTGGATTCGTTCATCCCCGAACCACGTAATAGTATGTTATTAAACAGGGCCAGGTTAAAAGAAGGGCTATTGCCACAGGACCTCAACCCAAACCACAAGAACAGCATGATATGAAAAGTAGTAAATTTGGATACCGGATAAATTGTACACACTGGTTGTCACGTCCAAGATCGCTTCCATCTTTCATAGTTGAGCTGATAAAAAATCACAATTTTTCTTGTAATATCAAGATTGTTTTCATTTGCTATTTATTGTTTGTACCACCATATCTTTTTAAGATTTTTACCATTGCCTGATTTTTTTTTCTCATAAAAATTTTGATTTTACTACCAGTGTGAACATTGTTGTCAGATGCACAATGCAATCTTACCAGTCTGAAACTTAATCCTAGTTTGGCAAAAGTGGCTGCAGACTGCACGAAACCAGTCTGAAAATCCATTGGTTGTGACGATGATATCTAAAATGTACAATTAATCAGGACTCTTACTACTTGTTAATATTTTTGCACCAAGTTTTCTTTACCAGTGTGAAGGATGTTCCTCGTTTCAATTCATTTGCCCTTATGTCGTATCCTATTCTTGTAAAAATTTCAAAACCCTTCACAGTTCCATCAACTGTAATTGGAATACTTTTTACCTTCTGAAGGAATTGATTTTCATTTAACTCACCTTTAAATTTAGTGCAAGTACCCCACGGCTGTAGTTCTTCAGTCATGGTTATATTTAATGGAACATGGACCTATTGCCACAAGAGAATAAGTATTCAATTTCCAAATAAATCAATTAATCTGCGATATATTTTAATATGCAGTGGCGAAAAAAGTAGAGAATTGTTTTTTACAATTCTTGAGTACTGTAGTTGAAATGCCAAATTACCCTCACACGTTTTTGATGATTTTGAAGAGTGGAAGACGACCTAAGATGCTTGTTCCGTGCCAAATACACCAAAATACATTAAAACGAATAGTGATATACCTGAAAGGTACAATGCATTACAAGTTGACCTACTGCAATGATGAGCGTGAAATCCATGGGTACTCTGACGTTAGTTGGGACCGCACGCAAAATGCTAGATCTTTTTCTGGATTTTTAGTCTGTGATGAAAATTCTCTAATTAATTGGAGATGCTAAAAACAGACAATAGTGGCGATGTCAAGCATCGAAAGCGAATTGTTGGCACTAACGGAAGGGATAAGAGAATTAATTTGGACGAAACAATTATCGATGGAGCTAAATCAAGAAGACGATCCCGAAGACGGAGCGGAGATGTTTTGCGCCAGCCTGAATGTGGTGAAACTTCTTCGAGATAGAGCCCAGCGGACTCGATCCAAACATCTGAATAGGAAAGAACAAGTTGAAGAAGGCATGTGCCTAGTCTTGGCAGACTTTTTTGACCAAGCCCTTGGTCGTATGAAGAGTTTGAAAGAATTTGGAATGTTTACTGTGGGAGTATAATTAGTGAATCTAATAATCGATGTGACCGTTTGGCCACCCTCGTGGCCTACATCACTCCACACACCGCCTGATGGCCCCAAGCCGTCCACCTCTTGGAGGGGTGGACAGGCCTAGTAGGGGAGGTACAGAGCAGAGTGGTGTGGTGAGAGAAAGACGTTGCTGAGGGAGCCGAGAGTGAAGACGTGCCAGTGTGAGCTGCCACGGTCCGAACAATGGCAGAGACAACTGCCGACTCTGCTCCTCTCACCATTAACCATTGTGACGCTCAGTGGCAGATCGAGGTGACTGCTGCAGTATCATGAGTGGCTACATGGGCCGTAGGTAAGTACGGCGGAATGTTTGTCCGAGGTAACCGACCACGCCCTGTGTGCGACGGGACGGTTGACGGTGTAGCGTGCCTAACGGCACTCCACACAATGAGATGGGAGTCCCCAACCCCTAGACAACGGATTAAAGGCCAAAACCTAACGATCTGGAGTCTCTATCTTGTTTACGTGATGTATGCGTCCCTCTCGTGCAGTAAATCCTCATGTTGTGCGGGTAAGTCACATCATACATAAAGTTTTTTATTGTGTAACATTCTTTATAGCGTATTGGAATTTGATTTGTCTTATAATACTTGTGATGTTTACATATTAATACCCATTGGGGAAATTTGTTGTGATATTTTGTGTTGATGCTTAATTAATATGTACCCTTGTTTGAGGCGAGTGAAAAATTGTGACTTTTTTTGTACTTCCTGTAACCTAGTTCAGTCTAATGTGTAACCACCATGTTTTAACAACAATTAGAGTGTATTCACAATCCAAAGTGAATAAATCCACCATAAATTATAACGCTTTCCAATGGTCCTCTTGTCAAGAAAATCCAGGTTGGTGTTAGATTTAAATAACTTATTACGTGCAAAATTAATTGCGCATGGGTCCAGATCCGTGGGAGTTCTTAAATAGCCACTTTTCGTCTCGGGTGTTGGGCAATGAGAAATCCCGGCTCGCTTTATTGACAACATGTTGGTGTGTTCTGCACCGTGTGATTTGGTACTGATCATTAATTACTTTTGATAACGATGTTATTCGATATTCATTATGTTATTTAACATTTTTCGGCTCACTTCAATATGTTCTTTATTCTTATATGTTCCAAACGGCATACCGTAGATATTATATAATTATTTAGACTTTTCAGTGCACCAAGCACATTATTAATTGTATTTAAGCTTAAGGTATTAAGCATCTAGTAACTTTGTTTTATTCTTATTATCTATTAATGACACTAGGTGTCACTTTGTGACTTTACCTTTTTCCAAGATGGCAGCTACCTGGTCCAGGTGCTACACCATGCAATTTCCAGACAAATGGACTCTTTATGTAATTATATTTTCGTTTTATTAAAGTGTTTATATTTTACAAGACTCTAGTCTTTTGTTTTGTGCTTATATTGTAAGTGGCATTAGGCCACACACACATTGATTTTCACGGCAATACGTTGCCATTACCATGGTCCTTGGATAGAATGGTCACTCAACTCCTATTCCGGAAGTACTAGTAACTAATTCCACCACCCGATGGCGCTGTGCACATTTTGTGATGGAAAGCTCTATGGTATGTCCATGGTATAGCATGTAAATAATGAGGGTTTATGTGCTATATACATTATTTTAAGATAAAAACACAAAGGAGTTAGAAAAAATAGCTTTAACATTTTTATTTAACTGTTTATTTAATGCATTCTTTCACACTTTATTGTAAATTAGCTTTTTCCTGCAGTTTTTACTTTTACTTTTAGACTTTATATTATTATTAAAGGCTCTAGTAAAGAAATGCAGTCTGCAAGTTGCATAAAAATAAATTGTTTGTTAAGTTAAATGTGTCAAATGACTTAAATTTTTTTTAAAATTTGGCAGATTATTATTGTTAATAATTTCATTACTAATTTTACTAAAAATATTATCAGTTGAGAAATCTTTTAAATTATTTTCAATAGCATTTTCTACAAATGAAAGTAATTTAATAAGATTTCTCAACTGATAATATTTTTAGTAAAATTATTAATAAAATTAATAAAAATAATAATCTGCTAAATGTTAAAATTGGATGTCCAGATTTAAATCATTCGTCACATTTAACTTCACAAACTATTTATTTTTATGTAACTTGCAGACTGCATTTCTTTCCTCGAGCCTTTAATAATAATATAAAGTCTAAAAGTAAAAGTAAAAACTGCAGGAAAAAGCTAATTTACAATAAAGTGTTAAAGAAAGCATTAAATAAACAGTTGTATAAAAATTTTAAAGCAATTTTTTCTAATTTCTTTGTGTTTTTGTCTTAAAATAATGTATATAGCACATAAACGCTCATTATTTACATGCTATACCATAGACATACCATGGAGCTTTCCACCAAAAACTGTGTACAGCGCCATCGGGTGGTGGAATTAGTTACTATTATGACAAGAACCATTGCTAGTGTTACAGTTGAGTGACCATTCTATCCAAGGACCATGCCATTACGGTCGTCCCGGGTCGGGACGCCGCCATTATTGTCAAACACGCTTCCACGTGTGCAATTCACGCTGTTTTCGGGCCAAATTGACCCACACAACAACCATTTATATTTGTAAGGTTTCCTTATTACACAGGGTTAAGTAATGTAAAAAGAAATGTAACAAACTCAGATTTCAACTTCAGTATGGGTGAGGTATACTCACTGAGCATGGTAAAATAGTTGACAATTGATACGAATTGGTTAGAATGAGTAATGAAATGTGCTTTTGAAGATGCAAAGGATATTCAGGTGTGAATTAAATCCTCTGCATGCCTTAGCAGTTGACTCGGTGTTAAACAAGGTTCTGTGTCGCGCATATGTCAATTGGAAAAAAATTGAGGTTCAAACTAGCTGTCTAAAAGGTGTTACCTTGTCGACAGGTAAGCAAGAAATGAGTTAGGAAAGTAGTGTCGCCCAGAAGTCACCTCTGATCACATGATTGACAAGCCATTTCAATTGTGATCAGAGGTGGGACAAACTAAAAAGATGATGTTGAGAGTAATTGTATGTATGCGCAAAGATCTTCTGTGCATAAATTACAGATGAATCAGCAAAATAAATAAAAATTAAAAAATAAGAGAATTTAGGATGGTAAAGTTTAAAAATAAAAATGGAGGGTAAAACCATGCACGTGACACACTAAAGAGTAATTTTGTAAGCTAGGCAGAGTTTCGCCCTTGAAGTACTATTCTTGTTAAAAAACAATGCAACTTACTTTGCGTTGGCGTCGTTCATCAACCGTGAATAAATTATGAATGGCTTTGAAACTGTAGTTTAAATTCCACAATTTAGTGAGATCCACATCATCACGAGGTATAAGTTTGTCGATTGGGCTTAGGGAATCTATTTCCGTCGGTGCTAAGCTAGACGAATTATAGTAATCCACTATATATTTATTTGTTGGTACACATACGTGCGAATCAGGAAACTGAAATTCTTCCATCTTTTCTTCATAGACGTCAACGGCTTTCGGACTTTGCATGTAATAAGAAATACGGTCAGAAATTTGGAAGCAATAGATGAGAATACAGACTACAACGAGAAAAGCCCAAAAAATACGAAATGCAAGAGCATTATTTTTGTCAATCATTGGCTCAAACAGTTGCAAGACATTTCTTTCTTCCTCCAATGCATTGAGTATATCTCTTGCTTTTTGTCGGAGTCTTTTGCGACATTGTTTATGAAAGTTCATTTCCTATTAAAAAACAAAAATATATGTTGTACTCAAATGCTCATCCCCAAACGCAGTGGCCGTAAAAGTCTTGTGCGAGCTTAGTGAAATTCATTTCCAATTAAAAACAAAAATGTTGCTCACATGCTGAGTGAATAGATGTGTCGAAATTGTTAAACGACATAATAAACAAACGCAACAAATCAATATCTTCTGACAAGTGAGTACCAGATGGCGTGTGTTGCACTTTGTCAGTTAACACAAACATAAAAACATTGTCAAGAAGAAACTGTTGGATGTTTATTTGTACACGTTTTTTCCCAATACTGTCACGCTGTAGAGCCGTACCGTTTGTCTTGTCGGCTGGCTCTAATGCGCATTTAATAGTAATTTACTAGTAGTACAATAAACCATCACCAGATGGCGTGGCGCGTTAATGACATGCACAGACCAGTCAACTGATTCAATAAGGGGAACATAAGGTTTCTTAATGGGTAAAGGAATAACGATTGATCAGTTCTCCTTGAGCTCTCGCCAAACTCCTGTCGCCTAGTTAATAGCGTGACAGTAGTTATGGCTCTCCAAATACAAACACATCATCCTTATTTCTTTAGTTATTATGTGTGAGATTTAGTCTTATTTGATTTAGTTCTAGTTTGCTTTATTTTATATAACTTACTTTAAAGCTAGGATTTAAGAACAATGTAATTGTCTGAAGGAAATTCATTGATAAGTTATAACCGAACATTTGCTAAGGCAAATGTCCGACTTCTGTTTAATAAAGCATATATATTTTCGATAACAAAAAGCCTGAGTCAAACGAAAATATGAGTTACGTGATTAATTAACATCCCCGAATCCACGTAACAATATCTAAAATGGCTCAAATGAAAGTTACAAAAAGTTTGTTATTAGAATTGGGAATTAAACCATAACTACCGGTAAATTAAATTGGTATTTAACAAATCTCAAATAATATTATAAATTTCGGACTTACGATTTTATGATTTCTGGGGTTCAAATGCGCACAAATCACAACGTATTTTCTTTTAAGCTCAACACATGAGCGATATATCACTTTAGTGGGAATCGCTTTTAGGGGTGCTTTTGGGATTCGGCTCTCCTGCAGGACATCATTGATGCATTCAGCTTTTGAAATCGTCAATTAGTGATCAAGTGCTAAGCTGGATCGTCCAGGTTACACATCTCTCTGGGCTAGATCTGGGGCACAAGTGTCACCATAAGTCATGTAATATGGGATGGACTAAACGTCAGGTGTCAGGCGTCAGTAGTCAGGTGTCAGTGGTCAGGCGTCAGGTGTCAGGCGTCTGGTGTCGGGCCTTTGACTATTTCAGACTAACTGTCAGGTGTCTGGTGTCTGGTGTCAGGCGTAAAAATTGACTTTTTTAGTTTGTCAAAATTAACTTTTGGTACCAAAGATATCTTTTTTGACAAGTTATACAGATTTTTCAACATCGTAGATGCAAAACTTTTGGAGACTAAAAATTGAAATTAAGTGTCAAAATGCGTTTTTGAGACAAACTGCAATTTTTAATCCAAAAATATATTTATTTTTAACGGAGTGGCTACGTACATGTCCGACGTGAACGTATTATTTTCATGACCCGCTGTGATTGGTTGAGAGATGCATTGAAATACGTTGATGAAAATCCTCATTTCGTCGAATTTGCTAAAATAAGGTTAGGTCTGGGCTGGGGGGGGGGGGGGGGGGTCAAAAAGAGAAGCTAAAACCTCGAGAACATCGGCGAAAACTTACGGCGAGGAAACGAATCGACATCAATGGGTCTCAGCCAATCACAGCGCGTCATGAAAATAATACGTTCACGTCGGACATGAACGTACTCAACGTAGCCACTGCCTATTTTTAAACACACAAAATGCAAAATGCATTTTCTAAATGCAAAACTGCATTGTACAATTTCTCGAGCCGAGAAATTACCAATTTTATTCACATAATCATTTCATTGTATTGTTAAATTATTCTTAGTAAATTGTCACAAGTTATGATTATTAATTTTGTTATTATTAGTATGAATAAATTAGACTATAACGTTTTAAGAAACTGAAGTGTTATTTTATTGTTTGAACGTAAGACTTACGTTAGAGATAAGCAGCCGATCACGATATTGTTATTTACAAATTGAATCTTGCAAAAGTGAGAACACTACAACATATTTGATACTGTACATTCATACAACATTTTTCATGTGAGGAAATGTTTCAAAAAGAGAATTTAAACTGAGTTGAAGGCATTTCATTTTAAGTAATATTGCACTGTTACAATAACATAGGCAAGATATGAGTAGATTGATTTGAGCAACTTTAAATACTTAATATAAGTTAGTTTCGGTTATTTATTTTTTTTGCTAGTAAAAGTGCGGGATGGTATAAGAAATGTATTGCAGTTAACACAGAAAGACCAATGGTCAAACTAAAAATATTGCCCACATCGGAAACTAATGCAACAAAAGAATATTTAAATTCTTCAGTTATTGTTTCTATTTTGTTGGTAATAAAAGTAATTATTATGATGGATGTGCCTGCTATAAAAGAAGCATAATTAAAGTCGTTTAGTTTGTAGAATGGTTGTTTGCAAGGTGGGGGGCACAAGCATTGTTTTTCAACATCAATTTTTGCGTATGTTTCGTAGTATAAAGCCCGCACTGCTTTGGCTGATGCTGAAGAGTTGCAGAAGGCAACGTCTTTTTTAATAGCAAAGGGCATACTAGAAAATAAATAGAGAAAATATGGTTTCACCGTGCCCAACATCTTTTACTATTACCTGCACAATTGTTTGATTTTTATCTCATTGTCGATGCACTGGCGTTTGCATGTGTAATATTGAGTTAAATTTGCATTGCATGGATTTCGTTTAGTGTTTAGATGATGGTTCTGAAACGGTTTAAGTGTAATGAATTCTATATGTACCATTGGAGAAATGTAATGCATACATTTAGTCTTCTAAGCAGAATAGTTGTAGACAGTGTTGGTAAACAAGCAACATTGAAATCAAATGAAAAATTGGGATCTTCAATCGGAGTTATATAAACCTGAAATTTCTGTGATTAGATATTTACACTATTAGTACCCTTTACAATATTTACTTGTATATAATCCGGTCTGCACATATTGTCTATATCTATGATACAGTCAAGGAACATGGTATATAATTGATATTTTATTGAACCTAATTCAAAATCTATCTTTTTTACTCTGTGTATTAGAAAGGAATTTATTACCAAAGGAATGTTTAACGCAAGTTCCAAGTGGATTTGGGAAGTTAGAAAACGTTCGCACATAAAAAAGATTATCCGGAAATGGATTCTAAAAAGATATAAGTGGTGTCATTCAGGGCTCGGTGGCCGGTCCCTTGTTCTACGACTCCCTGTCCTGTCCCGTTCTCCACCTCCCTCTTGTTTCTAACATCCGCTCCTATGTTGACGACAATTTCTTCAGCCAATCCACCGCCCAACCCGCACCTCCTGACCTCTTCTCCGCAGACTTGTCCCTCCTCTCCAAATGGTACACAAACCATGACATGTCCCTCAACCAATCCAAAACCAGCCTTATCTCCTTCAGCCGTCCCCAAGCCCGAGCCCCCTACCCATCCCCACTCCGTCACTGCTCTTGGCCTTGTGTTTGATTCCCACCTTACCTTCGCTCTTCACATCCAAAAACTTACCGTTTTCCTCACCCGTTCTTCCTACATCATCAAACATCTCCGGAAAATCCTAACCCGTCAGGAACTCACTAACTACATAAAGTCGAAAATCCACCCGACCCTCTCCTATGCCTCCCTCAGCTGGAACTCGTCCTCCCGTCGCTTCAAGATTCCCCTCAAGACCGCGTACTACCGTTTACTAAAGACTGCATATAAGATTCCCACTGGAACCCGCCTCACCCCCTACTGTAAACGCCTGAATATCCTCACCCTGTCCAATCTCCTGCGCTTAAATGACCTATCCTCCTTGGCCGATGCCATTCGTAACCCCGGACATCCCGCCCACATGATTGCGGACTTCTACCATTCCGACGTTTCCACCCGGACCATTCGCCGCCACCTGTTTGAAGTCACCGCTCGTGTCTCCAATTACAGAACAAACACCTTTCCTTTCCACTGTACAGCGATGTGGAACGTCCTCCCTTTCGAGATCCGCGCTTTCGTCTTCGACTGCCCTGCCGCCAGATGCCAATTCCACTGCAGACACTTTCATCGCCGCCTGAAAAATTACATTCTGTCGACCCAATAATCATTGTACTCCCTCCCCGTTTTATACTCCATCGGGCTTCAAAGAATAAATAATAATAATAATAATAATAAGTTCAGTTTGAAATGTTGCAAACAGTTCATGTGCTCCCAAAAAGCAGAAAATGACAAAGAATAATGATTTCAGCAATCCTCATGTTTGGAATACGCAATAAAATATCTTTATTTGTATGGAATTTATGTATAAATTTATGTTTGGACCCCAAATTCTTTCTGTCATATTTGACACTTATAATACGCTCACAATAACATATGGCAGGGTTTCCCAAATGGTGAGGCGGGCCTCACTGGTGAGGCGCGAGCTGATTATTGGTGGGGCGCACCCATTATACATGCCTAAATAAAACAAGCTTATTTTGCAAACTTTTTTAAATTTTTAAGCAAAATTATATAAAATCATATAAAAAATTATACAAAGTTTTATGCAAAATTATATAAAAATTTTTCTTTTTTTTTTTAGTAGTATATTTTTTAAAAATTTAATGCACTGGTAGATGAAGTGAGGCGCAGAAGATCGCCTTGCTTAAAAAGTGGGGCGCGATGCTAAAAAGTTTGGGAACCCCTGACATATGGTATTTACTGGGCATATCTTTAGTGGTGAACAGGGGGCCGGGGCAGCAGACAGTAGTAAAAGCGGTGTGTTACTTTTATTTACTAAACATGCGTGTTTCTTTCACAAATTGATTGGTCAAATTATAACTTCCAACCATTTCAATCACGACCATTCAGTTATAAAAAATTCAGTACCAACTGAATAGTCATGATTGCAGGGTTCACCTTGCAATTTGAGTTGTGCCAAAAATTAACCTGCCATGGTGACCATCGCCAAATTTTACTTACGAATGATTTGATTATACCCTGAGGGCATGGTTGCATGTAAGTCAGATTCCACAGGTTTTGTATTGAAAATCGATTGTGATCAAAGTCGAGTAGATCCAATAAATCTACATTGCATTTCGAGTTGTCAAGTTTTTGTTGCTTTAAATACTTTTCTTTAGCTTTTATTATTTTTCCCCTATGTTGTCCTGCACAAATGATAATATTTGGATATGTCACATTAGCTGGATCTTCTATAGCCACTGTTCTTTGGATGGGTTTATCCAAATACAATTGAATTTTTTGTTGCAGTATAAATACACTGAATCCAAACAAGCAAAGATAAATGACAGAAAATAGCTTTTTTGATTTTTGGCCGTTCGGAGTTGGTTGGTTGGCTTTAACGTAAGCTTCAATTTGTCTTGTTGCAACATCTTTGTGGCTAATGAGTTTTGTAACACAACGTTTTCCAACAACCAAAATCAAGTTTAGTAAGGAGAGCGAAGAGAGTCCCAACCAAAGACCAAGATTTCCACCAAAATCACAGATGAGATTTCCCAATTCATAGATAAAACGCTCTTTCATAACGACCACATGATCGTCGAGTAAGTGCCAAGAACCTAAAGATGTGCCATCGCTGTTATGTTCTAATCGAAATAGAACATCAACTTCTTTGGTTTCACAGCTCCTAGTACACCCGCAGTCCACTCGGGGGTTTGGTCCAACCAAATCGTTTTTATTTTTCTTGTACATTGCTAATGTCTGTTTAGAGTTATTGCAAAGCGGAAGGATATATCCTTTGGAATATCTTGGTCTATAAGGCAACCTATTAATTGAAAATAAAATTATTAAAAACGTGAGTATTGCAGTTAAACATTGATTTGCTCAAACCAGCAGTGGTTTTTGTCTAAAATTGTTTCCACACATTTTTTACCACACTCCATGTACTCCTCAAGGTCTAGACAAGGGTCATTTTTTGTGTTTAAAAATCGATGCTAAAACAAAATTCAATAAAATTAATGTTCTTTAGTAAACAGAGCCAGGTTAAATCACAATGACAGCATGATATGAAAAGTAGTAAATTTGGATAAATTGTACACACTGGTTGTTACGTCAGGTGAACAATGCAATCTTACCAGACAATGCAATCTTACCAGTCTGAAACTTAATCCTAGTTTGGCAAAAGTAGCTGCAGACTGCACAAAACCCAACTGAAAATCCAATGGTAATGACATTGATATCTAAAATGTACAATTAATCAGGACTCTTACTATTCATTAACATTTTTGCACGAAGTTTTCTTTACCAGTGTGAAGGATGTTCCTCGTTTCAATTCATTTGCCCTTATGTCATATCCTATTCTTGTAAAAATTTCAGAACCCTTCACAGTTCCACCAACTATAATTGGAATACTTTTTACCTTCTGAAGGAATTGATTTTCTTTTAACTCACCTATAAATTTAGTGCAAGTACCCCACGGCTGTAGTTCTTCAGTCATGGTTATATTTAATGGAACATGGACCTATTGCCAGAAGAGAGTAAGTATTCAATTTCCAGATAAATCAATTAATCTGCACCATTTTGTGAACTAGATTGACCCAAAATAAGCGATATATTTTAATAGGCAGTTGCGAAAAAAATTAATGTGTCATGGTAACGTTAGAGAATCGTTTTTTTACTATTTGTGATGGTATGATCTTAGCCACGGTAGCCTGGGGACGGGATATTATGGGGTGGGATGCATACTCACGTAAAATAACACAAGGACTCCAGATTGTTGGGTTGTTGGCCTTTAATCGTTGTCTAGGGGTTTGAGTTTCCCGTCTAACCATGTGTTGGCAGTGCCACACCAGCAACCGACTCGTCACACACAGGGAGGGATCACCATGAATAATGTGGCCGGTTGGACATAACTATTCTGCCGAACTCACCTGTACAGCCATGCAACCGCTTGCGGAGGCTGTGGTGGATCCGACATCTCATCACTGAGCTGAACAGTGGTGAATAGTGAGGAGTGTTGGTTCCAAACCTATTTAATGCTCGATGTAAGATAGTTTCTTTTTCCGATATCATATAGTGATGATACTTCGATATTTATTTCATTTCTAATGTTAGTATAGTGCATTTTCGATATTAATCACTATTTATTGATTAACCGTGTCAGTTACGGTATTTTCTATTGTGTTTGCTTTATCTAGCATGTGGTATCATGCTATATGTAACTTTTAGTTCAGTTTCAAGTGTTTTCCTTTTTATAATGTATAATTCCGACACTAGAGTGTGTCACTTGTGTATTTCAACTTCCAAGATGGCGGCTTGCATGCCACTAGCCTACTCATGTATGGATTCAATTTGTAAGTTGTTTTTGCACTTTTCAATTAAATGTTTTATATTTTTAAGTTGTTTAACTGCATATAAGCACTTAGAATAGTGCGGCAGTCTGGTTAATTCCGATTTACGGTTGTCTGGTTAATTCCGTAACATCGTCTTTTGTTCGCACGTGAAGTGCGACTCCGTTTCACGCTTCCAAACGGTTTTCAGACCGATTTTCGCGCTCTCCTCTGCTACAAGGAGAGCAGAGTCAGCACAGAGCACGACTGCTCTTGCTGGCTTCAGGACTTCACTTCACACGTTGTTGTGACCCGACTGGACCGGGGTCAACGAAGAGTTTCTCTCGTGACCTCGTTTCGGGTGTAAGGGGAGCCGCAAGCGCGTCTCCCTTCCCTCAGTGCATTGACATCTAGTCAATGGACAGGCGTCTGCCCTGAGGGAGTGGGGATGGCTCGTCCACCCCACCATTGGGTGATTCCGGTCACCTGTCAACCCCGCTTTGTGCAAAGGAATGTGCCTTGCACTGAGCGGGCAGAACCAACACAACCATCAAACGAGAAACACACGTAAACCCGTCGTCCTACAAGATCAGGCCCAAGTAAATATACTGGGATTGACCAAGGACAAAGGACAATTTACCGTGAGTACGTTTGGTCAGTGTCAAACTCCGCAGAGTAACCTGCGAGATAAGATTACCACACTATTTTAGCACACCAGCTAGAAATAGTAAAAACCACTCCAGTTTAGCGAGTTGTGCAGACAAACGGTCGCACAAGCCTAAACTGCAGTAAAACCACGACGAGCGTTCCCGCCGCTGTGTGACCGCCGGGAGCCAGAAGAGTCCGCCGCTGTGTGATCGCCGGACACCACACAAAAAACCTAGACAACAGACCGAAGTAAGCCTTTTAACTAAGCATTCACTCGCGCCCGACCAGCGTGAGCCCGAAGGACCAGCCAGAGACGAGCCGAGGACGCCATATTGCCACGCCGGCCCAAGACGACACCACGTTGCCACAACGAGGACGCCATCTTGGACACGACCGAGACAACAGACGACCTCGCCGATTCCAGCCAGCTTTCATCATACCTTTACCTTTCCATTTCCCTTCACCCATTCCGATTTACCTTTTACCTACCTTTCATATATATATATAAGATATATCTGTACATTGTCCCACAGAATAAATCTATATTATATTTTACCTTTTATATCTGTGTAATCATTTCTTTGGGTAAACCGCTTGAGACAAAGCGGTAGTGAGTTAGTCGAATTAAGTAATCAACCCACGAGTTAGCGACGGTTAGAGTTGAGCGCGACACGTGGGGGCCTGTCCGGGATCAAGTCGAATAACTGATTCTAACCTGTGATTACATCATACCCAAAGCAAGAAATGGCAGATAATACCCGAGTAACAGATTCCGACTCCGACGCAAACAAGAGAGCCGGCAGTCGTAAAGGCGCCGACTATCACTTGCGATCTGGAGGTCCCTTACCCAAAGCCTCAGCGCACGAAGCGAGGCAAAAACGGCGTAAGCCTAAACCCGATCGTAGAAGCGCATCCGAGGCATCGCACCCGTCTCGCACCGAGACGAGGCAGCGATTGGACGAGACAGAGCGGGGTGAAGAACAATCTCACTCCAAACTGCCGCGTTCTAACCGTGACGGCGAGACGAGCGGAAACGAGGTTTTATCCCGTAACCAATCGCCTCGTCTAACGCACGACACCGAGGTGGGCAGTCCGAAAGCAGCGTCTCCGATACAAAAGACGGCCTCAAATACGACCGCTAATTCGGCACTAAACACGCCAATTACGCAAAGCCGCCCAGCTTCGGTCAGGTCCGAAGGACACAAGTCCAACTCATCCTCTGTCAAGCGTGTTTCGAGCCAGCCTTACAGCGTCTCGGGCACCTTGATTGATGCGATGCAATTGGCACAGGCGGAAGGAGTGAGATACACCCTTCCGACGGGGAAAATTACCGTGTACGAAACGTTACAGATCGTACGTGCAGCTTTAAAAGCGCACAGTGTATCCCCACAAATCACCATTGTTGAAGGTGCACACGCTCAACAATTGGTTGATTCCGCTCAATTTGAAGCGGATGCAGAGAATGAGGCTCGACAAGCCATTCGCGAGAGACGGAGGAAGCTGGCGGAAAGAGAAGCGCAAGCTCTCGAGTACGGCAGAACCCAGCCCAATCCGACTACTCCCGAGGAGGTAGAAATAGTTGACCGAGCCCTGAGAGCACATCGATATGCTTTCCACTCGCAACAAGAAGCAGAGCGAGCATTTATGGCCAGATTGCGACGAGATGACCCGAAATCCGTCCGCAAACCAGAGGTCAGTTCATCCGAGCTGTCCGACGAGAGCCTAGAGGGAGACCCAAAGCGCACGCCGAAGGCCAAACCCAAACCCCAGCCGGAGAGGGCAACACCAGCTACTCCGCGCAAGAGAGATGCGTCGGCCAGAGAACAACAAACTCGGCCCCGCATGCAAGCTCTCGATTCAGCCACAAATAATGCGATAACGCGGTTAATCAACGCTAATAATGCTAGGCGAAATGAAGAGCAAGCTCTCACAAGCCAACAGCAAGATAATCCGCAAGGGACTGAGTGGCAACAACCAGTGCCCATCCTTAAAGACGACGAGTCGTCAAGGAGACAATCGCATGATCGCACCTCTTCGCGAGAAGAAGGCAAACGCGATGAAAGACCGAAATATTATCACTACGGAAATAGTGATTCGTCGTCAGATGGACTGGAGTCAAATGCACCCAGTCATCACGATTCGGAGAGAGGTTCCGGAGAAAGACGAAGGGAAAGAGAACGCGATGAACGCAGAGAAAGGGAACGTGACGACCGTCGTAGGGGCCGGAAAGAGTCAAACTCTTCACGGCGCAACCCGCCACGCCGCTCACCGTCTCCCGACCCCAGCTCCGACCCCTCATCCAACGACGACAGACGAAAGGAAAAATCAAGTAATCGCCGGAAGAGATCCAACTCTCCGCGCGATAGAGAGAAACGACGTCGATCGGAAAATAGCGACCACCGACGGGAGGAGTTTCAGGACCTTCCCCGACAAAGCGCGTTTACCGATTCGACGGGTCGGCAGTATACGATGGGAGAGCTTGGAAGAGCCCTACTCGGCTCGTTAAAAGCCGAGGGAATTGATCTGAGCAAACGAAACGATCGTAATCGTAGCACTGGTGACCGCGTAAAGAAAAAATACGCTGTCTCCCGACGTGACACCATGAGTGTTACCGGGAATATTAGGTGGCAATTTTATATTCAGAACCGTTTCGACGGGTCATGGAAAGCGGGAGATCGCTTCCTTGACGAAGTAATTCGAATTAAGACTGCCACTAAAGCCACCGTAGGAGACATGCTCACCCACGGTATTGTCGAGCTAATGACAGGCTCGGCACGTGAGTGGTACCAAGGATTGAAAGGCGTCAATTGGGACGACTTTTTAATGAGATTCGACCTGCGCTACGGCGAGACACCCGAAGAGGTGAGCCGAAAGATGCGAGGTCTTCGCCAGATGCCTGGTGAAACCATAATGGATTACGACATTCGCGCCAGATTGTTGTTCGAAAAGGCCCCGATGGAATTTCACGCCACGGGATTCAACCTTTTCTTTCTCGGCGGTTTGTCGGAATACTCGCAAAGGGTGCTACTTGAAGAAAGGGCACCGACAGGAGGTAGCTACGAGGAGATGAGCGCCTTCCTGTTCGAGAACACGATAGATATCGAGAAGAGATATTATTCCGCTTTACCAGAAGCGGAGAAAGCAGCGACCGCAAAACGTCTCAAGTTGAGTGCGGAAAGATATGGGGCGACAGATAAGATTATGCGCCCTACTGAATATCTTAGCGGTATAATGGAGCTGGCAGAAGCTAGCGTTGGTTTGCAAATAAAAAATAAACTGACATCCCCGCTGCCTTCCAACCCTTTGGCCGCCCCTAAAAAGGCACCGACAGCGTCAGCCATGCAAGCGACACTGGAGGAGGTCAAGGAGGGGGAGGAAGCCGAACAAAATGTCGGAAAATCAGACGAAAAAGAAGAAAAAGACGATTATTCGACGGACGAAGAAATACGAAGCTATCGCGATACCTTATCAACGGGTTGCGATGAGGAAGGACCGCTAGTACATCTCATCCATCGAGATAGAGCGGTAGAAGAATTTCGCGCCAGGTTAAAACCAAATGCCGGTCGAATTCCGAAGTATTTTCGGAAAAATTACACGCCACCGTCGAAAGCAGACCCTGAAAAGAAAAAATCGACTGAAGCCCCAAGAGACAAATCAAATATTCGCTGTTTCAAGTGTAACCAACCGGGCCACTACTCCAATGAGTGCCCAAGAACAGCGAAAGAAGACGCTAAGTTTGACGCGATAATGAAGCAGATGGCAGAGATTAAACTCGCCATGGCAAAAAACGAGTCAAAAAACGAGTCAGCGCAGGCGGCGAAGAAATAATTTCTCGACCGTCTGCGCCATTCATGAAGAAAAAGGGGTTTAACAAAGGGTTCGATAAGCCGCCACCAGTCAAAGAAATGGGTAGTGACATAGCTAACGCCCAAATTCAAGACAGGGCCAACAACGCTTTGCAGGTAATTACCGCAAACGCTGAGGCTGAGGCGGAAGAACCGAACCTACTGCTTGAAGAATTACCTCAAGTAGTCGAAGACACAGAAGAATTTCGTGTTTTCATGTGCAACGTGGCGGTCGAATACACCAACCGCCTATGTATGTTGCCCATGACAATAGAACGTGAAAAAATTATGGGACTACTAGACTCGGGAGCAGATCGCTCGTTCGTTTCCGAAGACATAGTAGCATCATTGGGTCTCACCGATAAGATAAAAGGCGTTAATAAAAATATACGTCTAAAAACCGCCAACGGAATGGCGCGTCCAAAAGGAGTTATATTATTGACCATGGAGTGGCTCGGAGGAGTAGAACAGCACCCTTTCCTGGTCCTGCCCACATGCGACAGAATTTTTCTGTTGGGCTTAGACCTCATGGCGTCAATGGAAATACAACCCAATCCAATAACGAAATCTTGGAATTATATCAGAAATGATAAGGAAAGACCCGCAATTGTCGTGCCACCAGCTCTTGTAAAAGAAGCGGCCGACAAGACACAGTGGGAGAAAGGCCTAAAGAAATTCGTTCAAGATTACGATTTTAAAGCATTCGTAACAGAATTGCAACGGGACAATGTAGTGGAAACGCTTGTCGCCGACGCCGCTTTAGAATTAAACGAAGCGGCAGCCCTACGAAGGGTCCTACTTAAATATGAGGGGATCCTGTCGAAAAAACCGGGCCGAACGAATAGGGCTATTCACGAAATTAAATTGACGGATAATAAACCTATACGAGTTGCGTATAAGGGAATGAACCCGCAAAAACGTGAAATAGTGCAAAAAATGTGCCAAGAAATGCTAGACAGTGGCATTGTCTCCGAGGCCCAGGGAGAATACGCGACGCGAGTTGTGCTCGTGATGCGCCCGGGCTCGGACCCACGCCTATGCATTGATTACCGCCCATTAAACGCGGTGACAGAAATAGATCCCATACAGATGCCGTCTATCGAATCCATTTTGAGAGAGCTTAGCCCCTTTTCTTGGGTTACGACGATGGATCTGTCGAAGGGATACTGGCAAGTTGAGATGAGGCCAGAGGATAAGTTAAAAACAGCATTTTACTCGCCAATTGGACGGTTGATGTTCAACGTCATGCCATTTGGTTTAGTGAATGCTCCCAGTACCTTTCAGAGACTAATCGAAAGCGTATTGGGTGATATCCTGCATCAGTTTGTGTGGGCATACCTAGATGACATAGTTATTGCCTCTAAAACATTCGAAGAGCACATTGAGCACATCGACCAAGTGCTCACCCGGCTGGCAAAAGCTGGGTTACACGTGCATCCGGGCAAAAGCAAGTTCTGTCGAAAGGAGCTTGCCTTCCTGGGTTATCGCATTGGAGTCAATGGTTTAGCTATTGGCCCCGAAAAAATCGATGCGATTAATCGTTTCCCACCACCCGAGGACGTTAAAGGTGTCCAACGGTTTATGGGAATGATAAACTTCTTCGGCAGGTTGCTACCGGGTCTAGCTGAAGTGGCAGCCCCAGTTACCGACCTCCTGAAGAATGAAAACGAATTTGTATGGTCAAATGAGTGCAACATCGCATTTAATGCAATAAAGAGGATGCTGACGGAAGTCGGCGTAATGCCTCTACCCGACTTAAACCGGCCGTTCATATTACACACGGACGCCAGCAGAGTTGGGTTAGGAGCGGCGTTGCTCCAAACACACGTGCGCGACGGAGTCGAACAAGACCTGCCGTGCATGTTTATAAGTCGCAAACTCCAAGGCGCTGAAAAGAATTACAATGCCACCGAGTTGGAGTGTTTGGCCGTTGTGTGGGCCATAAGGAAATTCAGAGATTATCTCGAATATACCAAATTTGTGGTCCACACAGATCATCAAGCGTTACAATGGCTGATGAAATTAAAAGAGCCAGCCGGTCGACTAGCCAGATGGCAGTTAGAACTGATGGCATGCGACTTGACCATTCAATACAAGCCCGGCAAATATAACGTCGTGGCTGACGCTCTGTCACGGGCACCAGTGTCAGATCCAATCGACGCTGACGATGATGGCGAGGATGACTCCCGCATCATTTATTGCCCTACGAGTTGTCACCGTTGGGATTTAAGGAAGATGAATGAAATTCCCACCGCGTCTCCGGCAGATGTAAAATTCTGTGGATTTTGGACGCGGTTATACCAACCAGCTGCTGACAATTACCCAAATGCAAGGAAGGAATTTAAGCTAGAGCGGAGAATAAATGACCCGCTTCTAAGCGCCTTCCACGCTCATGTCGGCGAGCAGATGCAAAGCAGTCCCCCGACAAGGGAGGAAATAATTGTGCAACAAAAATTAGACAAGAAATGTCAGGACAGAGCTAGATTCGTACTGACAGGAAAATATCCGCCCAATCTAACCAGAAGGCAGAAGCGTCGTTATGCACACGAATCCATAGATTACCTATTGGATGACGGCCTTTTAGTGAAACATCACCCAAATCACCAAGATGACTTGAGTGAATCGGACACCGCAGTAAAGGTAGTAATACCTGCTTCCTTAATCGGTCGCGTGCTGTGGTTGTTACACGGGCACCCGCTTGCGAGCCATGCGGGAGTAAGCAGAACACTCTATCGTGCTACACAGCTTTTTCACTGGACAGGGATGAAAAAAGATATTGCTCTTTTTGTCCACCAATGTCAGCGATGTCAAGCGTGCAAGCCGAGGAGTAAATCACCATTCGAAACTATTTTCTTAGGGCCTTACGCGCCTTTTGATTGTTTAAGTGTCGATGTGATGGGCCCAAAACCCGTTACGGGAAATAAAAATGCGTACATTATCGTTATAATGGACGTGGCAACTCGTTGGCCCGAGTTGTACGCCGTCGCCAGACCTTCAGCAGAGAAAATCGTTGAATGTATCTACGACGTGGCGTTACGTTACGGATTTCCACGTAAAATTATATCCGATAACGGACCCCAATTTATCTCGAAAATTTGGGGTAAGTTTTGTGAGAAATTCGGGATTGTGGCGTCACATACTTCGACCTACAATCCCAGAACAAATCCCGTTGAGCGACTCAACAGGGACATTAAATATGCATTAAGTATATTCACTGACATCCACAATAGGTGGGATGAATACTTGAGGGAGATCGCGTTCAGCATACGAACAACAGTCTCGAGGACGAGAGATTTTTCTCCGGCCTACCTCAACTTCGCCCGAGAGCTACGAGTGCCTTGGGACCCACGAGTGGCAGAGTCGGTAAATGTGGTGGACCCAGAGAAACCACATGAGTATGTATATAAATTGGAGCAAACAATTTCGAACACATACAAACATATGATGGCGCACATTTTTAACATGCGCGACCGCATTTTACAAGATAAAAGCGGTGGGAAATTCGTGAATTTCGAGATCAATGATTTGGTGTGGAAAGATGCACACACCCTCTCAAATGCAGCGAGAGGGATCACCGCCAGCTTGGCCGACAAGAGAGATGGTCCGTATGTGATCATCGGCAAGCATGGCGGTAACGCGTATAAATTACGCAAGCTCGAGGACAACACCGAGCATAAGTCGATACAAGTACGAGAGTTAACTCCGTACATTCCGGAATTCCCGCAAGAAATGTGGGCCAAAGGCCAAGTCAAGTCTAAAACTGACGGCCAAATCGTCGATATGTTCGCTGGCGAGTCGGAAAAAGCACCGCCAAGTGACAACGAGGAGTATTTCGACGCCCCTTCACCTCCGGTAAACGAGATAGTTGAATCCGTTCCGGATCCAATTTTGGTCGGGGGGGAAACAGGAGAAACTCCTGAAACAAACACAAAAAACACGGATAAAAAAGAAAACAATAATGAGGAGGTACAGACACAAAAAACAACAAAAAATATCGTACCTGCCTCGATCCGTAACCTGCGACCAAAAAGAGATAATCCGTTCATAAAAGGCGGAAAGGTCGTAGGAAAGAAGTAAAATAAATTACGAGTCGATGGCGGCACTAAAAATAAATGTAATCGACCGATAGTGCAAGCCATCACGTCGCAGAAAATTTCGCTAAGTCCAACAAAGCGGATATCGGTCGAATTCGCGTCACGAGATGGCGTGGAAACGCGGGACCCGTAGCAAAATTATCGGCACGGGTCGGATACCGCGTGCAAAAGACCCCGTAGCAGCAATCGCGCACGGGAGTGAGAACAAAGGAGACCCGTAGCGTAACATGCGCACGGGTAGGTGCGCACTAGTCTCAAACACCCGGGTTCTGGAGTATATTACCCAGAATCCATCGCGATTACCTCGTGTTCACACAGACTTCCGCTTTTCACAGCTGATCGCTGCATTCGTGCGTGATCCTCGTTTTTAACGTTTTACCGAGTTTTTCACCGAGTTTTTGAGATAGTTTTATCATCCTTTTTAAATCGTGATTGAGATTTTTGTGCGCGCTCCTCGCCATGGACGAGGAAGAGAACGACGTGCTGGCCATCGAGCACGAGGACGAGGAAAACTGGGACCGCGATGTAAACCAAGTCCAGCCCGATCAGGTAGAAGTCGGCATCGGCACATGAGAACTAGTTCCGTGCTGCTGAAGAAGAAATTTTGTTGACTAATACCTGACATGAGTGCTTTGCACTCGAAATAGCGTATAATTAATTATTAACCGCGATCGCTCACACGATCGTATTTTTTTTTCCTTGTTAATTTGTTTTCGAGGTGCGAGCGCAGACTTCACGTCGCCTCGCGTCTCGAAAATTCCTCATGACTTGAGTCACGAGCGAGACAATGGGCTCGAGCCATAGATAATTTTATGACAAGGGGAGAATATTCTGTAAAAGAATATTTTTTCTCCACAAGTAATTTGACGCATCAAATTGATGCAACTTAACATTCGTACGATGAATTTTTCGGTGTGTTGGATAAATTTAATCTGACTTTAACTTTTTTAAAAATTAGACAAAGTCCGACTTCGGAATAATTCTTTATTAGGTTTATTTATTTAATAACATTTCGACAAGCACATTTATTGTGCGATTTTAGTAATAATTTACACCCGACGAATTCTTTTTACGAATGACTGATAATTATTAATTTAATTATTAGTAATGTTCTAATTAATGTTAGAATTAATTTGAAGTAAAATCTGATGATAAGAATCCAGATTAAAGGCTCGATTCCGTCTCGCTGTGCGTTTTGGACATGAGACAGATTTTTCACGTGATGACTTCTCTTTTTCTATCCGACGAGGGACAATTCGTCCTACGTTTGCACCGATAGACAGGAATCGGTCTCGACGGACGGCTGCACGTACTGGCAACGTCCCTCGAAACCAACCATTTATCTACGTATTTAAATATTAACTTTTTATTAATTGTTTATTTCTCCATCCTTCCAGATGGCACTACGTAAAACATGGGGACCATTAGACCCCGCTTGCATCACTCGTGGCGGGATATTTCGAGGCGCGCTGCCCGATTTTTACCGACGATGTTTCGGCGAAGACGCCGACCCTTGGCGCCTGCGAATACTACATTCCCGATGCATCGCCCGACGTTGGGTACGAGACTGCACGCTCCTGGATACGTTCCCGGAGGGAATGCGCGAAGGCATCGCCACAGAGTTAGCTCGTGACGATGACCCGAAATCGCCGATTTTCCACCCCGGATTGTCAAGTCAGTACACTGGCAACCCGGCGGAGGAACACGTGCTGCATGCGTGGCGAGCAGCCGAGACAGAAGAGGCCCGTGAGGCCATCTACCAGCATTATAGACAACAGCTGGTGGATACCGCTACGGCAGTGGCCGAGCGCATCCTCCAAAACGAGGGGATGACCGCGGATGATATTCATCTGTGGTTTGAGAGGCTGCGATTGGGAGAGAGTACGCCCCAGTGGAGACCTCGGATGGGAATTTTGACGTCCCAAGCCGAGATGTGGCAGCTCCACTACCTGGGGATTTTGGGGCCCAAGAGCAGCTACCCGCGGAAGCGCAAGCGCTCCAAAGGCGCCGGGGACAGCCAGTCGCGTTCCCCAGCGACAACCAAGAAGCAGCGTGTCGCTCAAAACACGACTGAAGGCAACGAAGCTGGGCCATCCACTAGTACGGTGCGTGACCCTTCGCAGTATTCCCGACCGCGAATTTTCATAAACCGTCAGATTAAAGACGGTAAGGAGTGCAAGGAGGTTTGGATGTCTGGTGACGAAGAGCGAGTCTCTCGTCCCAGCACTTCTAGACGTCCGCTGACTCATCGCGAGCAGCGGAAAAAAGATCGCAAAGAGCGATACTTCGCGAGGTGCGAAGCTCGGGGCCGTCCCATCCCCGAACCCGCCTACGCCTCCAAGAGAGCGGGTCGACGAGGTGGTAGCCAGTCAGGTGAGCGAAACGTCCCAGCGGCAGATACGCGGGACCTTCGCGAGATTCTGACTCAGATGAAGCGGACGAAACTGACACGTTTCGATCCCGCGATGAAACACGCCAGGAAGATGGGTGTTGTCACCGACGGGAAGGTGACCCCACACGAGGTGGCAAGGTGGCTCGCAGACTACATTAATTCGCGACCACGACCCGATGGCATGCCAACCGCCATCGTGCAGCCTTCAGGCTCCGGACAACATCTCCCGGCGCTCCAAGTCGCAATGACTGGAGTGCAGACGACGGAGACGCCACCACCGCCGACGCAGCCAACACCACCGCTGCCGACGCCGACGCTGCCGACCAAGACGCAGCCGCCTCCGAACCTGCCGCCGCCGTCGTTGTTGAATTCGAGCGATCCGCCGGATTTACCCACCGACCGCTCAGTCCCTCTCCCCGTTGGACAGAGCATTGCGCAGGAATGTCGAGCCAATTTGACCGGCATTTACAGGCCGAGCCAACCCCGATCCGGTTCCTCGGCCCTGTTTTTCGAGAGGCGAGACGAAGAAGCGCGACTCGCGAGAGAAGCCGCCAATCCGACTATCTCCGAGCTCTCAGCGTTTCGCTTCGTGATGGAAGACCCAAGAGTCTCCGCGCCCGCCTTGCGAGGTGTGGATCAGGCCCAGCGATATTTCATCGAATGGGCAACGGCGATGATGAGTAAGCTCTCGTGTGCCTTCACTGCGGATTCGGAGCGATCGAATCCAGTGAATCGTCGCAGCCTACAGCTATCATTGACCAAGGTCATGATGCAGCTGCTAACCCCAGCACTCTTCGGAGAAGGGCGTCAGGCGATGGCCGCATGGTCTGTCGTGGACAGAGAGGGTGTACAGGTTCCCCGTGCACTCCTCGCAGAGTGGAGCTCCATTCTGCCCGACCCTGTGTTGACTCGGTACGAGCTAACCAGGGATGTGGTAAACCCCGAATTTGAGGGGTACAAGTTGCGAAGCACGGCGTTTCGTTATACCTCCGCCACCTGGACAGCGGCGCCTACCCAACAACTGCGCGCCTTGACCATCCAGACGGAAGAATCGGCAGAGGATGTAGAAATGGTGATCTCGCCGACGAGCGGAGTTCCGATTCCGCCACCGATGCCTGCGGAGATATCCCCGCAAGGACCCGCCCTGTTCGAAGTGGCGGGTAAACCAAAGCGCTTGCTGTGCCGAACGCCACCCGTCAGGTCCGTCGAGCAAACGAAGCCGACACCGCCCGGGACCTCACCGGCCCGAGCGGCGACAACGACGCAAGCCGTGATTCCCGCGGCCACCCAGAAGCCAAAGCCGGCACCGCCTCCACCAGACTATTATGGGCGAATCATCGACGAGTTTCCCCATCTTTCGATGACGACGGCGACCAGGAGGTTTATCCTCGCGCAGCGGGACAAAGGCAAATCGGTCTTCATCTGGCTTCACAACCAGATCCGGAAGACTAAAGACCTCATCTTCCACCAGAGGTTGCTGAGAGCCCACCGTGCGCCAGTGACGCCAGCGGAAGCCAATGCCATCCGGCATACGAACACCGGCTTCTCCGCCTACATCCCGAGCGTTTGGTTACACGAGAGGACGCGTGCCCCGCATGAGCCAGTTGACGGCCATGCATTATGTTTCATTACGGAGCATGAGGACCCCCGTGATCGGTCCTCGGCGCTAGTAGGCGATCTACCCGCGCCACCCGGCACTCAACCGCCTGTCCCTGGAGTGAGTTACGCCCAGGTGACGGACTCAGTGTCGGGTCCCCCAGGAAAGAGGTGATCGCTCAGCCCCACGGTCTGAGCTCGGAGGGGGAAGTGTTGTGACCCGACTGGACCGGGGTCAACGAAGAGTTTCTCTCGTGACCTCGTTTCGGGTGTAAGGGGAGCCGCAAGCGCGTCTCCCTTCCCTCAGTGCATTGACATCTAGTCAATGGACAGGCGTCTGCCCTGAGGGAGTGGGGATGGCTCGTCCACCCCACCATTGGGTGATTCCGGTCACCTGTCAACCCCGCTTTGTGCAAAGGAATGTGCCTTGCACTGAGCGGGCAGAACCAACACAACCATCAAACGAGAAACACACGTAAACCCGTCGTCCTACAAGATCAGGCCCAAGTAAATATACTGGGATTGACCAAGGACAAAGGACAATTTACCGTGAGTACGTTTGGTCAGTGTCAAACTCCGCAGAGTAACCTGCGAGATAAGATTACCACACTATTTTAGCACACCAGCTAGAAATAGTAAAAACCACTCCAGTTTAGCGAGTTGTGCAGACAAACGGTCGCACAAGCCTAAACTGCAGTAAAACCACGACGAGCGTTCCCGCCGCTGTGTGACCGCCGGGAGCCAGAAGAGTCCGCCGCTGTGTGATCGCCGGACACCACACAAAAAACCTAGACAACAGACCGAAGTAAGCCTTTTAACTAAGCATTCACTCGCGCCCGACCAGCGTGAGCCCGAAGGACCAGCCAGAGACGAGCCGAGGACGCCATATTGCCACGCCGGCCCAAGACGACACCACGTTGCCACAACGAGGACGCCATCTTGGACACGACCGAGACAACAGACGACCTCGCCGATTCCAGCCAGCTTTCATCATACCTTTACCTTTCCATTTCCCTTCACCCATTCCGATTTACCTTTTACCTACCTTTCATATATATATATAAGATATATCTGTACATTGTCCCACAGAATAAATCTATATTATATTTTACCTTTTATATCTGTGTAATCATTTCTTTGGGTAAACCGCTTGAGACAAAGCGGTAGTGAGTTAGTCGAATTAAGTAATCAACCCACGAGTTAGCGACGGTTAGAGTTGAGCGCGACAACGTCTGTCTCGATTGAGACCCAGCGCTCTTCTCACTCCCTACACCACTCAGCTCCCCCTTTCCCGTACGGGGTCATCCCACTCCAAAAGGAAGGGTGACCTTAGGGCCATTGGGTGGTAAGTGTGGTAGTGACGCAGGTCACCCTTGGGTGACTTTGCTAAGATCGGCCGTAAGCACGATCGAGCAGTGCAACGGCATAGGGTGCCAAAACGTTTCCGTCACTAAAAACACTGTGCAATGGTTCACTAAGGAGGCAGAGTTTTGCGATGGATTTACTATTCTTGTTAAAAAAAACAATTAAACTTACTTTGCGTTGGCGTCGTTCATCAATCGTGAATAAATTATGAATGGCTTTGAAACTGTAGTTTAAATTCCACAATTTTGTAAGATCAACATCATCACGGGGAATAAGTTTGTCGATTGGGCTTAGAGAATCTATTTCCGTCCGATCTAAGCCGGCTGAGTCATAGTAAGCTGCTATGTACTTATTTGATGGTACACACACGTGCGAATCAGGAAACTGAAATTCTTCCATCTTTTCTTCATAGACGTCAACGGCTTTTGGACTTTGCATGTAATAAGAAATGCGGTCATAAATCTGGAAACAATAGATGAGGATACAGAGTACAACGAGAAAAGCCCAAAAAATACGAAATGCAAGAGCATTATTTTTGTCAATCATTGGCTCAAGCACTTGCAAGACATTTCTTTCTTCTTTCAATCTATCGAGTATATCTCTTGCTACTTGTCGGAGTCTTTTGCGACTTTGTCTGTGAAAATTCATTTCCTATTTAAAGACAAAAATAGGTGTTGTACTCACAAACACAGTGGCGGTAAAAATGTTGTACCAATTTAGTAAAATTAATTTTCAATCAAAAACAAACTAATTGCTGACATGCTGCGTGAATAGATGCGTTGGAATGGTTAAACGACATAATAAACTCATGTATGAGTCACGGTGTATTGGTCACCGAACATTGCGTCGCGATAGTTCGTGTTGCAACAAATGTCACGCCCTCTATTTTTTTAAAAATTTAATGGCAAAACTTAAGACATTAAACACTCTTTAAAATTGTAATAAATTCATGAAACCTAAACGACTTCCGGATAATTTTTCGATCTGGTATTATAAATATAAACATCGATTCGACATCGGTTTGAAAAATGCAAAATTTTATCCAAAAATAAAAAAAAAGAAAACTGCACATGAGCAATGAACAAGTGTCTATGGGGGTTGGTGGATGTTATGCCGAATTAAAGGCTGAATTTGAAGCAAATAGGTATAAAATTTTAATTTTTTAACATGTAATGTATTTCTAGCACAGAATAAATACATCAATAATTCTTTTTATTAAAGCTATTCATTGCCAAAAGGATTGGTCCACCTTGTCATGCACCGACCAAATAAATTATAAATTTCGCACTTACAATTTTATGATTTCTGGCGTTCAAATGCGCACTTGCACACAGCAGAATACACAACGTATTTCTCTTTAACGGCAAGTCATGTAAGGGGCCGTCCATAAATTACGTAATGCCTTGAGAGGGGGGGAGGGAGTGTCAAATTTTGTTATGGGTTGTTACGACGGGGAGGGGGAAGTTCTTAATAATGTTACGTAACAAAAATTGAGAATTTTACTTTTATTGTTTCAATTTATTAGTATTGTAAATTTTAAACTTTTGTAAAAAAATTTTAATTTTTTTACAAAATTTTAAATTTTTTTACAACAATTTTAAATTTTTGTACAATTCTGTGTTATAAGCTTGTATCAAAATTTTTTTTTGGGGGGTGGGTGGTCAGTTTTGTTACGTAATATTCTAGGGGGGGTTTGTGGATTTGTTACGACCTTGTTACAGGGGAGGGAGGGGGTCTAAAAATTGAAAAATCAGCGTTACGTAATTTATGGACGGCCCCTAACATTGCTTTTCAGAGAACTACTAAATCTGCTTACAAATTTTAAATAATTACACCCGAGCACTCGATTTCTAAATTAAATTCAGCTAAAGTAGAACACGCAACTTAAATTTGTTTAAATTTTCTCATCAGAAATGAAAAATAATTATACGTATAACCTGAAAAAATTGAAAATAAATTTTATTAGTTTGCTGTGTTTTACAATTTGCCAACTGATGTCGGGCGTGCATTTAATTTAACTCAAGTTATTAGCTAGAATTGATTTTGTTTGCTAAATCGCGAAATTACTTCTTAAAATATTCTACTTACAAGTACACACTGATGACTTATGGGCGGAACTGGCACAACTGAAAATTGATCAAAAAATCAAGAAAGTGCGTAAGGGGCCGTAAATGTGCTGAAACAATAGGAAATGAACTAAAAAAAATTATTGTAGTTGGAATTTATATATCTGGTACTGTTGCAGTGTTAAGGGCAAAAAGAGAAAAATTGTTGGAAAAAACTCTGTTTTGCCCATATTTCTGCAATGATGCCAGATATGCAAATACTATACAATACAATACATTTTTTCGCTCATTTCCTATTGTTTGGACACCTTTTTGGCACTTTTAATTTCTGGTCAATTTAACTCTTGCACTTTTCTCCAGAAATTAAACTAGCAGAAAAGCCGATGGTTTCGTAGTTTAATGGCATTAAAATCACTTGACAAACAACTGAAACTAACATTTATTAAATTTATTTCATGTAATCTGTACAAATCAATTAATATACCAACAAATTTAGGTCACTGCGTTGATTTCTCATCCGAGTCTACGGTCGACGACAACGGAGCACTCGCAGTCACAGCATCTCCCAGCGGAAAGCCAATTTCATCCGGGTAATTAGACTCGCTCGTGTTTTCTGCTGGTTCTCTTCCGGTCATTGATACGGAAGTTTGCGCAACTTGTTCGCGCGGTATAAACAAATCAAACTTCTCCACGATAGACTTGACGTCGAGACATCCGATTTCGGTCTGAAATGGCGACAAATCGGAGCAAAATTTTGACCCGAATTAAAATTTGCTTCTAATATGGTGGCCCAGAAGGGCCATCGTTATTTTTGCAAAAGTTGAAAACATTACACCTGGCCCAGGAGGGTCAAATAAATTAAAAAATTAAAAAATGGAAAATATTTGAAATTTTTGAAAAGCCCTGGCCCACAAGGGCCATCCAAATTTTTTAAACTTTTGAGAAAATATCTATGTGGCCCAGGAGGGCCATCAAACCCAGAGGGCTAAATTAACTTAAAATTTTAAAAATAAAAATTTTTGAAATTTTTCTAAAGATATAAAAAACTTTGGATGGTCCTTCTGGGTCGATGGCCCTCCTGGGCCACGTGTAATTATTTCAACTTTTGCGAAAATTACGATGGCCCTTCTGGGCCACCATACTTCTACCCACCATCTTGGCCAAATCTGCGAGGGAAATTCCCAAATGCACAGCGAGTTGATTGGGCGGGAAAATAGTTTTGAGACATTGGTCCATGAAGGGAACCAAGTCGGTACAGAAACAAGTGCACATTCTCTTGAGTGTTTCGTCTTCTTTGGTGGTTAAAACGGATTCTTCGGTCCTGTTTTTAAATAAAAAGCAAAATAAAATGTGGTGTGGTTTATTTTTGTGATTGTTGTCACCTGTAGTATCCTACGAGGATGTCTGCCGCACGTTGGAGGGAAGTTTGGAGAGTTTGCGCAGTGGATCCGGCCAGCGAGAATGCGGCGCAGAGGCGGAGATCGTTTAGGCTTGTCAAGATTCCGTTGCAAAATTGGGCCAGTGGCGGGAATTCGAGGAGGACGACGGGAGGTAAAAGATTGTCCTGTAAATGTGCAATTTTTGGTGTTGAATTCGGGTAGGAAGTATTATAGAAGTGTACAAGTTGTTATTCAAATGCCAGAGCTGGGAGAATGAAAATAGATTGAATTTTGGAGAAATAAAAAAAATTATGGAAAAATATTCAATTTTGGGATAAGAAATTTAATTTTGAAGAAAAAGGTATAAATTTGGTTTAGTAAATTCAATTTTAGAGTAAAAAATGTCAATTTTGAGGTAAAAAATGTCAATTTTGAAGAAAGAAATGTCAATTTTGAGGTAAAAAATGTCAATTTTTAGGTAAAAAATGTCAATTTTGAGGTAAAAAATGTCAATTTTGAGGTAAAAAATGTCAAATTTGAGGTAAAAAATGTCAATTTTGAGGTAAAAAATGTCAATTTTGAGGTAAAAAAATGTCAATTTTGGGTAAAAAAATGTCAATTTTGGGAGAAAAAAAAATGTCAATTTTGGGGAAAAAAAATGTCAATTTTGGGTAAATAAATGTCAATTTTGGGTAAATATATGTCAATTTTGGAGTAAAAAATCCAAATTTGGAGTAAAAAAATCAAATTTAAAAAAGTGTAAAAAAAAAAAATTCAATTTTCAAACTTTGAGCCTAAAACATGCAACTTTCCAAAAACCACACCTGTGCCACAATCCTCGAAGTCAAAACTGTTCCCGCCGAACAACTCGTGACCGTAAAAGAATTCATGACTGTCTGAAACCTAACAAACCATATTAACAAACCACAAAACATGGAAACATGTCAATAAACACAAATATTACTTATCAGTCGTAGCTTCGACTCCCCGGCAGAAAGATTCAAGCGCGGCCCTCTGAAACACCGGCACGATGAGGTACCTGAAATCAGCACCGACTCTGCTGAACGAGAAGCCGAAGTACATGCACTGGCCCAAAAGGGAATCCAGTCTGCCGCCAATTCCCCTGGCAAGTTGCCTTTCCAACATGTTGCAGAAGTCGTTGATCTGCGATTCAATTCATTTTAATTTCATTTTAGTGTGAAATTCTTGTACCTCTTGCCTTTTGCAGCACCCAGCCTTGAAAAATGGCCGATTCGTTCACGAGTTTTTGACGAGAAGTCGTGGATAGAAGCGGGTCGTCGTCGGAAAAGATTGCGCGGTATTGGGTGATTACGTCGAAGAGGTGAACGCGACTTGCTTCGATGCTTTTGGTGATGTATTGGTATGCTGTTTGATGCAAATAAATGTCTTTTAGTCAAAATTGCTTCACTTTGTCCCACATAATGAATTGGGCTGAAAAATGCAGATTTTTAGGAAAAATCTGCACCAGCAAGTGCAAAATGCTCAATTTTGTTTGGCCCAAAGATGCATTTTTTTCACCCAAATTTTATCTCTTTTGAGTGAAAAATATATAAAATGCATCTTATTTTGTATAAAATGCATCTTTTGTGTACAAAATGCATCTTTTTAGAACAAAATGCATCTTATTTTGTATGAAATGCATCTTTTTAGAACAAAATGCATCTTTTTAAAACAAAATGCATCTTATTTTGTATAAAATGCATCTTTTTAGAACAAAATGCATCTTTTTAGAACAAAATGCATCTTTTTAGAACAAAATGCATCTTTTTTAGAACAAAATGCATCTTTTTAGAACAAAATGCATCTTTTTAGAACAAAGTGCATCTTTTTAGAACAAAATGCATCTTTTTAGAACAAAATGCATCTTTTTAGAACAAATTGCATCTTTTTAGAACAAAATGCATCTATTTAAAACAAAATGCACCCGGTCAAAACATGCAAGAATCGACAGGTACATCAGTCTAGCACTTATCCTTACGATCATTCTGTGGAATGCCGTTCAAAACTGACTGGAACCACGAATCGCGTGTCTTAAAACAAAAATAAAAGAAAAACACACCTAATTTAACTAAACGAACATCAATTAAAACAAAAACGAAAACAAAAATCACCTGTAAAAATTTGATGCGCAATTCCGCTTCGTTGAACACGTCCATCCGCCGCAAATAGCCGATCACTTTCAAACACACCGGCAAATGGACGTTGGACCGCAATTGTTGCAGCAACTGTTTAAGCATCAACTGGAACGAGTCCTGCACGTCGGAAACTATATTCTAAAAAATTCAAAAAGTATAAAAAAATAATATTTAAAATAAAAGTGTCTCAACCGACAGCAATAATTGTAATGTTGGAATGTTTTCGCTCCAGTCCCTTGACATAAGCGACCAATTCCAACGCCTCATCGTAATATCCGTTTCTAACGCACGTCAACATAAGTTGCGGCAATTCCAACACGTCCACCAGCTGAGCGTGTTTCGTAAATGTCAGGGAATTCAAACGTCGACTAATCAAATAAATTGAATTATTTGTTAATATTTGTTGATATTTATATAAATCTAGTCATTTTCTTTTACTTATTGCTGATATTTTGCGATTTTTTTCGAAATTCTTGACATTTATCGATCAATTTCGGCATTTTCTCGATCAAGGACGACAAATTGGTTTCGATTTGACTGAACTGAAATTTAGAAATTTAGATTTCAATAAATATTTAATTTAATTAATTAATTTTTGTGATGTTTTTTTTTTTTTTTTTTTTTTTACATCTTGTACTATTTCCTTCGAGCATTCGGCCGTATGGATGAATGTTTTGTAATTACGGAATGCCAACTCTTGAGTCTGTTCTAAAATCATCGTCTTTTCTTCGAATAATCGCTCGGGTTCTTTGCTCAACTTGTCGATTCCCATTGAACTCAATTCGGATAAATACAGCTCGAAGTCCGCATTGCCTTTCCAACTATCTAAAAAATGAAATAAAAAAAAATTAATTACACAATATACCTTTTTAAATCATGTTTCCTCACCTGGAAACGAATCCTTGAATATAGTCCTCATAATTAACTCGTTTTCAGCATCATTCATCAAATACGAGTTGGCAGCCGCCATGTTTACCGAGGTTCCGGTCTGCGAGTAACGGCTCGCTGCTATGGTAACGCCAGTTTGTAAACAAAGTTGTTCGTAAAAATGGAGAACGATGAGAGAAAACGAGGAGACGAAGCCGTTGAGGTCGATGGCGGACCGGGAATGGTGTACATGCCGTTTGTCGTGATGGATGAAGTGCTGGATAAATTGAGGTTGCTGGACTACGAAAAAGAATTCGTGAGAGATTTGAGAATGAAACCACTAAATAGGTAAAAAAATGAAAAAAATAAAAATATTTATATTTATAAAATAATTTATTTTTATTTTGTTTTTATTTAATTTAGGCATTATTTCGCGCTACAGACGAATTCCGGGGAGCAGTTTTATTTGTTTACGTCGCTTTGTGCTTGGTTGATAAGAAAACAAGGGAAGAATTTCGAACCGCCGCAAGAAGTGAATTTTGATAAATTGCAAAAATTGCTCAAATTTGGTTTAAAAAATTGAAATTTTTGAATTTTTTAACCATTTTATTTAGTACGACGATCCGAATTCGACTATTTCCAATATTTTAGATGTAGTTCGTGAATTGGTAATTGAATTTATTGATTTTTTATTGATTTTTTATTTATTTATTATATTTTGTTTTTAGGGTGAAACGATTGATTTTCCGCCTAGTAAATTAAAACAAGGATTCGGAGACCGTGCTATTTACATTTTAAACCGATTAGCGGATGAAGCTTTAGTTAAACGAAGTTTTCGTTGGAAAAAGTGAGGAATTATAGACGTTTTTATGCATTTTACGTGGAATTTTTGTCAAACTAGGCCTAATTATCCGCAAGAAACGAGCGAGGACGAATTTGTGGTTGATGATGAAGCGGAATTATCGTTAGCCAAAGTCGAAGAGGAAATTCTGAACGTAAAAATTAATTATTTTTTATTTTTGTTAAATTTTAGTCGTGAATAAGGTGAAATTTTGTTTGAAATTTTGTTTAGGAAGCCGATTCCGAGGACGAGGAAGAACAAATCCTCGGTCTGGACGATTTGAAGACGAGATCGCTTCTCCATCTGAACCCCGAGCAGAAAAAAGTGGACGAGATTTTGGAATCGACGACCGATACGACTGAATGGCGTCTCGAAGTCGAGCGCGTGTTACCGCAACTCAAAGTGACGATCCGAAACGACAACAAAGTGAGGCCGAGACAAAAACTGAACAAAAAATTGAACAAAAAATTAAACAAGTTTTACTAAAAATGTTCAAAAATTGAAAATACTTAAGAAAAACATGACAAAGTTTAATATTTTCCACAAGAAACATGCAAAAATTCAATATTTTCTATAAGAAACATGAAAAAATTCAATATTTTCTATAAGAAATATGAACAAATTGAATATTTTCTACTAAAAACATGAAAAAATTCAATTTTTTCTACTAAAATATGAACAAATTGAATATTTTCTACTAAAAACATGAAAAAATTTAATTTTTTCTACTAAAATATGAACAAATTGAATATTTTCTACTAAAAACATGAAAAAGTTAAATATTTTCTATAAAAAACATGAAAAAATTGAATATTTTCTACTATAATATGAACAAAATTAAATATTTTCTACTAAAAACATGAAAGAATTAAATAATTTTTACTAAAAACATGAAAAAATTGAATATTTTCTACTAAAATATGAACAAATTGATTTTCTACTAAAAACATGAAAAAATTAAATATTTTTTTAGAAAAAACATTTAAAAAAATTGAATAATTGTTTTCTAGGATTGGCACAATCACGTGGAACAAATGCACAACTACAAGTCCGGCATCAACGAAAACCTGACGACGATCCAGACGCACCTAAATAAACTGCACGGCGAGATCGAGTACGCTTTGGAGAAAATCACGAGTCGCGAGAAATACCTGAACGTGCAGTTAGAACCGCTCATGATCGAGTTCCGCGGCGCCAACGACCAATTCGCACAAACCAAAGAGCAATATAGGCAAGTGAGCGGCGGCGTGGTGGATCGGTCCAGGCTTTTGGCGCAAGTTTCCGACGAGCTAGACATGGTCAAACAAGAGATGGAGGAGCGCGGATCGAGCATGACCGACGGAAGTGAGTGCTACAATGTGTTTATCCAAGTTTGCTTACTTTTACAATGTCTTTATTTCATTTTTTCAATGTTTTTATTTCATTTTTGAATATTTTCAATGTTTTCTTCGAGTTTTTCATTGTTTTTAATTTTTTCTTTGATTTTAAAAATGTTTTTCTATTTTAGCGCCATTGGTTAACGTGAGAAAAGCTTTGGGACGGATTAAAAACGAGATCATGGCGATGAACGTGCGGATTGGTGTCGCCGAGCAGACTTTACTGCACGCTAGTTTGAAGGCCAGGAGCAATTTGCAGGACAACATGCACACGACCGAGCACGGATTGACGTCTTTCGATAATTTCATATTTTAGAAACGTGCCTTGTAAATAAAAGGGTGAATTCAAAGTGTCTTATTAATGTTTTAATATATTTTTTATATTAATTACAAATTATTTATATTTTTTAACCAATTAATTTATAACGCAATGTTTCCTAGTTTCTCCGTTTGTTCCAAGCACAATTGTAAATTTTTATCGAACAACTCGCACCTAAAACGACAAATTCAAGTTAATTTCTTGTAAAATATATTTTTTTTCTCTAATTTCCGTTACCGAATTGGCATTTCCAGAGAATAAAATGGATTTTTAAGCGCAAAATCCGCATATATTTCGTATATACGCTTCAAAAGAACGTCCATTCCCGTTTGTTTCGGATCGGTGACCACGATAAATTTAATTCCTGAAATAAAAAAGACGAAAGAAATAAATAAAATAGGAATTTGGGATCAAATCGAACCAGTTAACGTCTGAAAACAATGAAGTTTGAACGTGTCCGCTTCCAAAACTTCGATTCCCGAGGACTGCACTTCTGGGCTCAGTTGCGACGCAATGGCGTACAATCTGTTGAAGAAAAATCATTTAAAATTATAATAAAATCCTAAAAATCCAATTTATTAATTTCTTACGAATGGAACATGCTGGCAAGAAATATTTTTTCGTTCGTGTTTAATTTCGGTCTTCCGAATTTGATGCTTAGCGGATAATTCTCCTTGTTTTCGATCACGTCCATCGCATCACGGCCATCTTCGAGTTGCCGACCGGTCACCTCCATGCCGTTGATGCCGAGCAGTCTGTGCCCAACTAAACGAAACGAAATGGAATTTTAGATGCAAAATTAACATTAGTGGGTGTGTGTTGATTACCTTTGATGCCGTCGCGCTGCCCGAAAGCCACGACGATTTTTTTGTTCATACATTCGAGCACTAATTCGAGGGGATAACTGAACGTTTTTTCGACTTCGACTTTGGTGAATTTGTGATCGTAATGGAAAATTAAACCCCCGGCTTTGCTCACAACATAAACACTATAGACGACCATGTTGACGTAACGTGCGACGCGTAACGACAGATTTGAGAAGTTTAATCCGAAAATCGCGAAAGATAATTATAATTCATCAAACATACTTGAGTTTGGTCTTTTTTCTTTCCATTATCTTTCATTAATTTCCTTTAAATATCTAAATAAACATCGATTTTATTATTTTTTAAAAAGTTGAACAGTATGATCCGACATCCCGTCTAGTGGTAATTTTGAGAAACACCGCCATCACACGTGAGCTCGGTGCTTCGCTAGATACCTCGCTACGTACTAGAAAATGAATTTTCGTCTCGAACCCCCGTCGCTTCAGCACGCAACTCTTACCTACACCGCAACATTGTTATGGAAACACAATTCCGATCTCTACATAGACTTTGCGCGGCATATGACCGACTCTGGTTTCCTGTATGTATCTGCATCATTACACGACCGATGGCCACACCTCGAAGCGAATATCTGCGAAAAAGTGAACGAATTAACCAAGTGTTCGCACTCTTTACTAATACCAATCGTCAAGTCCGTTGGACAAGAACTGTGTAACTGGTTAACTTATCTTGTAGAATACATATTTCATCCCGAAGACGACAATCACGAATACTTCAAAATGATAACTTGCATTCCCTTCACGCACTGGACGGCGCATGGCAAAGTGGACCAGCAGAAAACAGTGGAAATGCTTTCGTTGTATAATGGGCGGTTAACATTGGCTGAAAAGAATACAATAGCTTCTACATTCTGCGCGAGGGATGCGGTTCATCGCACTTGGTATCCCCAGTCGCAGTTGCCCATCCCATGGCATGGCATGAACTTTAAACATCGCTCGGAATTCCAGGATACGATTCTCAACGGTTGGATAGAGGCCAAGAGTGCTGGAATGGTTGACATAAATCATAGAGTGCACCACTTGCTAGATTACGCGGTGGACGTGCAAAATGAAAGTGCGGTTAAGTATTTCTTTGCGCTAATGACGAATATGAAAGTGACGAATATGAAAATGGCAAATTATGTAACTGGAGCTGCACTAAGAACCGCTTTATCCGAGAGTGCTAATGTGGTCATTTTGTGGTTTTTTCTGTCTCAAATGAATGAGCAGCAACTGGAGTACGTACTGTCTGAAAGCGGTGCGAAAATACTGCAGCTCGTGCTTGCTGATTGGATTTTAGTGGATTTTTTCGAGCCGATAGTGAATCGTGTTAGTAGTTTTCTTTCGGACGCCGAGAAATATTTTTTATTGATGAAATTGGGAGACCAAACCAACGGTTTATACGGAGTAAAGTGCAAGGCGATTTTCCGAAGTGTTTGGTTGAAGTGGAAGAAGGATTCGTCCGGGTTTTGCAAATATTTCGTCGGAAGAGAGACTAAAGACAGCATCGATTCTTCGGAAGAGTCCTGCTGTAAGCTGTTGTGCAGATCCAGAGACTTTCAAAACGTCAAGTTGGTTTTAGCGGATTTTTGCGTGGTCGAGAGGCGGAAAATGTTGTCCCGATGCATCGTCTCGTCGGATTGGCGCTTTTTGGAGACAGTCGCGTGCGAGATGCTTACGGAGGATGAAGAATTGCGCATCTTCAAAGCGGACTGCAACCGAATGGCTCATTATGTGTTTTATACTTCAAGTTTGAGCGATTGCGATCAACGGGAAGCGATGGAGGAATTTTGTCGCTTTTCGGCGATGTCTGCGGAAAAAGTGGTCGAATTTCGGCAACAGACCGCTACCGATAAAAATACGTTGGAGAAATTGCTGCGCGGACTGAGTACGGCTCGCGGCGAAGGAGAAGTGTTTGAACGAATGGATAGATTCGTCGAGTGGTGTCTCCTGGCCGGGGATGCGGCGAAGAGGTTTAAACGCGGGTTGGTTTCCGCTGGCGGAGATTCTGCTTTATTTTTTTGTGCGATCGAAGATTTGTTATTAGGCGCGCGGTTTGCAGAGGTTGAAGCACTGTTGAATTGGTGTTTGGGCTGTGGGGAAACGGTTAGGAGATTTAAGCGGGAGGAAATGGCAAATTTTGGTGAGATTATGGACTTGGTGGTTCGTTCGATTATCTGGCCTAAAACTCAATTTGTTAATAGCTTTTTGCATTGGCTGTTTGGCAATGCGGTTAAGGATGTGGTTTGGGACTACAAAAGGCAGTTATTGGAGACGAAGTATTTGCAGTTTGCGAAATCGGATGAGGAGCGAAAACACATGTACACCGAGGTTATCAGGTTTTCTTTGGGACCAAATTGTTGAGCAAGTTTCGATCAAGTGCTTCACATATTTAGTCTGCTATACAAGTATTATACAAGTATTATCACCTGTTGATGTCTGGTGTTTACATGCATGAAATATTTCGAGTGAGATGAAATATTCCATGTGCACAACTGTCATGTAAACAGGGATGACAAGGATTATTCGAGTAAGCTTAGTGAATAATCCCTCGCAGAAGGTTGTTTAATTCGAGTGAACTCGAACTATTTTTATTGCGCATGTACGCATTGCTTCCGAAAGTGGTCACGAATTATTTTCTGCATGTAAACGCAACAATTCGATTTTTTTACCTGTCAAAATATTTGGTGCATGTAAATGTAGTACTTGTGGCAAAATACGAAATTACTTACAATTTCAATTACCAACATAGAGTGAGGGTCCTGTTTTTTTAACACGACTGTATACATGGTATAGTTTTAGCACAGGTGTAATCAATTCTGATCACATGTGACCAACTTTTGTATAATCTTGAACCCATGTGTTCGGTATGTATCTTTTCTTTTGTGCAGACAAAGAATGAATATGGCTGCAAGTATGTTTCACAAACCTGAGTTTTTACTGTCCTCCTTATTAATCACCATGGGAAATCATGTTTTTTATGTGAGAATATTTTATGATTGAATAAATACTATTTTCCCGAAAGAAATTTGAACATTTTTGTACATTTATATTTCAGAAAAATAAATTTTTAGAATTATATGTTTTTGACTAATTTTACCCGTATTTGATTTTATACGTCTGGTCAATTGGCAATGTTACTACATTTAAAAAAGGAATACATAGTTACTTTTGATGTGATTATGAATATACATACCGATATTAGTTTAATTTATTTGTGAGAGTAATTTCAATAGAAGTTTATAGAAAAAAGCTACAGGAGTAATTTGTTTGTTTGTTTGTTTGTTTATTGTTCTCTGGCCCCAATGGAGCAAATTACAAGGGAAAATATAAATACAATTAAAGACTATTGAGTGGACAGTATATACATTCGGAGACGACGATGAAATTGGCGGCAATGCGAACGGCAAGGGGATGCGGAGCAGTCATAAACGGTCTCACGGACATTAAGTGGGAGATCGTTCCATACAGCGGTGCAACCGAAGGGAAAGGTGTTCGCTTTATAGCTGGAGACCCGGGTGGAAACTTCAAAGGAGTGGCGGCGAGTAGTCCAGGTGGACACATTCGAATTGTAGAAGTCTGCGATCGAGTCAGCCGGATGACCAGGATCACGTAAGGCGTCTGCAAGGGAGGATAGGTCATTGAGACAAAGGAGGTTAGACAATGTGAGGATTTTGTAAACATTGCAATAAGGGGCGAGTTGGGTTCTGCGGGGGATCTTATACGCCGCTTGAAATACACAGTAGTATGTAGACTTGAGTGGGATTTTGAAGCGATGGGGGAAAGAGTTCCAGATAGGAAAGGCGTAGGAGATAGTAGGGTGGATTTTCGTCTGGATGTAAAGTTCACGACGGGTAAGAATCTTTCGGATATGTCTGATAATACAAATAGATCGCAAGAGGAATTTGGTGATTTTGAGGATGTGAAGGGCGAAGATGAGGTGGGGATCCAGCACTAGGCCCAGGGCAGTCACCGAATGAGATGGGAAAGGAGCCCGGGCTCGGAGGCGATCGAAAGTGATGAAACCGGCCTTGGTTTGGTTCAAGGACATGTCATGAGCCGAGTACCAATCAGATAGGAGGGATAAGTCAGAGGAAAAGGGATGGGGGGGGGGCAGATCGAGTAGTTAACTCGGTTAGGAAGTTGTCGTCAACATAGGAGCGAATGCGAGAAGTAAGAGGGAGATCAAGGATAGGACTGGACAGGGAGTTGTAAAACATAGGGCCAGCCACTGTGCCCTGGATGACTCCACGGGAAGAAGGGTGGTCGGAGGCAAGAGGGTCATAGGAAATGTGGAAAGTACGATCTGAGAGGTAGGAGGTGACTAGTTTGAGAGGAGTATGGCCAATGGACTGGTCGGAAAGGACTTTAGAGACATATTCACGTGGGGGTGTGTCAAAGGCCTTAGCAACATCATTCGTATTTAAAAATCAGTTCTGTTGGTATGTAAGTGATGAAAGTAGATTGCCACGAATGATTTGTTTTCCACCATGTTTTCAATTGTAATTATTTTAAATTTAGTTTATAATTAAATTAAATATTCGACTATCGCAAATATTGAGACACCAGTCAGAATACCAATAATTGATCCAATGTTACAGAGTAATTTTACAAAGGACGTTACTATTTGCTCTGCTATTATTTCTCGAATGTTGTTGTCAATACGGTAAGAAATGCCTGTAATTTTGTCCTTTACTACACACGTCATCGAAGGGTAATAAATGGTTTCATGACAGCTTGCTGAACAGTGACAGTCTTTACGAGGATCTATCTTGAATTGAGTCTTTAAATACCTCATGTAGTTAGTTATATCAAAATGGTTATATCATGGTGTTCTCGGCCACCCAACCAACCGAGCCATTTTTTCTTATTCGTTATAAAAAAATATTGTTACATTACAGTTTGTTATAATGAGATTCAACTGTATGATAAAAAGTTACAGAAATTACCGTTTGACGGGAGATGTCGATTTCATGAGAACAGTTAATGTAGACGTAGAAAAGGTGTTTAGGATGATAAAATTGATTTTGCAGCAGAATGAAGTTCTAATAAAATGCATTAAAGTGAAACAGAATATTTTTAAAACTTTGTACTGTACTAGTACTAGCATGGTACTACCCTGCTTTAAAGGGCATGCCTTAAATCCGTGAGTCTAATGGCGTACCGGATAAAATGTGCGACAATTTTTTCAGCAGAAATTCGATTTTTATGGCATGCCGTAAAAAGAAGCAGCCAAATAGATCACCTGATGTGGTCAAACTTGCATTTTAGGGCATGCACTCCAAATCGGAGTCGTACAATATGCAAACTGTCAGATATCTTAATTGTCCATTGACGTTGCATTTACCGCTTGCGGAAAATTCAAGAAGCAGTAACCGGTTTTGCTTTGGAGAAAATGGCATATCAACTGTAACCATTTTCAAGTGGAATTGAAAATGGAATTGTGCATTGATTATTTAATTTCTACCTTTCTTAAATGCTGTGCATATTCCAAATTCCGTTGCAACAAGCGATAAATTGGCATAAGCTCTGTCAAGTTTTTTTTTATCACCCTCAAGAATGCAGGTTTTGCAATGTATATTTTCTGGTAACTATTAAATATTTAGCTTACCTTCAACAATTTTCTGAAGTCTTCAAAGTGCTCAAAATTTGAAGAGGTATTCCATAATTGCAGCGGCTTGTTTGCGAACTGAGATGAATCATGGAGTAAGTCAAAAAGTTGGTAATTCCGGCAAGTTGTATTGAGCTTTTGAGTTAAATTTATCTTAGCTGTTGATATTCGTTTATTTTCTCCATAATCGACAATAAGTGGAAAGTGAATATAATTATCTCTTTTCAGCGCAACTGTTTTCGAGAGTGGATAATCAAAATATGAAGATATCAAACTGTAAATTTTACAAAATGAAATGCAGAACAGAAATAGCGAATAGATGATTTTCAGTTTTTTGTTAAGAGATGACGGGTTTTGCGTTTCCCCATAAACCGTCAGAATTTTTTCTTTCAACTCTGGATTGACCTTTGTTGTTTTTCTGATATTAATCAACGATAACTTGCCGCAGTGAATGAATATTTCAACAAGCGCTAAACAAGACATTCCGAAATACAGTCCAATGTTGCCGCCAATATCGCACAACAAAAATATTATGTCGCAGGAAAAACTTTCTTGTAATGTTTGGACATAATTATTGACAACGTGAACTTCGATGATATCTTCACCACGAGGCACATCATTGTGTGTGTTCTTGTGGTGATTCCGAATCACCTGAAGTGAAATTAATAAGATTTACTATGTTTACAAGTCTTACCACCAGGGCTAATAGAAGAAATAGACTAGATTAACTAGTCCCCTATTTCTGCGAGCCTGCATAATCATCATGATTTGCATATGACGTCACTTCCGGTCAGTATATAAGACCGAAGCTGACCGGAAACTAACACTACAGTTACAACATTTCAGCAAGAGCATCACTTTTCTCACCTTTCAGGCCGTTATTATTATATCGGATTGATCGAGGACCGATGCCCGCTGATCAAGTCAACTGTAAGCCAAGTCACATTTATTTAACGTGGTAAATCCACGTTGGAATAAATCATCCAAGCGATATCGCTTAATTCGCACGAAGCGAATTCCAACGTGTTCATTAAAACACGCGTTAACCCTAGACAAATTCAAGAAGTTGTGCATCTTGGACGTCTTCGTGGACTATGACGCAGTCGTGATAGCGGAGCAAAATGATTCGTTCGATCGAGTTTGTTTGCGCGATTTGCGGTTTGATAAATTGGTAGAACTTTTCCTGTATGAGAGCACAGATCGTTGAGTTAGTTCTGGTTATTTGATCGAGATGTTAGACATGTGTCCCCAACTGGAGAATCTCGTTCTTTTGCAGGGCTCCGGCTTCAGTAACAAAATTGCGCACTAGCTGGCCGAAGTGAGGACGTTGTTGTAAATGAGATTGCAGAATTGAACCTTTTCACATCACTTCCTTCAAATTCCATTACATTACAGAGCAATTCAAACACACAAACCACACACAAACCTCCATTAGCAATTCATGTCTTTTCTTGAGTAAACAAAGCCGGTGTTAAACAGGTACAAATGCTACACCAATTGCCATTTTTGGTTGTTTCGTTTTTATTGTTTCTGGTTTTATTTTTGCCGAAGCAAATAACTGAGTTTGGACGAATTATTCCCCGCTTATTGTTTGTTTAACATTTCGAAGTTTGTTTATCTGTTGCTGCAGTAACCATTGTTTGAAATTCAGAACTGCTCGACCAAGACCAAAATCTCACGTCGGAACATCGCCACAGGATCGAAAATGCAATCATTAAAGGATATGTCTCTTAAAACTCTTTTCGGGAGTCTTATTCAACGGCCTGTTGATGAAATGGAGGACGATCGAGTGACTACCACACTGGAATTAATGGATTACTTCGATGAAGTCTTTGCTGGACAGGCCGGGCGGAATACCGGGAAATTCGCGGTGATTCTTGACGTTGCGAATTCTTTTTTTCAGTTACTTTGGCCTCCTAATCTGTTCGGATTTCTGAGTGATAACTACATACCCGGTTTAGCCGAGGACATACTAGGTGAGTGTCACGATTTTATGGATTTTTTCGTAATAATTAATATAAAATTGTTTGATTTAGCTCGTAAAGTTCGTGCAGATATGCTGATGAGGTTGGATGACTCGGAGTTTTGGGACAAAAGTGTTCGCCTGCCAGAGGCGTGGGACGTTGCTCCGTTTGTGCACGAAGAGCAGAAAGAACTGGAGTTGCTGTTTATGAGTCCAAATTTTGATTTTGATTTTTTGCTTAGGGTTTGTCGCCACAAGTTGAAGGTGAGTAGGCGAAGAGAAATGTCTACATACGGTGATGGGATTTAAAATTATTGTTAAGAGGGAAGGAATAGTCAGAAGAGATAACAAATTATTACGTTACTAAAAATTGGTCTGATAATATTAACTGAAAAGAGTATTTTCGTGCAAAAAAATACATTTGCAAGCAGGAATATGCTTTTGTTGTGCAAAAATAGCATTTTGAGGTGCAAAATGGCATCTTGTGGGCAAAAATTGCATTTTCTAACAAAAATTGCATTTTCTAACAAAAATTGCATTTTCTAACAAAAATTGCATTTTCTAACAAAAATTGCATTTTCTAACAAAAATTGCATTTTCTAACAAAAATTGCATTTTCTAACAAAAATTGCATTTTCTAACAAAAATTGCATTTTCTAACAAAACATGCATTTTCTAACAAAAATTGCATTTTCTAACAAAAATTGCATAAAAGGACAAATTTTCATACAAAAAATGCTTTATTGAATAATAAACCCATTCCGTAGAAGAGAAATCTGTATGCACACAATTGTTAAATCCAATAGACATGCACATACAACAGGCCATTCCTGTGCGTGACATTCTTACAAAGATTTTGTCTTAATTCTACTATTCTATCCATTCGCACAGAATCTGACGGAGTTAGTACTGCCCGACGATGGTACACTGACAACCAACACCTCCAAACAAATATGCCAGACTTTGCCAAATCTACACGTACTCGATATGTCTACCACCAACGTTGAAGACGACGCAGCGACCTACATCGCCCGGCTGCCGCTCACCGATCTTAAGGCCTTTAGAACAACGGAGGATTTCGTGCGAAAACTTTGCTCACAAGAATCCCCACTCTGCAAAACCTTGGAAAAGGTCGCGTTTAGCAACGAACTTTCAATGGACTGCTACTGCTTGATATTGAAGAGGATGAAATTGATTAAAGTCATGGTCACTCAGCATTCCAAGTGGCTCAAAGCGCTTTTGCCACCGCAGAAATACAATCTGAGAATGCTGATGTTGGCGCACCCTCACGACGACATTGAGGAGGAGCTGGAGATAGCCGCGCTCACGTGTCCAATAGTTACCATAATCCACATCATGCCGAATATTTTCACCTTAAAAATGCTGCAGAGTTTGGCGAAATTCAAGCAGTTGCACATCTTGACGGTCGACATGCGCTACGACTCGGACTTGAAAATAGCGGAGGAAAACGATACGTTCGATCGAGCTTGCTTGCGCGATTTGCGGTTCGAAAACTTGTATGAATTTGGCCTGACCGATCTCAACGACCGTTGGGTCACCTCCGGTTATTTGTTCGAGTTTCTGGCCATGTGTCCCAACCTGGAGAATCTCCTTCTGCAGCGTTGCTCCGGGTTCAGTAACAAAACTGCGCACGAGTTGGCCAATTTGATGGCGAAGAAGAGGCTGGCGCCGCGGGATTCCGGTAGGTTGTCGGTAGCTCGAGCCGCTATGGATTTTTTGTTGCGGCCCGTACTATCCGGATTTGCCAGCCCGGTCCGGAAACTCAAAGTTTTGGGAATTGATGGGTGCGACTTGTTGGGGCCGTCGGGGATTGAGGATTTGTTAAAAATCGATTCTTTGAAGGAGTTATTAGTGATTTTGTACGTTGATGAGACGAGGAGGCAATATTTTGACGTTGCTGCGCTGCAGCTTCTGGCTAAAGAACACGGTGTGATGCTGCAGATAGGATTTGATGACCCGGCCTATTTTGCACTTGTGGATAATATTCTTGGCGTTGGCAATGATGGCGCCTAACGAGTTGTCAGTGGCTGTTTCTGCATTGATTCGATTTTTTTGTATTGAAAAATAAAAAGTGAATATATGCCATGTTAAACAAGTGTCATGTGTAGATCCGGAACGGATTTTTTTTGTGAATTCATGTTTGAAGGAAAACGCGATGTTTGATTGCGATTATTTGTGCGGTTTGCGTGTTGATAGTTTGCTGGAATTACGACGATCAGTGGCAAAGCAACCAATAAACTAAACAAAAATAAAAGCGATGTTCCATTTTTTTTTAAATAAACGAATGTAAGATTGGTTTTCCAAAGTAACTGGAAAAAACGTTTTAAATTATCGAATAAATAAATTAATAAATTAATTTTAGTCAATCCTACCATTGTTGTTGTGGCTCATTGTCTTTGCCACTCATTTGCTGCTACGCGCATGCGCGTAGAGCTACACCCAGCGGTAAGTAAAAAGCCTTATTAAAAAGCCTTATTAACAATACAAAACAAAACAAATTTACTTCATTTCAATTATTATAATAATCAAACAAATTAAAAACAGAACAAAACTACTTTTCCTAGTGGTAGAACACAGTCCACAGTTGGAAGTAATCAGGCTCGGCCAATGGGAAAGAGGTGCACTCTTGAGATTGACCAGAGTATACTAGGTAGTAGATCCAGAACAAACCTTTGTCACATCGTATGTCTACTTTAAACAATGGTTTCGAAAAATCAAGTTTTCTGGGATTGTAGTAACCAAAAGATTGTGGGTCCACAATTTCAATCCCCGCACGATGATGTACTTGAAGATGATGACGGCAATGATGGCGACTAACGAGTTGTCAAGTTTCTGAGTCTGAAATCAATATTTAATCATATTTATTTTCAACAAATGGAACTGTAAAGAAATTTTGCATTTATTCAACACTGTGGCAAACATGGCGGCAGTAAATGTTAGAGATCAGTTTCATCATTTTCTGCATAAAAAATTAAACATTTGCGATCGCTTGGCCACCCAAAGGTGACCAGTGTCACTCCACACACTTTCCCACCCGGCGCTAATTTGAAGCCCGGCGTTTATTTGGGCTCGGCACATAACCGAAAAATCGGCAAAGAATGGTGATTTTTCTGCAAAAATCACCAATTTTTCGCAAAAAGTCGGCGTTTTTTTGGAGGCCGGCGCTTAATCGGGACTGGTGCCAATTCTATAAATCGCTGATGACTGGCCGGCGCCTTAATGAATCCGGGCTATTAAACGGGGCGGTACGGTAAGTCCAAACATTTGCATCAAAGTGGATGTTTATTCATTGCGCAAACTAGAGGCGCTGTAATAGCAGCGTCACAACACATTTTATACATGAAACATTTGCATGCACATTAATGGAAAATCCAAAAGACTCGGCAAAATGTTGCGAGTGTTCAAGTTGAGCAATCAAATTTCGATGGACTGATTCTGCATGATATTGAACACGATGAAATCGATTGACGACTTGGACACTTTCAAAGCGCTGCAGCTGATCGGCTCGCCATCGCAGCAATACAATCTGAGAGTATTGGTGTTGTTGTTCCCTCACGACGTTGAGGAGAAGCTAGAGATAGGCGCGCTCACGTGTCCTAAAGTATCCAGAATCGACATAACCCCGAAAATCTTCCCCCTCAAATTGCTGCACAGTTTGACGAAATTTAAGCAGTTGTGGAAGTTGTAGGTCGACATGCGTTATGACTCGGACGTGGAAATAGCGGAGGAAAATGATGAGTTCGATCGAGTTTGTTTGCGCGATTTGCGGTTTGATAAATTGGTAGAATTTTCCCCGTATGAGAGCACAGATCGTTGAGTTAGTTCTGGTTATTTGTTCGAGTTGTTAGACAAGTGTCCCAAACTGGAGAATCTCGTTCATTTGCAGTGCTCCGGCTTCAGTAACAAAATTGCGCACGAGTTGGACGACGTGTTGGACGTTGTTCTAAATCAGATACAGAATGGAACTTTTTCACTTTTCAGCGTCATCATCATCATCACTTCCTTCAAATTCCATTACATTACAGAGCAAATCAAACACACAAACCACACACAAACCTCCATTAGCAATTCATGTCTCTTCTTGAGTAAACAAAGCAGATGTTAAACAGGTAAAATTGCTATAACAATCGCCATTTTTGGTTGTCTCGTTTTTATTGTTTCTGGTTTTATTTTTGCCGAAGCAAAATGGCTGAGTTTGGACGAATTATTCCCCGCTTATTGTTTGTTTAACATTTCGAAGTTTGTTTACCTGTTGCTGCAGTAACCATTGTTTGAAATTCATAACTGCCCGACCAAGATCAAAATCTCACGTCGGAACATCGCCACAGGATCGAAAATGCAATCATTAAAGGATATGTCTATTAAAACTCTTTTCGGGAGTCTTATTCAACGGCCTGTTGAAGAAATAGAGGAAGATCGAGTGACTACCACACTGGAATTAATGGATTACTTCGATGAAGTCTTTGCTGGACAGGCCGGGCGGGATATCGGGAAATTCGCGGTGATTCTTGACGTTGCGAATTCTTTTTTTGGAATTATTATTTTTTTGGAATTATTAATCTCTGGAATTGTGTGATTTAGCTCGTAATGTTCGTGCAGATTTGCTGAATGTGTTGACGCACTGGCACGAGAAGTTTTGGGACAACAGTGTTTGCGAGCGAGGAGCGTGGGACGTCGCTCTATTTGTAGAGAAAGAGCAGAAAGAACTGAAGTTGCTGCGTCTGAGTTTAAGTTTTGATTTGGATTTTTTGCTTAGGGTTTGTGGCCACAAGTTGAAGGTGAGTAGGCGAAGAGAAGTGTCCGCACACAGTGATGGGAATAATCGTAAAAGACAACAAATTATTACGTTACTAAATGTTGGTCTGAATATTATGTAATATGTATTAACAGAAAAGTGTATTTTTATACAAAAAGTTGCATTTTCTAACGAAAATTGCAAAAAAAATACATTTCTTCGTACAAAAAATGTTTTATTGAATAGTAAACACATTTTGTGTATGAGAAATTTGTATTTGTTAAATCCAGAAGACGTTCATAAAAAAAATTTGTTTTAATTTTTATTTGTTAAATCCATAAAACATCTTTACAAAAAATTTGTTTTAATTTTACAAATTGTATCTATTCGTGCAGAATCTGATGGTGTTACAACTACCCGAAGGATATACACTGACCACCACAACTTGCAAACAAATATGCCAGACTTTGCCAAATCTCCGTGTACTAGATATTTAGTTAAACATCGTTGAAGACGACGCGCCGACCTACATCGCTCGGCTGCCACTCACTGAGCTTAGGGCCTTTCTAGCAACGGAACATTTTGTACAGAAACTTTGCTCACAAAACTCCACGCTCTGCAAAACCTTGCAAACGGTCGCGCTTAGCAACGAACTTTCAATGGAATGCTACCTCTTGATATTCAACAGGATGAAATTGATCACATATTTGGACACTTACCATTCCAAGTGGCTCAACGCGCTGCTGCCGACCGACGCTCCACCGCTGCCAAACAATTTGAAAACGCTGGTTTTGTGGCACCCTGACGACCACATTGAGGAGAAGCTGGAAATGGGCGCGCTCGCGTGTCCTCAAGTTAGCACAATCCAAATCGCTCCGAATATGTTCATCCTAAAAATGCTGCAGAGTTTGACAAAATTCAAGCAGTTGAATGCCTTGAAGGCCGACATGCGTTTTGACTCGGACTTGAACATAGCGTTTGTTTGCGCGAATTGCGGTTTCATAACCGATCCCATCGACCGTTGGGTTACCTCCGGTTATTTGTTCGAGCTGTTGGCCATATGTCCCAACCTGGAGAAACTCAGCCTGGTCCGTTGCTCCAGCTTCAGTAATAAAATTGCGCGCGAGTTGGCTGACGTGATGACGAAGAAGAGTTATTCGCGACTGGCCCCGCCGGATTCCGGTGATTTGTCGGTGGCCTGCCGTGTCGCTATGAATTTTTTTCCTCGTTTGTTCAGATCTGCCAGTCCAGAGCGGATACTCAGAAGTTGGAAATTATTGAATGCAACTTGTTGGGGCCGTCGGGGATCGAGGATTTGTTAAAAATCGAATCTTTGAGGTCGTTAGTAGTGGTTTTGCAAATTGATGAGATGAGAAGGCAATATTTTGACCGTGCTGCGCTGAAGCTAATGGCTAAAAAACACGATGTGATCCTGTTGCTACTAATTGGGTATATATTATTGCTCCACTAAAATTCCTTGGATTTCCACTAAAAAAAAACTAATTCTCCCACTTCCTGAAATTTCCACTAACGCTCCTTTTTGGTTCCACTAAATTTATACACTAAAAAAAAACTAAATTTCCCACTACTGACTTTCCCCACTATAAAAAACTAAGTACATCCACTATTTCTACTAATTTTTTTTATTACAAAAGGAAGGCCTTCCTGGCTTTCGATGGTCTACCTTGCTTCCTTTTCTCGCCCAAAGGCACGTTCTACTTAGGTACTGCTCAATCATAGGACAAGAACAAGTTCCCTCATCCCAACTAGACCTCGGGACCACTCGCCGGCCGCAACATCGCCTTCAGCATGCACATCGGGTCCATCTTCATTGGCCACGCGGATGTCCACGCCGACACACCACCCTCGTTCGTCGACTCCCGCCGCTCCCCGATAATCCACGGCGTGATCGCTAGACTCCCCAATTGCTGCAGCGCTTTGCGTAGCTTCCAACAATTGGGGAGTCCACCGGCTCATCGAGGAGCGGCAGAGGTCAACAAACGAGGGTGGTGTGTCGTTGTGGACATTCGCGTGGCCATAGTCGTCCATGAAGATGTTGCGGCCGGCGAGGTCTTGTTGGGACTGGGTCCCGACACGTGACTAGGACTGGCGGGAGTCGACAAACGGGAAGACACGCGACGAATGCGCCCCGGACGAACCAGCCTTCGCCCGGCGAGATGTGGCCGCCGTCGTACAATTTTGTCACCAGAAGTGGGCTGAAGAAACTTATTCTTGTATATTGAGCAGTACAACCAACTGGGGACTGGGGACTAGGACTCGGGCCTTGGCGGGGACTAGGTTGCGGGAGCGGGCGACTGTTGGGGCGCTCGTAGACCATGCGAGGAAGGGTTGGTCGTCCTCGACGTTAGCCAAACGTTTGCACAGCTGCTGCACAAAAAAAAATATACAAGTAGTAGTGGTAATATTAGTTTTTTCTCCCCTAATTTGATTTTAGTGGAAGATTTAGTTTTTTTTTAGTGTACAAATTTGGTGGAACAAAAAAGGAGCGTTAGTGGAAATTTCAGTAAGTGGAAGAATTAGTTTATTTTCAGTGGAAATCCAAGGAAATTTAGTGGACCAATAAATGGGACCCCTACTAATTGTAGAACTGCCTCTTGTTGCACTTGTAGATAATGTTGATGACGGTGGCAATGATGGCGACTAACGAGTTGTCAGAGGCTGTGTGTCTGGATTAATTCGATTTCTTTGTATTTAACAATAAAAAGTCAATATGCCTTGTCAAACAAGTGTCATACTCGTAGGTAGATCCAGAGCAAAACTTTTTTATGAATTTTGTCTGAAATCAAGCAGAAATCAATATTTATTACATTTATTTTCAACAAATGGAATGTAAAGAAATTTCTGCAAAAGTTACCAATTTTTCGCAAAAAGTTGGCGATTTATGGGGACCCGGCGCTTAATCAGGGCCGGCGCCAGTTCCATAAATCGCTGATGACTGTCCGGTGCAAAAACGGGGCCGGCGCCTTAATGAACCCGGGCTAATAAACGGGGCGGTATGATAAGTCCAAAGGTATGCATGCCTAAGGAAACTTCATTTGCATAAGTTAAACATTAAAGTGGAGGTTTATTCATTGTACAAACTAGGGGCGCTGTAATAGCAGGTATTTAAAGGTAACAGAGTTATACAGAGAAGCGAACATAGCAAAATGCTTTGTTGGAGAGAAAACACATTTTATATACGCACGCTAGTGGAAAATACAAAAGACTCGGCAAAACGTTGCGCACTAGCTGGCCGACGTGTTGGACGTTGTTGTAAATGAGATTGCAGAATGGAACTTTTTCACTTTTCAGCATCATAACTTCCTACAAATAACATTACATTGCAGAACAATTTAAAAAACACAAACCACACACAAACCTCCATTAGCAATTCATGTCTTTTCTTGAGTAAACAAAGCAGATGTTAAACAGGTAAGAATGCTACGTCAATCGCCATTTTTGCTTGTTTTTTTTTTTTATTGTTTCTGGTTTTATTTTTTGCCGAAGCAAAATGGCTGATTTGGACGAATTATACCCCGCCCATTATTTGTTTAACATTTCGAGGTTTGTTTATCTGTTGCTGCAGTAACTATTGTTGGAAATTTAGAAAAGCAAAACGTGTAAACGAACCAAACGGAAATTTTACGTCTGAATATCATCAGCGTAAGTAACAATATACAGTATAACTCGGCTCCAACAATCGTCGTATTTAGCTTGATCGCTTTTCGCTCTCAACATGGGGACGTTCCGAATGCTTTTTCTATGTTTGGCCACATTTGTAGCAGAAACCGGTGTTTTGGCTGTCATGTCGGTCGATTTAGGAAGTGCTTGGATGAAAATTGCAGTTGCTTCTTCCGGAGTTCCGATGGAAATTGTCCCGAATCGAGAATCAAAGCGAAAAACACCCGCCGCGATTTCATTTCGTGCTGGCAAACGTGAAATTGGCGAGGCTGCCTTAGCTGTGGGTGTTCGCTTTCCAGAAGCGACTTATACTCATACGATCGATTTGTTGGGCAAAAAAAATTGGGAATCCGATGGTGAAGAAGTATCTGAGTCGTTTTCCGTACCATAAGTTAATCGCGGATGATAAAACGCAAACCATTGTTTTCAAAAACGACGAGAATAACTATTTCAAAATCGAAGAACTCGTCTCGATGTTGTTAAACCGTGCCCGCGAATATGCTCAAGAGTTTACCGGTCAGTCCATCAAACACGTAGTGATAACCGTTCCCGTGTTCTTCAACCAAGCCGAGCGCCGCGCGCTCATGCGAGCCGCCGAACTGGCGAATCTCGACGTCCTGCAACTGATCAACACCAACACCGCAGTGGCCCTCAACTACGGCGTCTTCAGACGCGAAGATTTCAACACGAGCGCTCAAAACGTCATGTTTTTCGACATGGGCGCGTCGGTCACGACCGTCACCATCGTTGGTACGACGAAATTGAAGCCGAAGTCGATTTATTTGTAACTGTATCGATGTTTTTTCAGCTTATCAGTTGGTTTCGATCGACGGAGGAACGGGGATTTGTCGAGTATAATCCGCAACTAACCGTTCTGGGGGTCGGTTACGAGCGCCAGTTGGGTGGGTTTGATTTCACGCTGCGGTTGCGCGATCATTTGGCGAAGGTTTTTAACGAGCAGAAGAAAACGAAGAATGACGTTTTTAAGAGTCATAGAGCGTTGTCGAAGCTGTTGAAGGAAGCGGAGAGAGTTAAAACGGTTCTTAGTGCGAATACTGACCATTATGCGCACGTTGATAATTTATTGGACGATGTAGACTTCCACGCGCAAGTGACGAGAGAAGAACTCGAGACGATGTGTGACGATTTCTTAGACCGAGTCGGCAATCCCGTCAACAAAGCCTTGAAAGCCGCAGCAAAGTCGATGGACGACATCGATCAAGTGATCTTGGTCGGAGCTGCGACTCGGATGCCAAAGGTCCAGGAAAAGCTTCTTCAGGTGGTGAAGAAAGAGGAATTGGTCCAGAATTTGAACACCCGCCACGAAGCGGCCGCGCTCGGCGCCGTCTACCAAGCTGCGCATTTATCCCACCAGTTCAACGTGAAGACGTTTTTGATCAAAGATGCCGTTTTGTACCCGATACAAGTCGATTTTGAACGCCAACTGGAGAATGGAAGAGAGACTGAATACGTCAGCCGGAAGTTATTCGCTTCCGGTAATCCCTACCCACTAAAAAAAGTCATCACCTTCGACCCATTATCCAACGACGCTTTCACATTCCGAGTCAACTACGGCAAAATCGAAATGCCACCCGAAGACATCGAGATATTCGGTTCCTTCAAAATCTCCAAAATCGAACTGCAGAGCGTCAACGTCACGTCACACAGGTGCAAGCACATTTAGAACCGCACCAGAAAATCCAAAGGCGTCAAAAGCCACTTCCGGATAGACGAAAGCGGTATATTTACGTTGGATTTGGCCGAATCGGTCTTCAGACAAGTCGTCGAGACCGGCGACGCCTTCTCATTCTTAACCTTCTCAAAGCTTTACACGATCATCAGCGATGCCATCTACTGCAGCATAATCGAAGACGCGCCCAAAACCGATAAACAAAAGGAAACGCCACCAAACGCGACATCCGGCGTGACAATCGACAAAACGACGGACACCAAGAACGACGCCAAAGCGAGGAATCCGAATATCGTGACCGTCAAAGAGCCGGTTTCCATTCTGCAGATGAAACTGGGCGTGGAGGACCCGCCGGAAGCCGAGCTGGTGGCCAGCGCCAAACGCATCGAAGTGTTCAATCAGAAGGACCGCAAGCGGAAGCAGCGGGAAGAGGCCAAGAATAGTTTGGACTTTGGAGGCGTTCATTGTGGACAGCAGGGACAAATTGTACCAGTATCAGATTGCGTCCACGGAAGAGACGAGGAGCAAGTTCGAGGCCGAACTGAACTGAACGCGGCGTCCGATCGGTTGGACGAGGGATAAATATTTAAAATTAGTCGTAAATTGTCAGAATTTTTTTGATTATTATTAGAATTTCTTGTTGTTGTTGGAAATAGCTCGAATCAACAAATACAACAGTGTCGAGTGACTTAAATTTAATATAAAATTCACGTTTTCATTAAATTGTAGACCAAAAATTCATGTTTTAGTTAAATTTTAGACCAAAAATTCATGTTTTAGTTAAGTTTTAGACCAAAAATTCACATTTTCATTAAACTTTTCCCAATAATTCACATAGGATTTAAATTTTAGACTGAAAATTCACATTTTGTAGAGAATTTTTAGACCAATTCTTCACATTTTTTAGTCAAATTTTAGACCAATTCTTCACATTTTGTAGTCAAATTTTAGACCAATGCTTCAGATTTCGTAGTCAAATTTTTTACCAATTCTTCACATTTCCAAAAAATTTTCCAAAAAAACATTTTTTTTAAATTTTATTAAAAAATTTTAGACCAAAAATCGACATTTTAAGCTAATAAGCTTATTTATTTAAAAATTGCAAATTTACTTTGAAATGGAACATAAATTTAATTGTGGCAAACATTACTGCAATTTGAAGGAACAAATCCGGCGCGACACATCACTCCTAATCGTGAAAATGATGAACATCTTATCGTCGGAACCGGGACAATTCAACAGATTCAAATCGGTGTGTTTAAACCTGCTACTAGCTACAAAAACGACGACGAAATGCTGGAATCCGCCGCCTGCATAATCGTCGATAAATACGTCAGGTTGCCGAAAATGGCGTCCATCGGTGCACGTTTGTGTTTCTATTTCTCGCAAAGCGTGTGCGACTTTCCAATGACCACCTTCCAACAGATTGATGGTAGCAAGTGTGTGTTATGTTTTGCTTACAAACAATAACTATAAGCGACAATGTAAGCTGCTAGGCAACTCATTGCCTAGCAACATCTTTGTTACTCTCGAATAATAAAACAAACGACTCCCAAAAACATGTAGTGCAAACTGTGTCTTCCTTTCCGGGCCAGTTTAGGCCCACTAATGGACACCCCATGACGACTGTGTTCCATGTGTGATATGTTTGCATTTTAAATGAATGGGAATAATTCGATTGATGTTGTTATGTGTTTAATTGATTTTCCAAATGTTTTCAATATTTGTGAATGAGTTTTTTGGTTTTTATTTTCATATTTCGATGTTTATAAATTTACTGCAATAGTTTTTTTTGTTAAGAGTTTTAATAGAAGTGATGGAATCGGTTGATGTGACATATTTTTTGATATTTTTAATAAAAATTGTTGAAAAAATTAATTTTTTGTGGTCTTTATATTTATTTTTGTTACATTTTAATCAAAATGGTCAAAAACTTTAATGTTTTGCATTTAAATTACGATTTATTATCCAAAAATTTCTTAAAATATAATTTATAATTTTTTAAAAATATTTTTCATATACTAGTCGACGATTTATGCACATTTTTACCTCCAAACAATTTATTTATGCACCACACGATTACTAAAAACCAATCAGAAACAAAAGCCATATAAATTGCAATTAATCACCAACACCTTTCATCATTGCTGCTTCCACCACCCACTAGTCCACACATCCCCAAATCAACGCAGTTTTTATTTTAAAAATGGCAGCAAACGACATTCCTTCTACCGAGTCGCTATGGAAGATTGCAAGGGACCTCGCCACGCTAATTCCGCGCCACATTTTAAGACGTACGAGAGAAAACCGTCCGCAAGCAGCAATAATCCACACGTTTCGTCGCGAGTACAAATTACTACTGGAATTGAAGAACGTGATGGAACAACCTAGCATTAAAACCGGAGCGATTCAAAGAATACAAATGAGTGTGTGTGGACAAACTAATGGACTTTATATACGACGAAGCAACGCTCAAGGCCGCAATTTCCGTCATTTTCAACCAATCCTTCCAGCAGCCGAATTTGAGGCACAACGGCGCCCGTTTGTGTTTGCATTTGTCAAATGAGATCCGCGACAAGTACAAAAATATTTTCCTGCAGCTAATGCTGACTAAATTCCGAAAATGCCTCGCGAAAAGCGGAGCGACGTTGCGGACGGATGCGGCCATGTTTCACGGACTCGTTTACTTCTTCGCCGAACTTTTGGTCATGTCGAGCCGGTCGAGCCGCTGCGCTCAGATAACGATAATTTTCGGCAAAGGCGTGTGTTATTTCCTCGGTTTGTTACTTCAATCACCAAACGATGAGAATTTGAAATGTGCTGGGGATGTGATGAAACTGATCGGAACAGTTATGACGGATTTATTATCTAAGTGTAAGCCGGCGGATAATTTCTTCGAGAGCGAGATGACGAAATTGACGAATTTGTTGATGAGCGTTGCGGGCAGCGGTATCAGCGTGCAGCGCAGGGAAGTTTTATTAGGGGTCATCGAATTGCAGAAATCTAACTGGGGACGTGGAATTGTGCAAGAAAATGCTAATAATTGAAAATTGGAAGCAGTAATTTTTTAGATGACTTTATTTTGTTGTAAAAATTTTTATTGATGTGTATTTAAAAAATTTTTTTATTTTTTTTTGTAATTTCTGTAATAAAATAAAAAATATTGGATGCGAAGCTGTAGAGAGGCCTTTTGTATTTTGTATTTTTTTTTAAAAAAAAGAATTCTTTTTGGTTAACTGATTATATTGGAGTGATTTATAAAATTATTCCAGGGTTTAAAATTTGTATAAAATTTATACTTTTCTTCGCTTTTCAAGGTTAAAAATTCAATTTGAAGCAAAAAAAATTAGCAAGTTATGACGTTTGCTAGTCGTTTGCATCAATTTTCACGTCAAACATTCTCAAACAATCACAAGATGGCGTTTTTTGCCGTTTTTACACCCATCTCTTTACTTCAGTTGCTACTCTCTTCATGTCTACCAATTTTGATTTCAAATTTGAAAATACTGTCTTGAATGCAATCTTCGACCCAATTACAAGTCGTGACCAGACTGAACAAACAAAGCTGCGCAGATATAGAAACAAAAGAGAAAAAATATATAAAAGTTCTATTTGGTAAGTAAATGACTCGAGTGATTTTTATTTTGTCGAATTTCTCCCATCATTCGTCGCGACGCCAAACACCAATCACGCATCAAACTAATTTTAATTATTCACAACTCCCATCAACCCACGTTCCGCCTTACTCGTACAACGTCCTCACACCTTCAAACCAATTCAAAAATGGCCGAAAAAGCGCAAAATTCGTCCCCAAAAGAGTGTTTAGCAGCGCGAAAGCGCCCGAGACCCATTTCCGAGCAGGAACTACCGATTGCAGTGGTCAAACCACGTCGTATTACACTGAAGGAACAAATCCGGCGCGACACGTTACTCCAAATCGAGAAAATGATGATCATCTTATCGTCGGAATGGGAACAATTCAACAAATTTAAATCGGTGTGTTTGGACCTGTTGACGGTAGAAACTAGAAAGTGTGTTTGGATTTTAAGTGAATGGGAATAATTTTATTGATATTTTTGCGTTTTATTGATTTTCAAAATGTTTTCAATATTTGTTCACGAGTCTCTTGGTTTTTTCGTTCATATTTCGATGTTTATAAATTTACTGTAGCGTAATTTACTGGAAACGTTTGTTTTAACTTAGTCTGTTTTTGCGTTTGCATGTTTTTTGATATTTTTAATAAAAATTATTGAAATGTTTGAGTTTTTTTTTTATTTGTGTACAATTTTAATCAAAATGGTCGAAAAATTTAATGTTTTGCATTTAAATTACGATTTATTATCCAAAAAAAAATTATATTTAAAAATTTTTTAAAAATATTTTTACATACTGCAACAGTGGACGATTTATTCAAATTTTTTAAAAAAAATTATATTTAAAAACTTCTGAAAAAAATTTTTTTTTAATTTTTTCAAAATGTCTTAAAAAAACAATATTTTAATTTTTTAAAAATATTTTTTCTGTACTGTATCAGTCGACGATTTATGCAAATTTTTAAAAAAAAAATATATTCAAGAACTTCTGAAAAAACAAAATTTTTAACTTTTTCAAAATTTCTTAAAAAACAATATTTTAATTTTTTAAAAATATTTTTCCTATACCGCATCGGTCGACGATTTATGCAAATTTTTACCTGCAAACAACTTATTCACGCACCACATGATTACGAAAAACCAATCAGAAACAAAAGCCAAACAAATCCCAATTAATCACCAACACCTTTCCTCATTACTGCTTCCACCACCCACTAGCCCACACGTCCCCAAATCCACGCAGTTTTTATCCAAAAAATGGCCGCAAACGACATCCCGTCTACCGAGTCGCTATGGAAGATCGCAAGAGACCTCGCCAAGCTAAATCCACGCCGCATTTTGAGCCGTACGAGAGAAAACCATAGAGCATCAATAGTCCACACGGTTCGTCCCGAGTACAAATTACTACGGGAATTGAACAACAATATGAAAACTCTAGCATTAAAACCGTCGCGATTCAATGAACTCAAATCAGTGTGTGCGGGCAAACTAGTCGACTTTAAATACGACGAACCAACGCTCAAGGCCGCAGTTTCCGTCATTTTCAACGAATCGTTCCTGGAGCCGAATTTGAGGCGCAACAGCGCCCTTTTGTGTTTCTATTTGTCGGTCAATATCAGAGACGAGGACGCAAAAATTTTCCTACAAATAATGATGACGAAATGCCAAAAATGCCTCGAGGAAAGCGGAACGACTTTGCGGACGAATGCGGCCACGTTTTACGGACTCGTTTACTTCTTCGCCGAACTTTTGGTCTTGTCGCGCGGCGCCGCGACGATGACTACGTTTTTCGGCAAATCCGTGTGTTATTTCCTCGGTTTGTTACTTCAATCACCACCGAACGATGCGAATTTAAAATGTGCTGGGGATGTTATGAACCGGATCGGAGCAGTTCTGACGGATTTATTATCTAATTGTGAGCCGGCGGATAATTTCTTCGAGATAGAGATGACGAGATTGAAGAATTTGTTGAGCGATGCGGGCAGCAATATCAGTGCGCAACGCAGAGAAGTTTTATTAGGGGTCATCGAATTGCAGGAATCTAACTGGGGACGTGGAATTCTGCAAGAAAACGCTAAGAATGGAAAATTGGAAGTAGTAATTTTTTAGATTTTATTTTGTTGTAAAAATTTTTATTGATGTGTGTTTTAAATTTTTTTTATTATTCTTTTGTAATTTCTATAATGAAATAAAATAAATATTTGAAGTAAAGCTGCAGAAAGGCCTTTTTTATTTTTTATTTAAAAAAAAAGAATTCATTGGTTAACTGATTTTATTTAGGATGTATGTTAGAGTGGTTTATAAAATTATCCCAGGGTTTAAAATGTGTATAAAATTTGTACTTTTGTTTGCTTAAAAATGAGCAAATTATGACGTTCGTTAGTCGTTTTCATCAAAATATACGTCAGACATTTTCAAACAATTAAGCAACGATCATAAAAGATGACGTTTCTTGTCGTTTTCCTCAATTTTTACGTGTCACATTCTCAAACAATCACAAAAGATGGCGTTTCTTGTCGTTCTAGTTGCTGCTCTCTTCATGTCTACCAAATTTTGATTTCAAATTTGAAAATACTGTCTTGATTACAATCACCGACGCAAGTACGAGTCGTGATGTGTATTTTGTGTGAAAAATGATTCAACCGGACTGAACAAACAAGGCTGCGCAGAAATAGAAACGAAAGAGAAATAGAAGTTGTACTTGGTAAGTAAATAATTCGAGTGATTTTTATTTTTACGATTTAAATTACAATACACAGTGAATTATTTTTAAATAAACCCTTACATCGATCACCATTTTATTTTTTGCATGTTTGATGTGCTGAACTAGGACTAATTTTGATTACAAGAAATTATTTGAAATAACATGTCAACATTTTTGTAAGTTGTACTGGTGAGAAAAGATTAATTTACTATAGTGTTTGTGTTTGGCATATTTTTAGCGCACTGGGCTAAAAAAATCAGGCACCTCTTGCTCGTGCCTCTTGTCATAATTTAATTTACAAGTTTACAGGTCCGTTCCTAGGATACAGGGGTAAGCATTTTTTGTGAAAAATAAATTTGGACCAAAAAATGCATTTTCGAACAAAAAACAGCATTTTCGTACCAAAAAAATCATCTTTGAACCAAAAAATGCATTTTCAAACCAAAAAATGCATTTTTGGACCAGAAAATGCATTTTCAGACAAAAAAAAATGCAGTTTTTGTTGGATTGGACAATACATTTGAGGAACTGGCCTGCAAGTTCAGCTTATATACGAACACTCACTAAGATTTTGTAGGAGGTGCCTGGTTTTTACTCAATTAGATAATTCACATCACGTGTGACATAAAGCTACTTTGTGCTCCGATAGGATAAGGTCTATAAATATACAGGAAAGTAAATATTGTGTTCTCGAAGTTGATTGTTGTGGGTTGTATTTGAGTACGCGAAAGAACGAACATCTTGGGTTACGAATTTACATAAGTGATTTTAATTCAAAGGGTTAAAATAGGTGGCGCTGCGGACAGCGCGTCATACAAGACAAAATGGTCGATTGACCAATGGAGTCAAACACTCCATCATTCCCTCTAATTGGGGAAAACACCAATTACAAATTTAAAACTAACATGAACTAATTAAAAGAATAAAAGCAATAACACTAGCGGTTTAACAATGTAAGAGATGAACAATAAAAAACATTATAATTAAATATGAATGCAAAAACGAATTAATTCAATAAGGAACACACAAAACAAATCACTGGTTAACTGGGAAACCATAAAAGTCCGGCGGTCTCTTCTCACGCACAGGACGCGGACTTCGAGCAGGAGGCGGCGAGGCACTCGGACCAGCAACTGCAGGCGGTGAAGGCGCGCGAACAGGCAAAGGCGGAGCATGGACCTGGGCAGCGGTTTGTGGTACAACGGTTGGAGCTGGAGCTGGAAGTTGAGCAGGTAAGTTGGGTGGATTATTCGTATTCATCGGCGGAACTGTCAGTAGTGGATTCGGGAGCAAGGATAGAAGCGAACTTCCACGATTTTCCCCCTCAATATGAGGCAATTTTGCACCAACTAATCTTGGGCGCAACTGGTCCACGTGACGGCTCCAAACAACGTCCAAAGCGACCTCAATGTCGTACGTTGTAGAAGACGTTTTGCGGCGAACAACACCTGGAACCCATCGCTTGGTGCCTCGATAGTCTCGAGCAAACACCAAATCGTCCACTTCAAAACGACGCTGCGTGTTGGTTTGGGGAGTTTCGGGCAATAATTTCGGGTTAAGAAGGTGCAGTCTCGAACGCATTTCCCGATTGGTAAACGCTAACGCGGGCGAAATCTTGGTTGTGGCATGCGGCGTGGAGCGATACGACGCCAAAAAATGCGATACTGCAGCCGACAATGAAAAATTACTGGCCAACAACTTCTCTACCTGGTTCTTGAAGGTTTTAACGAAGCCTTCAACTGCACCATTCGTAGCGGGATGGTACGGCGGCGAAAGTGTGTGCCGGATCCCGTTGATTGCCAAAAATGCTCGAAATTCTTGCGACGTGAATTGCGGCCCGTTATCTGTGTGGAAATGGAGCGGCAACCCGTGGCACTCAAACCACGACTTCACGACAGCAATGGTAGCAGCAGCGGTGGTTGTCGACATGGCGCGCACTTCACACCATTTTGACTTTGCGTCGACAGCGAGCAGAAACATGGAATTGTGGAAAGGGCCGGCGAAGTCCAAGTGAACACGACCCCACACCTGATCTGGGACAGGCCACTTGATGGTGTTGGTTTTAGGCGGGTCGGGCAGGCTGCGCTGGCAAACATCACAATTCTTGATCGTGCGCTCAATATCTGCATCGATTCCAGGCCACCAAACCGTGGCTCGTGCCAACGATTTAGTACGGACAATGCCGTAATGACCTGCGTGGAGTTCGATGAGAATTAAGCGCCGAACCGAAGACGGAATGACCAACCTATCGGATAAAAATAAAAAATTTTGATAAGTTGAGAACGATTCTCGCTGCTTGAAGAATAATTCCAAGTCAGTCGAGTGTGATTCCCATCCATTCCGGACGTGCTGCAGAACTGACTGAAGTTCTTTGTCGGCTGCATAAGCAGCGGTCAACGAAGCGGTGGACATTGGGAAATCTGAAATTGAAGTCGAAAAAATAGAATTAATGCCAATTTCTAGATCCTCCTTGCCATCAACAACTGGTTGTGGATTCCTGGACAAGCCATCAGCGACAGCATTGTCCGCAGCGGGCACGTGCTCAATGACGTAATCGTACGCAGAGAGGAAAACTGCCCAGCGGTGTAGCCGCGCTGCCACAACCTGGTTGCACCCTTTCTTATCTCCGAAAATTGAGACAAGGGGCTTGTGGTCGGTGCGCAAATAGAATCTACGGCCAAACAAATAGTGGTGGAACTTTCTGATGCCATAAATAATGGCCAAGCCCTCACGCTCTATTTGCGCGTAGTTCTTTTGCGCAGCCGACAACAACGAACTGGCAAATGCGATCGGTTTGTGGACGCCATCGGAACCTAAGTGAGAAAGAAAGGCGCCGACTCCAACTGGAGAAGCGTCAACAGTTAAATATAACTTCTTGGCCTGGTCAAAGTGTGCAAGCTCTGATTCAATTGAAACTGCCACTTTAACTGCCTTCCATGTCGATTCATGTTGCTCTGTCCATTCCCACTTGACCTCGTCGCGTGTTAAACGGTACAACGGCTCAAGTAAGGTGGACAGGCTCGGAATAAAACGACCATAATAATTAACCAGCCCGAGAAAAGACTTCAACGATAAAACGTCGGTCGGGCGGTTAGCGTCACGCAACGGGGCAAGTTTTGAATCAATTGGCGAAATGCCATTCTTCGAAATATTGAAACCAAGGAACTGTACAACCTGCTGGAGAAAACGACACTTCCTGCGATTCAGGGTCAAACCGGCTTTCAGGAACGTATGCAGAAACTTGTCCAAGTTTTTTAAATGAACTGCATTAGTTGCGCCAGTCAGCGCCGAATCGTCAATAAACGGTTGCGTGCTTTCGATCTTGGCCGTGAGAATGTCCATCTCCCTCTGGAAAATGGCAGGAGCGGACGAAATTCCATAAAACAGCCGGTTGACCCTGAAAAGACCTAAGTGAGTGTTAATTGTGCAACATAATTGGGATTCAGGATCTAATTCAATTTGGTTGTATGCGGAGGTCATGTCCAGAATGGAATAAGTTTCCCCCCCGGACAACTTAGTGGTGATGTCGGCAAACAGCGGAAGCGGATAGGAATTTGGCAGAATCGCCTTGTTGATTGTCCTGTTGTAACAACCAGCTAACTTTATCGTTCCGTCCGACTTCTTGACGTGCATCACTGGCGTCGCCCAGCGCGATGACGCAACCGGAGTTATTATGCCGAGTGACTGGAGTCTCTCCAATTCGGCCTCGACAAGCGACTTCATGGCGATGGGGACTGGGTACGCCTTCAAGAAGATGGGCTGCACGGCAGGATCGATGTCGATGTGCGCTTGCGACGTGTTTAGACAGCCGATTTCGTCTCGGAACACGCGATCGTGTTTTAGCAATACAGCGTCCAGTTCCATCTGTGTGGCGGCATCGAGGACAGCGGCTCCGGGAGCGATCGCGTCCACTTTGTTTATCGTTGCGCCAACGGCCTCTGCTGTTTTCGACAGCAAACCAAACATGGCGAGCCAGCCTCGTCCCAACAGCGGTACAGGACCATCCCGTGCGATGCAAAGTGGCAGGAGGAAATTGCGCTTCTTGAAGACGACTGGAACTTCAATTATGCCTTCCATCGGAATCTTGTGTCCAGTGTACGTTGTCATGCCGCACGGAATAGTCTGTAATGGGAAACGAGAGAAATATTGTGAGTAAGTGTCCAAATTAATTATTGTTGCGCTTGCACCCGTGTCCAACTCCATTTCCAAGTCTACACCGTCGATACGCACGGTGACGAAGACTGGCTGCACTCGTGGCAAATGGACAGAATTTACCACCTGAGTTTGATGAGTTTGGACGCGATAAAACGTCAGATCGTCCAACACGCCTACTGAGTGAGTCGAAGCGTGGTTCTGCGTCGGTGCACGGCAAACTGGACGAATATGGCCCGTCTTGCCACAACCGTGGCATTTGGCGTCCTTAAAGCGACACGAATCTCGAGAATGGCTATTTTTACCACACGCCGAACACGCATGCACATTTCCTTTCTTGTTAGATGGCTGCTGCTGGTTGGGGAACACATTGGTGCCTTTCGTGTGTTGTTTTCCACCTCTTCTCCTCCCATCGTAACGTGGTTTCGATTCGTTCATCTTGTGGACTGTAACGGCGGACGCTGGTTTGGCTGCAATTTCAGAAAATTCTTTGCAATTAACTTCAGCGGATGCTGCGAACTCAACGGCTGCATCGAAGGTCAGATTCTCTTTTAACGTCAGCGCCTGCTGGATTTGCTCGTTTTTCAAGCCGCAAAGAAAGCGATTACGCAATTCGTCAGACTTGTTGGCGAATTTGCAATTTTGCGCCAATTCTTGAAGAGCAATCGCGTATTCCAGCACCGTTTCTCCTTGAGCTCGATCGCGGTGATGAAAACGTCGGATCTCGGCGAGCACGAGCGGCTTTGCGCGCGACGTCTTTTGCATCAGAGCAACCAAGTCTGCATACTTCAATTCGGCTGGCTTTTTCGGTTCTGCGAGCGCGACCATCTGCTTGAAGGTGGGCATACCGACATAGGCTAAAAGCGTATGCACCTGCTCGTCATCGTCGACGATTTTGTTGCATTTGAAAATGCTATCCATTCTCAAGCAATACAGTTCCCAGTCGTCCGCCGGGTCATATTCTTTTGGCGAGCCTTTGAGCGACGACATTTTGATAACAAAAGTCGCTAAAAGTAAGCACAAACACGAAGAGATCGGGGACTAGCAACTAGGCCTAACGTGACGACGCGTGGTCAGCGGCGGTCCGAAAAGTCAGCAAAAAGTTCACAAAAGTTCGAAAAGTTCACAATTTTTCATTTGATACCGTGGATTGTTGAAGATTATCACTTCCTCGTCGCCAATATTGTGTTCTCGAAGTTGATTGTTGTGGGTTGTATTTGAGTACGCGAAAGAACGAACATCTTGGGTTACGAATTTACATAAGTGATTTTAATTCAAAGGGTTAAAATAGGTGGCGCTGCGGACAGCGCGTCATACAAGACAAAATGGTCGATTGACCAATGGAGTCAAACACTCCAGTAAATATATATTTATATTACTTTAATAATACCGTAGTGCGGAAAATATTATTTTAATGCATTTAATTCAATAAAACACACACAATTATGAAGAATGTTTGTGATATTGAAAAGTTTAATTCTGTGCAATGATTTTAACCCTATAATTTTTTAACTCTTTAACCATTTAACCCAAATATAATGCTCTTGTGTACTTTCCAATCAAATGAAATATTCAATGAGAGAAAATATCGAGAGACCGGTAAGAATACCAAAAACAGATCCAATGTTACACAATAATTTTGAGAAAGAAATTTGTATCTGTTGTTGAATTACTTCTCGAATGTTTTTTTCAATCGCGTATCTGGCTGGTATAAGGGGTGCTGTTCCGACTTGTTGCGTTCTGTAAAGAATATAAATGGTTTCCTCACAGCTTGCCTCGCAGGAACAGTCTTTTTGGGGGTTTGTCTTGAATTGACTATGCAGATATAGCTCTTGAGTTCTTCTTGCTGATTCCAGAGTCGTGCAGAGTTCTAACGTATTGTTTTCCATGAATGGCAATCTGGTAACAAAAATAAGAACTGCACCTCGTCCATATTATTCTTTGGTCAATTTTTACCTGCAATCGAGGGCTTGTTCTGCAAATTTTTCTGCAAAACATTTCCGTTCACATTCAGAAACGACTTTTTTTGGTTTACAAGGACTTTTTGCTGTGTTTACGCGAACAATCTAGAAGGAATAACATCACACAACAGTTAAATAGTGCTTTTTTAAATTTAAAATTACCGTTTGGCGCGAAATATCAATTGTGGTGAAAAGGTAACCGTGAATGTTAAAAATGTATTTTGGATGAAAAAATTGATTTTTCGAAATAACGAATTGCTGGAAATGCACAAAGTGATTAGATTGTGTAAACTGTCCAAGTAAAACTTATCTCACAGTTTGATATTCATTGCATTTTCGTTCCGGGTTGTAATGATAAACCGATAAATGATTTGCCTTCCGTGAAAACAGCCTGTCACCTGCAAATCTTAAAAAGTAGAAGCAAAGAATTGAATATTTTTATAGTTACTTTTGTTAAATACGGTGCACATTCCAAATGCCGTTGATATTTCTGATAAATTGGCATAAAATATGTAATAATTAATTGGATTTTTCTGTAAAAACAGAAATTTTATTCAATTGTACTAATAGTTTAATATTTTGCTCGCTCACTTCTAAATACTTTTTGCCCACAGAGACAAATTCTTCGTAAGTGGATGAAGCCTTCCATAATTCCTGGGATTTATTAGCGTATTTCGATGATTGATGGAGTAAATCGAGCAGTTGGTAGTGGTCACAATCAGTTTTCATCTTACGAGCTAACTGTGTCTTAGCTTCTCTGATTTTCTTATTTTCATTACATGCAATAACGAGAGGAAACTCAATGATTTTGTCTCTAACCATATTAACGGTTGTCGAGAGTGGACATTCCAAATAAGTGGCAATCAAGTTGTAAGTCTGATAAACTGAGGTGCAAAACAGCAATAATGACACGCTGGTTTTCAATTTATGTTTCATAAACGATGGTTTTCGTTTTTTTTGCATGTTTTTAAGAATAGTTTTAATTTTTGTTTCCAACTTGCCCTTTGCTTTGGTTGTTTTGCCGAATTTTTTCAAAGACATTTTGCAGCAATGAATAAATATCTCGACGAGCATTAAACAAGACATTCCAAAATGGAGGCCGATGTTTCCTCCAATGTCGCATAACAAAAATATTATGTCGTAGGAAATACTTTCTTGTAATGTTCGAACGTAATTATTAACAACGAAAACTTCCATGATTTCGTTACTACCAGCCACTAGATCAAACGTTATGCTTTGTTGTGTTTCATCACATAAATTGAGACATTTGCAGGATGTAATTGCATCTTTTGTATATAGTAAAAATAACTCTTGGTATTGAAGAATGCTTTCACTATCATTGCATTTATCAAGATCTCTTGCTTCATAAAACGAAAATCTAAGAAAGAAATTTTCAGTGAAGTTACAGTATGAAGTTCTTTTGAAGGCGGCTTGACGATTTTACGAAAGAACAGCCAGTAGAATTGAGGTAAAGCATTTTTAGGTGTGAATTAGAAAATCGGATTACCTACAAGCAGAACCGTTCCTTTATAACTTTATAAAATCAGGCATTATTGGTTAAAGTTACTATTTAAAGTCAATTTTTGATTGTTTATGATTCTCTATATCTATTCCTGTTCTGTTGTGTTTTATGTTATTAAACCTGTTTTGCTTATCCAATCCTGGCTAATTCTTCAATCGAGCAACAACAGAGCAATTAAATGTTACTTACCTGCATTTCATTTTTGTCAGGAAACAAGGTCGCAAACAGTCATGCAAATTATTATCGCACGGTTGTCTCCTAGTGTTGATGAAGTGATACTAGAATATATTCGAAGCTATGATTTCTGTGCCCAAAATACCAAAACCCTAAAGGTTTAAATTTAAAGCTCTCGTGTGGAAATATGCCTTACTTTTTGGATTGTAGTAATAGCTTGATTTTTATTGCTGTCTATTGATAAAAAGTATACAAAGCCTCTGTTTATATGATACATAACTGGTGATGGATCTATGAACACCTATAATCGAAATAAAATTCATTTGATAAAGTAAGTGCATTTAATCATCAAGAAATCAAGCAAAATTTAAAATCCCTTTTTTGACTTATGGGAAAAACTTATCTCTTCTGCACTTGCAATTGACTATTCTTACCACATGTTGTAGGTAGCCGTCTATTTAGTAAAGTTTAGTTTCTAGTGTGTTCAAGCTAGAATTCACTTTTTTAAGTGATTTAAGCAGAAGAGAATTCGCCTTTTAGAAATTTAGTGCATATATGCATGAATCAACACATCAACTATTAGATAAATCAATAGACATAACTAATAATTGATTTAAAATAAATAGTAGTGTGTACTGTACTTGTATTATAAAGAAATAAATATGCCCAGAATTACTCACTTGAAGAATCTGGAAACTTTTGGTAAAATTAAATTTGACAACCATCTTGTTATTTTGATTTCCATAGGGAAATTCAAAAGCTGAATGAAAAGTAAAATGAGAATTTAAAAAAGCTATTATTGTCAATTGTTGAATTACCACTAGAAATTTGTACGGCAGGCCAATCCATGGTGTCATAATTTTTAATAGTCAGATTAATTCGTGATTTGTGCTGCAAATATTGATTTTGTTGAAAAGTGTTGTTTAAATTGAAAGTAACAAGGAGAAATGATTTACCACAGCAAAGTGTGCATCAGTTATGTAACTAGGTTTTCTCATGTGTTTCATCACGTCATCAGGATTTGTGGTGGTGAATAAATTGTACATTCCTCGAAATCTTCCGCCGCCCGCTTTATATATCTCACCATAAAGCTTATTGTTGTCAAGAAAATTAAGAAATTCTTGTGTATTTGTTGGGTATACATAAATATATGGAAAAGCACCGTGTGGTGTTTCAATTAAGTATGCGCCAACTACTGTTGGTTCGTCATAGAAATGCAATATTCGATTTATAGTTTGGTATGCACATGCCACTGCATTGATTACGAGTAATGTGGCAAATAGAAGTAGCATAACAGTGTTCTTTTTCGAAATGTTTTTAACAGATTTGATGAACTGTGGTGTATCCTTCCGTTCTGCCAATACACTACAAACAAGATGTTTCATTTTCTTCTTTTTAAGTCGTTGAATCCGGCCGAATGTTTGGTTTGATTTGTGTGCATCCATTGCTGATTTTCTTAGACGTCTATGAAATAGACGGCATAACATTTTAAACAGAATTCGGATACCCTATACTAGTATGTTGAAAATGTTTCAAATGAAGACTGAAGACATAATTGATTAAAATGATTAGATTAACTGAGACTTGAATGCCTATCGTATCTTGTACACTTTAGCGATTCCATTTTAGCTACGACATTTTAGCGACGCTTCACTTTAGCAACCGGGTCAATTTTGTGGGTCTTGGTAATTGCAATGCTAATTGGCGCAACTAATCAAAAGATACAAGGTTCGCATAATCTAGGCACCCTATTCGGTTATTCTGCAACGTTATTTCGTAAATAAGGAATGCCAGCGGAATTACAACTGGGCCGTTGTGATCGTTGCATCATTTGCACACCACAGGGGAGTTGAGTTGATCGACATCATCGACGGGGAATCCGTATCATCACTGTATATAAGTTATTTGCTAGTATATGAGTATTCTTTGTAATAGTTTGTATAATTTGCATAAACAAGGTGTTTGCGTAAACAAGGTGTTTGCGTAAACAAGGTGTTTGCATAAGCGAGGTGTTTGCGTAAACAAGGTGTTTGCGTAAACAAGGTGTTTGAGTAAACAAGGTGTTTGCATAAACGAGGTGTTTGCATACAGTAGGTTGTTTACATTTTGTGTAATTGGCTAGTGTTACGTACGTCGTACATACGTACGACGTGTCCTGATTGGTCAGCTGTTACTGACCAGTCGTATATATGTTACCTGTTTTCATTTGAATAAACACTTGTTAGTTAACCATTGAACTGATCAGTCATTCATTCGTCATTCCTGATAACACATGGTGGCAGCGGTTAAACCGACTTAAATAACTCAAATTATTCGTAGAATTCTTGCTACGATGACAACTATGGCACACGCCACTCCTTTTCCCGAGCCATTCGACTTTTCGACCGCATCCGATTGGCCGCAATGGAAAAAGAGGTTCGTACGATTTTTGAACTTCTCGGGACTCCGCGAGAAATCTGACGAAGACAAGATCGACGGATTGTTATACTGCATGGGTAGAAAAGCGGAGGACATTCTAACAAAAGCGAATTTGACTCCGAAACAATTAAAAAAGTTCGATTCCGTCATCGCCGCGTTCGATGGATTTGTTTAAACTCGAAAACAAATGGTACCTCCTCGTCACCGATTATTTCTCGCGATTTCCATTTATTTACCCAATGTCAAGTCTTCACGAGCGGACAACAATAACACATTTAAAATCTTTATTCTCAGAGCAAGGATCACCGGAAATTGTTTACAGCGACAACGGGACACACTTTGGACCATTGTTAAACTCCGAATTTAGAGAATTTGCCAAAGAATGGAAGTTCACACACGTTACGAGCAGCCCCGGATTTCCTCAAAGTAACGGATTTGTCGAAGCTGCGGTAAAAATTATAAAACGGAGTTTAAAGAAAGCAGACGATGGATATCGGGCACTGCAATTATATCGCGCGACTCCCCTCGCAAATGGATTCTCACCTGCCGAACTTCTAAATGGAAGAGCCATTCGAAATTTATCAGTCCCAGTCATCAGCTCAAAACTGATCCCAAAAACACCTGACGAATCGATATTACTTCGAAAAGAAGAAGACAGACGGAACGCGCAAAAGAAAAATTACGATAAACATCACGGAGTCCGAGAATTAATCCCACTAAAAGTCGGTGAAAATGTCTGGATCACCGATTTGCGACGAGAAGGACGGATTAAACAACTCGATTCATCACCCAGATCGTACATCATTGAAACTGATAAACGAACAATTCGACGGAACCGATTCCATTTATTACCACTTCCCAGCGTTACTCTGGAAATCGAGAATGAGGAGGCGATTCCCGAAGAAAAAGAAGAAGAACCAATTAACACAGATCACTCAGCAGCTCCTAACAAAGAAGTCACTTGTCCTAGGGCTCCCACAGGATCTTCGTACGTTACTAGATCGGGCAGAGGAGTAAAGCAACCGAATCGTTTGAATTTATAAGAAGAAAAAAAGAGCTTAAAAGGGGAGATGTGTAATTGGCTAGTGTTACGTACGTCGTACATACGTACGACGTGTCCTGATTGGTCAGCTGTTACTGACCAGTCGTATATGTTACCTGTTTTCATTTGAATAAACACTTGTTAGTTAACCATTGAACTGATCAGTCATTCATTCGTCATTCCTGATAACACATGGTGGCAGCGGTTAAACCGACTTAAATAACTCAAATTATTCGTAGAATTCTTGCTACGATGACAACTATGGCACACGCCACTCCTTTTCCCGAGCCATTCGACTTTTCGACCGCATCCGATTGGCCGCAATGGAAAAAGAGGTTCGTACGATTTTTGAACTTCTCGGGACTCCGCGAGAAATCTGACGAAGACAAGATCGACGGATTGTTATACTGCATGGGTAGAAAAGCGGAGGACATTCTAACAAAAGCGAATTTGACTCCGAAACAATTAAAAAAGTTCGATTCCGTCATCGCCGCGTTCGATGGATTGTTTATCGCGAAGAAAAACCTTATCTTCGAAAGGGCGCGTTTTAACCAGCGGGTCCAGCAAGAAAACGAACCGGTGGACGATTTCATCACCGCGTTATACACAATGGCCGACATTTGCGAATTGGATAAATTGACCAGCAAAAACATCCGTGAGACACTGATCTGCGATCGTATCGTCGTTGGCATGCGGAATCGTCAATTATGTGAAAAATTACAATTGGTGGAAGATTTGACGCTGGCGAAAGCAATTAATACGGTTCGGATGAACGAACAAGTTCGACGACAACAAGGAGAACTACAACCATCGTTCGACGTCAAATCGGAGGTCAAAACCGAAGTGGGACGCGTTCACCAACCGGAGAAAAAACACCAAGGAAAAACAGCGCGACCGACTTCGAAAACAAAAGACAACAGCGGACCGTGCGGAAACTGCGGATACGATACGCATTTTACACCCAAATGCCCTGCTATCGCGTCGAAATGTGCAAATTGTAAAAGGGTGGGACATTATTCACGTATGTGCCGATCAAACAAATCAGCGACGGTTGAGATTATACACGCGGACGACGAAACGCCTGAATATCATTTTTTGGGGCACATTTCGGCCAAAAAACCAGTACAAAGAACAACTCGATGGAACGTTTCGGCCGAGATAAGAAACATGCGGTTATCATTTCGGGCCGACACTGGAGCGGACGTCACGTGTATTTCACTTGAAACTTTTAACGATTATTTTTCAGCGATCACATTACGTAAACCCGAGAGACGATTGAAAGGCGCGGATCAAAATGCTTTAGAAACGGTTGGAAGTTTCTGGGACGACATTTTATATCGGGGAAAAACGAAATTAACGGAGATATTTGTGGTCAAAAACCTCGGCCGACCATTATTGGACGGCGACACATGTGAGGATTTAGGGATCGTGAAACGCGTACAACACGTAAAAACGACGGAGACAAGTCACACTTCAGTACGACCGGAAATCGAATATCCTGAACTTTTCCAGGGTCTTGGACGTGTCAAAATCCCGTACAAAATTCGATTACGAGATGGAGCGATTCCGCATGCTTTGACCACACCGCGTCGTGCCCCGATTCCGAAATTGAACGAGATTAAGAAAAATTTGGATAAAATGTTACTGTTGGGCGTTATTGTACCAGTGGACGAACCAACCGATTGGTGTTCTGGCCTCGTTACAGTTCCGAAACCAGATGGGACCATCCGCATGTGCGTCGACTACGTCCCACTCAATGTTTACATCAAACGCGAAATTTTTCCGATGCCAAACACAGAGAATTTATTCGGACGCCTGGGAAAAGCAAAATATTTTTCGAAATTAGATGCGAATCATGGATTTTGGCAATGCGAGTTGGACGAAGAATCCCAACTCCTCACCACGTTTATAACGCCATTCGGACGTTTTAAGTTTACTCGTTTACCATTCGGGATCACGGCAGCTCCAGAAGTTTTTCAAAAACGGATGACAGAGATTCTTGAGGGACTGATGGGTGTCCAATGTAACGTCGACGACATTTTAGTTTACGGAGACACGATCGAAGAACACGACGAACGATTGCGGGCTGTTTTAAAACGATTATTTGAGAAAAACGTAACGATGAACAAAGAAAAATGCGTTTTCGGCGTAACGAGCATTAAATTTTTGGGCCATGTTATCGATTCCAATGGAGTACACATCGACGAAGATCGAATCGAGGCAATAGCAAAAATGGCCGCACCGCAGAACAAATCGGAACTTCGTAGTTTTCTTGGCACGATTAATTACTTGGGACGTTTCATCCCACATTTAGCTACGGTAGCTCATCCGCTGAACGAATTATTACGAGAGAAAAACGAATACTTGTGGAGCCCGATACAAAACGAGGCGTTTGTGAAATTAAAACTCGCACTATCGGCTAAACCTGTCCTTGCGTGGTTCGATCCAAAGAGAGAAACCGTAATCTCTTCCGACGCATCCAGTTACGGAGTTGGAGCTGTTTTGAAACAAAAACAGGATAGCGGCGAATTTCGACCGATTGCATACGCGGCAAAAACATTTACATCAGCTCAAACGAATTGGGCACAAATTGATAAGGAGGGGTACGCGCTCACTTGGGCGTGCGACCGCTTCCAAGATTTCATTACAGGTATTCCTATTCGATTAGAGACCGATCACAAGCCGCTCGTCCCGATCTTTATGACGAAACCACTGGACGAATTAACTCCGAAACTCCAGAGGATGCGCTTACGGTTACAGCGTCACGCTTATACGGTAGTTCATATTGCGGGAAAAGATTTAGGGCTAGCCGATACTCTCTCTCGCCGACCAATCGAAAGAACTGGAGACGATTACGATTTGGATCAAGAAATTGTCGCTTACGTACGTTTGGTGGCCGAGTCGTTTCCAACCACGGACGAACGACTGCAGCAGATTGTGAAAGCACAACGGGACGACGAAATTTGCAAACATTTGATCCAATTTTCACGACATTGTTGGCCGCCGAAAAACGAAGTTCCTCCGCTACTTAAAGATTACTGGCAACATCGAACGGATCTGACAGTCGACGAGGGAATTTTACTCAAAGCATCTCGTATTGTAATTCCGCCAGCTCTTCAGAAGGAAACATTGGCAAAAATTCACGGTGCCCATCTCGGAATAACCAAATGCAGAGCATTGGCAAAACAATCTGTTTGGTGGCCTGGTTTGTCAACACAACTTGAAAAATTAGTTAAGAATTGTCCGGAATGCATCAAAGAGACGATAAATCGACACGAGCCATTAATGCCATCCGAATTCCCGAAACGGCCATGGCAAAAGATTGCGATGGATTTGTTTAAACTCGAAAACAAATGGTACCTCCTCGTCACCGATTATTTCTCGCGATTTCCATTTATTTACCCAATGTCAAGTCTTCACGAGCGGACAACAATAACACATTTAAAATCTTTATTCTCAGAGCAAGGATCACCGGAAATTGTTTACAGCGACAACGGGACACACTTTGGACCATTGTTAAACTCCGAATTTAGAGAATTTGCCAAAGAATGGAAGTTCACACACGTTACGAGCAGCCCCGGATTTCCTCAAAGTAACGGATTTGTCGAAGCTGCGGTAAAAATTATAAAACGGAGTTTAAAGAAAGCAGACGATGGATATCAGGCACTGCAATTATATCGCGCGACTCCCCTCGCAAATGGATTCTCACCTGCCGAACTTCTAAATGGAAGAGCCATTCGAAATTTATCAGTCCCAGTCATCAGCTCAAAACTGATCCCAAAAACACCTGACGAATCGATATTACTTCGAAAAGAAGAAGACAGACGGAACGCGCAAAAGAAAAATTACGATAAACATCACGGAGTCCGAGAATTAATCCCACTAAAAGTCGGTGAAAATGTCTGGATCACCGATTTGCGACGAGAAGGACGGATTAAACAACTCGATTCATCACCCAGATCGTACATCATTGAAACTGATAAACGAACAATTCGACGGAACCGATTCCATTTATTACCACTTCCCAGCGTTACTCTGGAAATCGAGAATGAGGAGGCGATTCCCGAAGAAAAAGAAGAAGAACCAATTAACACAGATCACTCAGCAGCTCCTAACAAAGAAGTCACTTGTCCTAGGGCTCCCACAGGATCTTCGTACGTTACTAGATCGGGCAGAGGAGTAAAGCAACCGAATCGTTTGAATTTATAAGAAGAAAAAAAGAGCTTAAAAGGGGAGATGTGTAATTGGCTAGTGTTACGTACGTCGTACATACGTACGACGTGTCCTGATTGGTCAGCTGTTACTGACCAGTCGTATATATGTTACCTGTTTTCATTTGAATAAACACTTGTTAGTTAACCATTGAACAGATCAGTCATTCATTCGTCATTCCTGATAACACACATTTAATTTATTTAGTGTTTTAATTGTATAGGGACTGTCTGCCCTTTTTGGTTTGTTATTTTCCACTGTGCTATTTTCTTTCTGCAAACTGGCTGCTGTGGCGACCCAAACGATAAGCGTGGCGACCGTGTTCGTTGTGGTCGCTTCCGTCGTACGTTTTCCTTGAATATTACTGCGGCGTGGCAGAAGCGTAATTCCGACCATGCATATCATGAGGCCAAATGGCTGCTGTGACACGTAATCTGATTAGGGATGGCTGCCGTGCATATTTTAAAAGTGTATGATTAACTGACAATTCATCTGCCACTAGGCTCATTCATGGACTTGACTACGAGCCATTATCGGTTTTGGGGGTATCCATCGAATAGCTTTTTTAGGATGGAACAATGTAAGGATGAAAGTTTAAATTAGATTAATGTTTAAAAGGGAAAAGATTGGGATGAATTATCCAGATTTTGCACCAGACAAGTAAAAAATAAACAAAAGCAAAGTTTGCACTTACTGTTTCTTTACTCTTGCCCAATGGTGTATGAGTTTTGAAGTTTTAGATTGTTGTTATGTTATCAAGTTAAGGTTGTGACCAGCTCCCCGTGCGCGCTGATCACTTGCCTGCAGCGCAATGCACTGGGTGCAGCTCTCGCACTTCCCTTGAGTCTGTTGCGGTCCCCTGCTGCAAGGTGTAGCTGCGGGCCCTAGAACTGACCAATAGGGCTCGGAACCAAGGCGAATGGTCACATTCCGACTGTTTCTCTAATATGGCTGTTGTGGTAACCCAAGCGATTGGCGTGGACTGAATATTACAACTTTATGGAATAAGATCAATATTCAAGAAAAATATAAAAATTTCACACTTTGAAAGAATTTTTGTGAAACATTTTAAAATTTTATTTTGTATGTAATTTAGCATCTGACACACAGAAAGTTATTTGAAACATTCATCGAATGACGGTACATTAAAGAAAAACCGAAATACACAAACAGGCATGTACTCTGGATATCGTAAGTACGTTTCAAGGAATATCTAATGCAAATTGTTAATTTTGAATCAATATTTCTGATTGATTTAGTATTCTGGTTGGCCAAATCATTTTTCTATTTAACACATTGTCATCCGAATTTTCCAACATAGGAAATGGTTTAAATCTACAGCATTAAAATTTGTAAAGAAGTTAAACCCAAACTTGAATTATATTTTCAAATAATAATATAATATTATTATTTGAAAAATAACACGAACTCTTATTTTGAATTTCTCCTAAACAGTCAAATGGATTGATTGACACGCTGCTTCAGATGTTCTTTCTGTTTTGATAAACTTTCCACCGCAAACCAGTAATTTGCTTTTGTACAAGCAACACCATGTGTATAATTAAATGTAAAGACGTACAGCTTTTCTCTCACTGGTTCATGATTTCTCTTATGATAAAACAACAATATAATAACTGTCCAGGCAGATTAGTAATTATAATAATTCTCCAGTCAAAATAATAATTTGCATGTGTCCATGGCATGAGCGTAGTGACAGCTGTCAATGGCGGCTATTCACAGTGCCAGAAAAAAATGGTCATTTTAAATGTGGTCGTCCATTGATGAAACGTACCATTAATTATAAAAAATTCGATGAAACGGTACATTCAAGAAAAACCGAAATACACAAACAGAAAATCCAAAAATCTAACCTAACCTGACTTGACCTAACCTTACCTAATCTGACCTGACCTAACCTAACCTGACCTAACCTAACCTGACCTAACACAACCTAACCTAAGGGGCCGTCCATAAATTACGTAACGCCAATTTTGGGCATTTTAGACCCCCTCCCCCCCTCTGTAACAAGGCCGTAACAAATTCCCAAACCCCACCGCCCTAATTATGTAATAAAACTGAAATCACCCCCCCAAAAATTTTCAAAAATTAGTCTCAAAACTGCGATATTTTCAATTTGAAACATTAAAAAAAAAGTTTTTGTGGACATTATTGAGAACCCCCCCTCTCTCTTACTAATGACCCGTAACAAAATCTGAAACCCCCTCCCCCCCCCCTTGGAGCGTTACGTAATTTATGGACGGCCCCTAACCACGTAGCCACGTGAATAACATCCCTGATGATGGCCGAAAATTCCATGAAACGTACGGAGCGGAATTTAAAATTGGATGAAACGACCCCCGTTTTCCCAAATTTCAAAAAATGAGAAAAAATGAGAATTTGATGAAACGGGATTCGATGAAGTGATCCGACCTGAACTCGATATAAAAAATTACAAAAAAAAAAATTTTTCTTGACCAGATATTTGTCTCTGGTGTCCCAAAGTCACACTGTGCGTATGGCCTCGATATGATGATTGAGTGCGAATTTCAACATGTAGCATAAGCATTTCAGATTAATGTGGCGAACAGAAAGCGCTCCTCTTGTATTCTGTCCTTGTGCAGTGGAAAACTTGCTCAACTGGTTGCTATGGCTATGCACGCAGTCATGGAGCTACCTTTGTCTAAACAGCCACTGGGAGTGAACTCGGGCCCCGGCTAGTAAAATGAAGAATAATTTTACGCTACAGGCCATCGGGAAATTCCTGGTATTCTTTAAGGTTAAATGCATTGTGGAATAAAATGTGATAAATGAATAACACACCCAGGTCTTAAATTGTGTATCCACCCTTTGCACTAACGAAGGCAGAAGACGCAGATAACTTTTAGGGCAGGGAATGTTAATGTGATATAATTTTTAAAAAGAGAAGTTTTTTGGTTGGCTCACCTTGCTCACAGTTCCGAAGGTGTGTTTCGTGGAACCAGTCGCACTCGTTTCATTTGTATTCACACTGCACTGTGAAACAGGTGTGTGGATGTTGTTTGTGGTAGAAGAGTTTGAGAAAATCAATGACAGTTTGAATAAATTATCACAAAAAGACACGTGACAATATGGAAAACTTGATGATCATAATTATAAATTCAATGTCAGAACACCAACTATTAAAATGTTTTCCCAGAATAGGTCTTGTTTCTCTACAAACATGTGGTTGATATTTTGATTGATTTTTTTGATGTCAACACTTTTCTTCTCTTTTCGAACTAAAGTTAAATGAAAATGCATTGAACTGAAATTTTTCCAAAAAATTACAAATTTTTTGTTAACATTTAAAGAATTGAATTTGCTTACAGTCTATGGTTTTGCGGACCTCGGTAATGATTAGAGCGTCTGTATGATTGCCGCTCATCAATCTGGACATGGATCGACTCAATGACCTTGTTATCTACCGGATTCCAAACGCGGTATCCTCGTGTTGTCGTGGCGTATCCGACTAAAAAGCCCTCCCAAGCTCGAGGATCTAATTTGTCCCTGCCAGGTGCTGTATGGTGAACCCAGCACTTGGAACCTAACTTCCGAAGGTGTCGGAGTGAAAGGGCACGTCGTCGCCATAAAATGTAGGGCACCTCATTTTTAAGACGAGAATGAGGGCATCGATTCTTTATATACGAGAATGTCACTGCGAATTCCGCCCAAAGTTTATTTGGAAGACCAGTTTCATCTAATATGGCACGAGTGTAATCTGCCATTGTGCGGTTTATCCGCTATGCTGTGCCATTCATAGCGGGACTATGGGGATTGGTCCGCTGGGCTTGAATTCCAGTTTCTTTCAGATATCTCTCAAATTCATTTGACATGAATTCTCCTCCTCGGTCAGTCCGGATGGCCTTAACCCGTTTGTTAGTCACTCGCTCTATTCGTGTGACATAATCCTTGAAAAGTCCAAATACTTGGGATTTCTGGGCCATCGGAAATATCCAGGCGTAGCGCGTGGCGTCATCTATTATAGTTAGCACGTAACGCGCGCCCCCGTAGGAAGTTGTTCTTGAAGCTCCCCACACGTCCATGTGCAGGAGATCTAAAGCCTTGGTTGAGATAGGATGCTCATCCGGTTTGTGAGAAACACGGGTTGATTTTGCAATTCTGCAATGATTGCAAGAAAGTTCTTTATTTACTTCTGCCGGGGTTACTCCATACACTTGTTCATTTCCGGCCAGAAGTTTCATAGCATTGGTGTGTAGGTGACCCAATCTGCTGTGCCATATCCCCGTCGCATCCTTCCTGACCGTAGGCGCTGCAACCGTCTTTGCGTTGGTTGGCTTTGAATTCGGTTTCGGATTTAAGGGAATCGACTTTAATGTGTCGGCAAAGGACGGGACTTGAGGTAATGTTTTGGTAGGGACAGGCATGGGAGGTGTCTTGGACTGGGTTGTCTTAACAGGAATAGGCGGAGGAAGTTCATTTGGCAAGGGAGGAAATTCAAGCCGAAAATCAGTAAAGAGTTCAGGATCTTTTGACTTTTTCCTTGCCTTCGGATACTGGATAAAATCCTCTTCCGCTGTGACTAATGTTCGAGTCGGAGCGGTCGACTGCGCAATAGGCGCATCCACTGTTGACATCAGTGTTAAAGGTGGGCACAAACCGTCCACATAATAAAGGCCGCCCTTTTCTTTGGCTCGAAGCATTGGATGATCGATATCAGATTTGTAAACATGAACTCCACCATCCCAAATGTGGATGTGATGTTTGGCTTTGTCCATTTTTGACACGGAAATTAGATTCGCCTCGAATTTTGGCGCAAACAGCACATCTTGGAGATTTGCAACACATTCTACATTGTTGATCATGGTGACAATTCGGACTTTGCCCTTGCCGAGAACTTCAGAGTGTCCTTGGCCTAATGCAATGTTAAAGGGCACAACCTTGACGAAATCCTGAAACCATGCTTGAACGTGGCACACGTGGTCGGTCGCCCCACAATCCACAATCCATTCATGTGACTGTGTAAAGTGAATTGTGGGCAACTGCATGGCTTGCGGAGCACTGGCGAAAAAGTTTGTTTCCCGCCTTGCGCTGGAATTCCCCCTTGGTCTGGAATCATCCCGGTTCGAGTTCTTGTTGCGTTTACGGCTTGAACTCCTCGGCTTCCTTTGAAGTGATGCCGTCGGTTGATTTTTGTCATCTCGGCGAGGTGGTAATGGGCATTTGTTAGCATAATGTCCATATTCCTGGCAATTGAAGCATTGCACCGAAGATAACTGTCTAGGGGGTCGAGATCGGTTTCTTCCACGCTGTTTTTCACCAGCGTAAGCACGTGATGATTTTGAACTGTCCAAATCGCGCGAGTCCATCGCTTTGAGTCGCATGTGTTCAGACACTTTCTTTGGCGTGAATTCGGGATTTGGCAAATGATATATCGTGAAGGAGATTTGTGAATATTCACGAGGCAGTAAATCCAGGTACTGGTATGCGTGGTGATCAGGCGAAGTCGTCTCTCCGATGTCCTTCATTTTGCGGACATGGTAGTCTACGCGACTTATGAAATCAGCCATGTCTTCGCCATGGCTGCCTGTCGCGCACGAGACGATGGCGCATAAATGTTGGCTAAAATGTCCCAAGCCTCTTTAGGGGTCTTGCAGTCATCTAGCGCAGACTTTTTAGCCCCGCTCACGGAACAATATATGAGGCCTAACGCTTTGGCTTTACGCCGCTTGTATTTCTTTTTCTCTTTTTCTCCGGCAGTTTTCAAAAATTCCACTTCTTCTTCTTCCGTCACGTGGTCCCATAATTCCTCGCTTCTCAGCACCATGCGCATTGAGCGCTGCCAAAGTTCGTAGTTTCCTACGCTGAGAATTGGGAGACGTCCGGAGTTTCCTTCTGCGGATTTCGACATAATGACGTGAAGACGGCGAAATAATTCGTAGTGAAGCACACTGAACTAGGAATGGTACGGTTGAAGCACACGATGATTCCGGAGCACAACACTTCACAACACTTCACAATCCCACGTGGTTCTAAGCGGATAACCAGAAGGGGAGTCAATTCTAAGATTGACTGACAACCTGTGATTACCGTCTTCACCCGAATAGTGCAGTATGGTGTTGTATTCGAGTTTTTTAAAAAACCTCGAATTTGCAAACATGGTCAAAAAATTCGAATTTAACACCCTTGTGTTGTATTCGAATACAACACAATGGTTTTATATTCGAATTCAGATTCGAATTCAGATTTTGTCCTAAAATAGTTAAAAATTACAAGAGCAATATTAATTTTAGAAGAAAAATCTTTATTTAATCATTTTACGCATCTTCCTCTTCGTTATCATTTAAATCAGCTTCCATATATTCTACGACATTCAATCTAAAAACGTTTTTTTACGACATTCAATCGAAAAATTTAAGTTGCTACCTTTTGCTGAAATATAACACCATGGTGTTATATTCGAATACAACACAAGGGTTGTGTTGTATTCGAATACAACACCATACTGCACTATTCGGGTGAAGACGGTAGTGTCCCCCTAGCGTCCTTTGCGACCGCCTGGGGTCTCGGGAATGCTAGGTGGCGCAGGGCTCAGCCTAATCACAGAATACAATGACACTTGCCCGGATTCGAGCGTAGGGTGCCAAGGATTCTAATAAACCCACTCCAAAATCCCCCTTAATGCTAACAATAATTAAATCGACAAGAAGGCGAAATAGATGAGTCAATTGCGGTTGCAATTCACGTGCAAATGAAGGCACGGCGCAGCTTTCTCGAAAAGCTGGTGAAAACGCTGATTCGAACGTTAATGCTCGAATCCTTCTCGAAAAATTCGAGGCTCTTCTTCCACTTGAATAGATCGGCGTATAACGACCGTTCACCGGGGAACTAAGCCGCGAATAACTCGTATTCGTTTCTAGTGGTAACTGCCGCAACTCGCTAAGCAGTGACGAGAATCGCATTTGACGTGGAATCTGAAAATAAATAAATTTTCGTCGCGGAATTTGCGAAACCCGCACAATTCCGGACTAAAACAGGTTAATGATGTTGTAATACACGACGTTCGTCGCTTGGAACGTCGGTGATACGTCGGCGAACGCGAATCAAAACGGAAATCGGCGATAGCTGAAAATAGACAAATTTTGGCGCAAAAATCGCGAATTTCGCGAAAATTACGTCGAATATTAGACAAATAATGGCCGGTTTAGGTGGCAACCATCCTCTGCTACCACTTGTAGCAGAGGAGGAGGCGCTTGGCGGTCTGTACGACCGTGTGGAAGCGTGAATAACGCAAATGCGCGGCCGAAATGGCGGGCGCGCAACGTCGCCGCTAATGGCGAGCAGAAAAGAGCTGCCGCACATGGAAAACGTGCTTATCTGCAGCTAAACAACAACTAGGCAGTGTAAAAATAACATATATTTAATAAATAAAAGCGAAACTTACAATGTGAATCCATTTGGATGAAAAGCAATGATAAAGCACTGCATACGTGCAGGCTGACATCTTGGATTTGTGGAAAGGTACAAGTGACACCATCTGGTGTTGGAAAAGGTAAACTTATATAATACTAAGCTGCGGGCAGCATTATGTCCAATGCTAAATAATCAATTAAAGACTAAATAAATATAGGAAGCAGCTTGATGCTGGGAAAAATACTAATAATATCCGTGATGAGTACGGAGGACTATTTGGGATCGGAAAACAACATAGGCAGCATACAAACACTGCATGTAAACAAACACTGCGATTATTTGCATTGGCTAAATACATGCATTAACACCGAGCTACATGATAATACGGAAAGATATATACATATACATGTGGTAAATAGTAATTGCTTATTAATATACGTCATATCTTAACATTCGGCCCCCCGTATGGGGTTTCTTCATTTCGTCGCCCTTCATTTCGTCGCCGTGTCATTTCGTCGCCGTTTTTGGCGACGAAATGACACCCAAAATGGAAAAAGGGCGACGAAATGAAGGGCGACGAAATGATACGGTTGAAGAACGAAAACAACCCAAACCGAACAGAAGGGCGACGAAATGACACGGCGACGAAATGAAGGGCGACGAAATGATACGGCCATTATAATGGCTTGTAGTGTTTTGGCCACGGATAAGATGGCAGCTAACTGTTTGGTCGTTGGTTGATAACGCTGTACGAGAAACCCAACGACGAGATCACCGACCACAGAGGGAAGGAAAAATGCGGTTCCTTGTGTGAATTGATTAAAAATATATTAATTGCCCAATTGTAATCAATTTAATTAATCGTTACCTGTCCAAATGCTTGCTTGTGATGCTGTAATGTGAAACTTGTGTTCTAAATACTTGGGCATGTACATCATAAAACCTTCTAGTCCAAACCACACAAAAGTCTCGCTTAATATCTGAAACCAAAGCATTAGATTCCCCGAAATTCTTCGAATACCAGGAATCATCTCTGCAATAAATGATCATGAGGTATTTGTACTGCAGCATGAAATTAGTCACCCTTAAAAGATGGAATTGTATTTGGATTTTCATCTTCTTCTCCGTTAGCCATTGGTTTTTTTTCTTCCAACTCCATTTGTTGGATGGCAGACGAGGGGGGAATTGAGCAATCAAAAAGCCACAAAGAATGGAAAGAAGAAATTAATAAATGAAACGTCGCTACAACGTTTCGGCGCACGTCTATACGACGTTACGCTTCGGCGTGTTCTACTGCAATGGCGGTGAAAATTCCACAACAATGAAATGGCAACGAAATGATATGGCGACGAAATTATAGGGCGACGAAATGATAGGGCGACGAAATGATAGGGCAACGAAATGATATGTTGATGAAATTAGGGCGACAAAATAAAAAAAAAAATTTCAACACAACCTTTATTAAAAAAAAGTACGGGGGCGACGAAATGAATGGCGACGAAATGAAGTGACTTCCCCCGTATTATCTTATTTCTCATCAAGCACGCAAAATGCTTAAATCAACTAAGAAACGATCGCAAAACTTTACCAAGTCAGCTTTATCAACTGACTTTGTAAAGATATCGGCATAATTGGACTTCGTGCCTACATGAACAATTAGAAGATTATCTCTTTTAACAAGTTCTCTTATAAAATGGTAACGGATGTCAATGTGCTTCGTTTTTCTATTCTCAACGCAAGATTTTGTAAAGTCCACTGTTGAAATGTTGTCGCACATGACATAATGAGAGAATCTTCCAGCCAATTCTGGGGATATCTCGTGCAGAACACGAACAATCCAGATGTAGTCCTTAACAGTTTCTGTAAGGGCTACGTACTCCGCCTCCATTGTTGACAATGTTACGTTCCGTTGTTTGAAGGTCCGCCAGTAGATGGGTGTGCTACCCAAAGTCACTAGTGTTCCTCCAACGGAGATTCGGTCATCTCTGTTGTTCGCATAATCGGAGTCGCTGTATCCAATTACCTCGATCCGATCATTCGGGAACAACATCAATCCGTGATTTCTCGTTGTTCTCAAATAACTGAGTAAGTCCTGTAGCGCAATCCAGTGATCCCATCCTGGATTCGATTGAAATTGACTCAGGATGTTCACTGCATAAGTCATGTCGGGCCTTGTCCTCGACGCGATGAATGCCAAACATCCAAGTAAGCTTCTATATGGGATTCCTTCCATGGCTTTGAATTCATCAATTGTGTCTGGGCAATCTCGTTTCGTGAGAACAGTTGCTTTCGTCATCGGTTGAGATCGAATCTTCACATGTTCCAAGTGGTTTTTAAACTTTAACAACACTTTGTTCACGTACGACCTTTGGTGAAGAACTAATTGTTGTTGATGCGAATGAAATTCGACTCCTAGCAACTTCTTCGTTTGTCCGAGTATTACTAAATCAAATTGCGTTCCAATCATGTTGAGTATTTTCATCGCATCTTCGTACTGCTTTCCAAAGACAACGATATCGTCAACGTAGACGATTAGATACGCAATATCTCCGTATTTATAGACGCAATTGCACCAATTTACGTGTTCAAGTCCTAGTTTCAACAAAGTCTCCTCCAGTTCTATTCCCCATTCTCTTCCAGATTGGTGTAAACCATATATGGCTCGGAGGAGCCTGCAGACATAGTTCTCTTTGCCTTCAATGATGAAACCTTTTGGCTGACACATGTAGACTGTTTTATGCAACTTTGCGTAAAGATACGCACACTTGACGTCTGCCTGAATGTATGACCACTTGAGCATACAAACTAGTAACGTGAACATGAAGCGCACGATTGAAAAGTCTACTACGGGTGAGAATGTCTCCTCATACGACTCGCCGTAGACTTGAGAGAAACCCTGCGCGACAAGTCTCGCCTTACAACGTGCGATTTCCCCCTCTTCGTTCTGTTTGGTCGTGTAAATCCATCTGCAACCCACTATCTTAGTGTTGGGCGGTGGTGGAACAAGTTCCCAAACCTCGCGCTCATGCATGGTGTCAATCTCGTCGTTCATCGCTTGGCACCATTCATTCCTTTCGGGTAAAGTCGCAATTTCCTCATAGCGTACGGGTACGTGGACCTCTAGGTGATTGGCTTCGAAGTTGATATTCATATCGTCAAAGTCCACGTCAAGACTATCTGTCGTCGTGTTTGATTCTGAGGGCTTTTTCTTTCTTTTGTCCTCAAACAGATGCTCTGGTACGCGAAGATTGTGGTCAGTACAGTAACGCTTCACGTCGGGTATCGAGCGTAACTTGGGTTTGTCGTAGCCCTCGATCGTGTACTCGACATCCCTTTGTCCAGTCGGTCTGACTTTCTCCGTTTTCTTCCAAACTAGTGCAGGAATAGTTGGAACTGGATTCAAAAGTCCTTGTCCGGGTTGTGGCAAAGTGCCCTGCAACTTCACTTCTGGTAAATTATGACGCAACTTGTCGTCTGGCAGTCTAAATTTCAATTTAACTGGGGGCAATTCCAGTTGTGGATCTTCCTTCTTCTTAACTGGTACTGGCGGGGGTAGTGGCGGCCTGACATCTTCATCCGAATAATATTGGCGCTCATTGTCAATGTCCAAATTGTCGTCCAAATTATCGATGTATGTCGTGTATTTTTCTGGTAAGCCCAGCACGCCTTCAACACCGCGCCTGCTTTCTACGAACTTCACGTCGCTGGTTTCGATTACTTTGGAAAATTCTGGCAGCCATACTCTATATCCCTTCGTGATTCTTGAATATCCGAGCATGATGCCATGCAAACTCTTGTTGGCGATTTTGCCATCTCGAATTCTTTTCTGCACAAAGCATAAGCTTCCGAATTTTCTCAAATGTCTCAGTGATGGTTTACGTCCGTAGTACAATTTCATCGGCGTCTTGTCCGAATTCAGCTTTGCGATCCTGTTCCTGAGATAGTTGAAAGTCAGGATGGCTTCTCCCCAGAATCGATGTTCCAAGCCGGCATCGTAGACAAGCGCTCGCATTCCATTTGCTAATGTCTGGTTGAGTCTCTCGGAAACGCCATTTTGGACAGGAGTGTACTCGTTCGTCCTCTCGTGGGCGATTCCTAGTCCTTGGAGGTACTCTCCAAACTTGTTTGAGCAGAACTCCATACCGTTATCCGTACGAATTGCGAGAACCGATTTCCCAAGCAATCGTTCTATACGTTTCACGTGTTTTTGGAAAATGTCAAATACTTCGTCCTTCTTCTTCATTAAGTAAACTGTTGAATAACGAGAGAAGTCGTCCGTGATAGTTAAGAAGTATTTGTTTCCCGAGAGTGTTGGTGTGCTAAATGCTCCACATACATCCATGTGTAGCAATTGGAGTGGCTCTGTCGATCTAATTCCTGGCAATGACTTATGAGAAATCGCCTTCTTCTTGGCTAATGTGCAAACGTCGCACTGAGTGATTGGCACGTCCAAGAATGGCAGCCCAATTACTGCACCTCCCTTGCTCATTGTTCTTTGTGTTTGTTCCCATGTTGAAAGAGTCTATAATTGGCGCCTGGCCCGAATCTCTGCGTTGTTGCGCGAGTCTGCCCTCTTCGGCGACCAATTCCGCTTCAACCTTTTCCAGTGTGAAATCCTTATCGTTTCATCGATAAATACTCTGCACAATTGACTGGTATTCTTGTGGCAGGTATCGGATAAGCTGGAATGCTTGATACAAATTGTCCAAGTCATGCTTGACATCGGCTAGTCGCTTTGCTGCATTGCGTATCTTCGCCGCGAATACGCCGATCGTCTCCGTCGCTGGATCGTATTTCAGGTTAAAGAATTCGTCCAGCAGACGTATAATTCTCGCCCTCGAGACCGGTTCGAAGTTTGTCTTCAGCGTGTCCCACGCTGTTTTCGCATCTTCGGTCCCGCTGAGCAATTCGTGATATTGCTCCTCAATGGCGTAATAAATTAGGCTGAAAGCTCGTCCCTTTCGCAGTTGAAAGTCCGAGCGATCCCGCCAAGACGCTCCCGGTGCCAGCGCTTCTTGTGTCCCGTCGGTGAAAGCCCAACATCCGTGGTGCATCAACAGCACTTTGATTTGCTGTTTCCACGTATCGTAGTTTGTTCTGTTTAAAAGTGTTATTTTCCGCTCGAGTTTTTCCGTGTCCATTGTGAAATTGGGTGTCCACCACTTGTTAAACACTGTATACACACACAGATTTCCTCAAAAACACTTTCAAAACTGTTACTCGTGGAAAATAGTGCAATTTCCGCGAGGTTAATGCGCTCTTAAACTATGTTAGTGTATCCTATTAACAACACTAAGCTAATAATGGTATTCAACAATATATTCGAAAATAAAACGAAATAAACGAAATTAAAGTTCATATATGTTGTCTTCCTGCTGTAGACTATCCACTTGTTTTGTACTGACAGCTTTGAATCACACTTCACGTGTGGTTGGGAAAAATCGTCGTCCTGCGTATCGCTGATTTTTCCTCGTTTTTCCGTCTTTCGTCTCGAAAAATTCAGTTCCTTTGAGAATTTTCTCGTTTTTGGCAATTCCCGTTCGTTTATTGCTCGTTCACACTTCCCGTGTGGTTGTCGAGCGTCGTCGTCCTTGCGTATTTCTCGTCGAGTTGTTTTCTCGGCGAAAATCAAAGCCACGTCGACTAAACGAATCGCACCTCGCGATATTCGGAAAATCGTTCGAAAATTGCAAAAATAAACTTATTAATGAGGAGTTTACTAATGTTCGAACCCATTTAATGTTCCTGCGTCGCTTGATGACCAATAACCGCTTGTAGAACCATAGATCCTTGGCATAAACACAGGTTGATGACCTTCCTTATGGGCGCCGCCATTTTGGATTTGGAGGAGAAACGCCTCCTTTTTCACCTGTGGTTGACTTGAAAAGTTTCTATTCACTCTGCCTGTTTTTCCCACGTTGTTTGTGGCCCATAACCTTGTTGTGTGTTGTTATAAAACAACTCTAAAGCTGTGTGAACAGTGGTTTGGAAAAACATTAGTTGTAGAGAAAAATAGACATCATCTTCTCAGGTGAGAAACCAGAAATCGAGTAAGCTTTATTGATTGGTCACATGACCTCATCGCAATCAGCGCCACCTATAGGCAGCATACAAACACTGCATGTAAACAAACACTGCGATTATTCGCATTGGCTAAATACATGCATTAACACCGAGCTACATGATAATACGGAAAGATATATACATATACATGTGGTAAATAGTAATTGCTTATTAATATACGTCATATCTTAACATGTTGGATCCACACTTTGCATGGGCTGTACGGGTGAGTACAGCAGAATAGTTATGTCTTATTTTACGTGAGAATGCGTCCCACCCCAGGTTACCATGCGTAAGACTAGACCGTCACAATATTTTATTTTTGGAATTAGGACCTACGAAATTCAGAGTCCTAAGGAAGCACCTCTTGTGCCAAGGTGGAAGGGAATACTACCTGGGTAGGGGAGCACAATACCAGTATTGCTCTGCTTGCTGGCAACCAATGCTACATCGCTGGTTCTGATGGGTTTATTCAGGAACCTTTCAAAACACGTTCCTGTGCATTTGGGCAAATGTCGTAACTTCGGTTGTCACAGCAATCCGAAAATAATACAACTGACGTCTTTCATTAAGAAAAAAAAAGAGAATTTAAAACCATGTGATAATTACATTCTTTGTTGAAATACTTACTATTGATAGTATAGATAAATTTGAATGTTATTTTTAAAATCCACTGCCTTTTTAAGCCTAGTTCACATGCATGCGTTGCTGCATGCGCTAACGCACGAAATTGCACAAAATCGCATAGTGCTACGGCCAACGCGCGTTGATGATGCAAAAATGTTCACATCAACGCATGTGGATGAAGCAGCTTTGGTGTGATAACGCATGCGTTAACGCATCCATGTGAAGTAGCCTTTTCTATGACTTGATCCAGATTTGCAAAACTCGAATAAGATTGAATATCTCTCCCATAATAACACAATGAATTGAATATAGACATGAAAAAATACATAAGGTTTTAAAGTTCACTCAGGTAAAAAATGTGGCACTCGATCCACTTAAAAACACCGCATTGCAGCTATATTAATGTTTTGTGAAAGTTGACAAGTAATTCCTATTTTAAAAAATCCATGAGATTTTGTGAAAGTTGTGTGTTTTGTGAAAGTTGACAAGTAATTACTATTTTAAAAAAATTATGAGATTTTGTGAAAGTTGACAAGTAATTACTATTTTAAAAAATTCAGGAGATTTCTGAGAATTGTAATGACTGGTTTGTGACAAATGTGAAATTTTATTTTGTGAAGTAGCAACATACTCAATTCCCCATCACATTGGATTGTACAATTTTAACTTTTATAATGTTGGCAAACTACATCATTCAAGTTTGTCATTTGGTCACTAGAGTGACCATTTTTCTTGACCCCTTGAATTTGGACCCCTTTTTCTTTACTGTGCAAAATAAAAGTGCATTCAGTTAAGACGTGGCATTTTTTGCTGAGTAATTTTGGACTGATTTCGACTAAATATGAACTGAACTTGACAAAATAGACCAGAATTCGATCCGCGATTTGTTGGACATCAACGTGAGTCTTTTTTATGCTTGGAAATTTACACCTCTCTCTCACATTGTTACAAACAGTTACAACACACATTATGTTGTAACACTACTTTTTTTTCTTTTTTTAGTAAAAAAAAAAATTATGTTCAAAAACTTCTAAAAAAAAAATTTTAATTTTTTAAAAATGTCTGAAAAATTAATTTTTAAAATTTTAAAAAAAAACAATAATTTAATTTTTTAAAAATATTTTTTCTATACTGTATTAGTCCACGATTTATGCAAATTTTTATCTGTAAACAACTTATTTATGCACTACATGATTACTAAAAACCAATCAGAAACAAAAGCCCAAAAAATTGCAATTAATCACCAACACCTTTCCTCATCACTGCTTCCACCACCCACTAGCCCACACATCCCCAAATGAACGCAGTTTTTATTTTAAAAATGGCAGCAATTGACATTCCTTCTATATCCAATCGCTATGGAAGATCGCAAGAGACCTCGCCAAGTTAAATCCACGCCGCATTTTAAGACGTACGATAGAAAACCGTTCAGCATCAATAACGCACACGGTTCATCCCGAGTATAAATTACTACTGGAATTGAACAACAATATGAAAAGCCTAGCATTTGTGTTTCCATTTGTCGCATCAGATCCGCGACAAGAACAAAAACATTTTCCTTCAACTGATGCTGACGAAATGCCGAGAATACGTCGCGAAAAGCGGAGCGACGTTGCGGACGGATGCGGCCATGTTTCACGGACTCGTTTACTTCTTCGCCGAACTTTTGGTCAGGTCGAGCGGCGCCGCGAGGCTAACGATGATTTTCGGCAAATCCGTGTGTTATTTCCTCGTTTTGTTACTTCAATCACCGAACGATGAGAACTTGAAGTGTGCTGGGGATGTTATGAAACTGATCGGAGCAATTATGACGGATTTATTATCCAATTCGGCGGATAATTTTTTCGAGTGCTGAGGGCAGCGATATCAGCGTGCAGCGCAGGGAAGTTTTATTAGGGGTCATCGAACTGCAGAAATGTAACTGGGGACGTGGAAGTGTGGAAGAAAGTCTTGGCGGTTCTGCATTGGCGGTGGTGTCGTGGAATCCTTATCCTTATTTCTTGCACACTTCCACGTCTCCAGTTACATTTCTGCAGTTCGATGACCCCTAATAAAACTTCCCTGCGCTGCACGCTGATATCGCTGCTATCAGCACTCAACAAATCCTTCAATTTCTTCATCTCGGTCTCGAAAAAATTATCCGTCGAATTGGATAATAAATTCGTCATAATTGCTCCGATCAGTTTCATAACATCCCCAGCACATTTCAAGTTCTCATCGTTCGGTGATTGAAGTAACAAAACGAGGAAATAACACACGGATTTGCCGAAAATCATCGTTAGCTTCGCGGCGCCGCTCGACCTGACCAAAAGTTCGGCGAAGAAGTAAACGAGTCCGTGAAACATGGCCGCATCCGTCCGCAACGTCGCTCCGCTTTTCGCGACGTGGAATCACATTTCCAATCACATTTGGTTTTGTCATATTCTACACACCGCCAATATTCGGTACGTGAATCCGTCATAAAACAGACGAAGGAGACGAATGCGACAACGAAGGAGACGAGGAGGAGATGAAGAAAACTTGATGACACCACAATATATACTGTATATGCAACATATGAAACGTTTTCGGTACGTTTTTGTATGTTTTCATTACGTTTTTGGACGTTTTCGTACGTTTTTGTATGTTTTTGTATGTTTCCGGCCAATTTCTGTCATTTTGATCCATTCTTTGTTATTTTAAGCCATTTTGGGGCATTGGCTGTTGTTACCATTGGCGCCGGTTATTTTGGCGGTAATGGTTTGGCGATAATGGGTTTGGCGGTATTGTTTTGGCGGTTGTGACTTGGCGGTTAAAGACTTGGCGGTTCTGCATTGGCGGTGGTGTCGTGCTACGAAGGATAAGAATTCAAAATTTGAATATGTCGGGTTAAGGAAGCAGTAATTTTTTAGAAGATTTTATTTTATTGTAAAGTTTTTATTGATGTGTATTTAAATTTTTTTTTCATTTTTTATTTTTGTAATTTCTGTAATAAAATGAAAATAATTTTTGAAGTGAAGCTGTAGAGGCCTTTTTTATTTTTTATTTAAAAAAAAGGTATTATTGGTTAGCTGCCTTTATTTAGAATAATGTATATTAGAGTGATTTATAAAATTATCTCAGGGTTTAAAATTTGTATAAAATTTGTACTTTGTTCGCTTAAAAATTGGCAAATAATGACGTTCGTTAGTCGTTTGCATCAATCTTCACGTCACGCATTCTCAAAAAATTAAGTAACAATCACAAAAGATGTCGTTTCTGGTCATTTGCCTCAATTGTTACGTCATACATTCTCAAACTATCACAAAGGCTGGCGATTCTTGCCGTTTTTACACCGATCTCTTTACTTCAGTTGCTACTCTCTTCATGTCTACCAATTTTGATTTCAAATTTGAAAATACTGTCTTGAACAAAATCGCCGACGCAATTACAAATCGTGATCGTGACGATGTGTATTTTGTGTGAAAAATGATTCAACCGGACTGAACAAACAAGTCTGCGCAGAAATGGAAACGAAAGAGAAATAGAAGTTGTACTTGGTGAGTAAATGACTTGAGTGATTTTTATTCGTATGATGTAAGTTACAATACACAGTGAATTATTTTTAAATACCGTATTTTACCGATTAAGAGTCGCCCTCGAATTGTAGCCGCTCTCGAATAGTAACTGCGGTTGAGACACCACGAATACCGTATTTTTGCAAAAGTGTGGTATTGTTTTCGTATTTAACCTTACGAACGATGTACATTTAGACTTCGTTTGTTGCATTAAACAAATGAAACAAACGAAAAACCGAAATTGTAATTGCTGACAAAAATGGCAGTTTTGAATAAGAGCCGCGGCTCTTAATCGATAAAATACGGTAAACCCTTGCATCGATCACCATTTTGTTTTTTGCAGGTTTGATGTGATGAACATGACCTGATTTTGATTACAAGAAATTATTTGAAATAACATGGCAACATTTTTATAAGTTGTGGTGGTGAGAAAAGTTTAGTTTACTATAGGTTTGTGTTTGGGATATTTTCAGGGCCGACTTAACACTTTAAAGCGCCCTGGGTTAAAAAAAATTATTTTTACATTTACAAGTTTACAGGTCCATTCTTACGGTTTTTGGGCACGCTGACACACTCACCGCCCTCCCCCATCCTCCAAAAAAGTAAGCAATTTTGTGAAAAATAAATTTGGACCAAAAAATGCACTTTTGAACCAAAAAATGCACTTTTGAACCAAAAAATGCATTTTCGAACCAAAAAATGCATTTTTGAACCAAATAAATGCATACTTAGACCAGAAAATGCATTTTCAGACCACAAAAAATGGCGCCTCCTGACCTGTGTGTTTTACACACTATCAGCAATCGGTCGGAACTGGCCTGCAAGTTCAGCTTATATATGAACAATCACTAACTTGTAAGACTTTGTAAGAGGCGCCTGGTTTTTACTCAATTGGATAATTCACATCACAGTGTGACATAAAGCTACTTTGTGCTCCAATAGGATAAGGTCTATAATTATTATAAGAAAGTGGAAATATTTATATTACTTTAATAATACCGTAGTGCGGACAATATTATTTTAATGCATTTAATTCAATAAAAGACGCCCAACTATGAATAATATTTGTGATTTTGTGATACAGAGAAGTTTAATTCTGTGCAGTGATTTTAACCCTTTTCCAAATATGTTCTTGTGTACTTTCCAATCAAATGAAATATTCAATGAGATAAAATATCGAGAGACCGGTAAGAATACTAAAAACAGATCCAATGTTACACAATAATTTAACTAAAGAAATTTGTATCTGTTGTTCGATTACTTCCCGAATGTTTTTTTCAATCGTGTATCTAGCTACCATAATGCCAATATGTTTAGTTTGTGCAGTTGTGTAAAGAATATAAATGGTTTCCTCACAGCTCGCCTCGCAGGAACAGTCTTTTTGGGGGTTTGTTTTGAATTGACTTTGCAGATATAGCTCTTGAGATCTTCTTGCTGATTCCAGAGTCCCGCAGAGTTCTAACGTATTGTTTTTCATGAATGGCAATCTGGTAACAAAAATAAGAACTACCCGTATATTTCTGCACCTCATATTATTCTTTGATCAATTTTTACTTGCAATTGAGGGGTTGTTCTGCAAATTTTTCAGCAAAACATTTCCGTTCACATTCAGAGACTTCTTTATTTGGTTTACAAGGACTTCTTGCCGTGTTTATTCGAACAATCTAGAAGGAATAACATCAAAGAACATTTAAATAGTGCTTTTTTAAATCCAAAATTACCGTTTGGCGAGAAATATCAATTGTAGTGCAAAGGTAACCAACCGTGAGTGTTAAAAATGTATTTTGGATGAAAAACGTTTTGGCATAACGAATTGCTGGAAATGCACAAAGTCAAATAAACAACAACGTGATTAGAATGTGGAAACTATCCAAGCAAAACTTATCTCACAGTTTGATAATCGTTGCATTTGCGTTCCGGGTTGTAATGATAAACAACTAAATGATTTTTCTTGCGTGAAAAGAGCCTGTCACCTGCAAATATTAAAAAGTAGAAGCACAGAATTGATTATTTTTTTCAGTTACTTTTATAAAATATGGTGCACATTCCAAATACCGTTGATATTTCTGATAAATTGGCATAAAATATGTAATAATCAGTTGTATTTACCTGTAAAAACAGTAATTTTATCCGATTGTATTAATAGTTTAATAATTTGCTCGCTCACTCCTAAAATCAGTTTTCCCAAAGAGACAAATTCTTCGTAAGCGGAAGAGTCCTTCCATAATTCCTGTGATTTATTAGCGTATTTCGATGATTGATGGAGTAAATCGAGCAGTTGGTAGTGATCACAATCAGTTTTCATTTTACGAGCTAACTTTGTCCTAGCTGCTATTATTTTTACATTTTCATTACATGCAATGACGAGTGGAAACTCAATGATGTTGTCTCTAATGACATTAACGGTTGTCGAGAGTGGACATTCAGAATAAGTGGCAATCAAGTTGTAAGTCTGATAAACTGAGGTGCAAAACAGCAATAATGACACGCTGGTTGTCAATTTATGTTTAATACACGATGGATTTTGTTTTTTCTGCATGTTTTCAAGTATAGTTGGAATTTTTGCTTTCACTTTGCCCTTTGTTTTGGTTGTTTTGCCAAATTTTGTCAAAGATACTTTGCAGCAATGTGTAAACATCTCGACGAGCATTAAGCAAGACATTTCTAAATGGAGGCCGATGTTTCCTCCAATGTCGCAAAGCAAAAATATTATGTAGTATTTCATCAATGGGTTGGCAACAATTTTAATAATTTCGATTTGTTACGAAGCAATTCCAGTGTCAGTTGAAAAGTAAATGGAAATGGGATGGAAAACAGATTTTGAAAATGGTGGAATAAATTTTTAAATTTATTTGTATCGAGTGATATGTGGCATAAACATCTCTATCGGGCTTTGCGCCAACCCTAAAGCTTCACTGCAACACCACACGCGATGTACGGAAAGCAAACCCGAAGATGCTGCACTGCAATGCACCTAAACTAACGCCCACGAAATCAAAAGAGCAAACACAGGGAACGCCCATTTGCTTAAGGATTTAATTTGGTTCTTTATTTCTACAACGTATGACGTAGTTTGATGAGTTTTGCGCAACTCGATGCTGAAAACCAATGAGAAATCCAAACGTTTTTGTCGAATTTCTCCCACCATTCGTCGCGAAGCCAAACACCAATCACGCATCAAAACGTGTGATTTAACATCGAGTCGGGATTTACCGGTAGTTGTTATGTATTTTGAGTATTTGCAACGTTTGGTAGCACGATTGATGGTACTGTAGCTAGTGTGTGAAATGTTTGGATTTTAAGTGAATGAGAATAATTTAATAGATATTTTGTGTTTAATTAATTTTCAAAATGTTTTTAATATTTGTGAATGAGTTTTTTGGTTTTTTTCTTTCATATTTTGATGTTTATAAATTTACTGTAATAGTTTTTTTTTTTAGTGTGTTAATAGAGGCGATGGAAACGTTTGATGTGACATATTTTTAAATTTTTTTAATAAAAATTATTGAAAAATTTGATTTTTTTACTCTTTATATTTATTTTTGCTACATTTTAATCAAAATGGTCGAAAACTTTAATGTTTTGCATTTAAATTACGATTTATTAACAAACAAAAAAAAATTCCATTAAAAAATGTCATAAAAAACAAATTTTTAATTTTTAAAATTTTTTTTTTATGTAATACCGTGTCAGTCGACGATTTATGCAAATTTTTACCTGTAAACAACTTATTTATGCACCACATGATTACTAAAAACCAATCAGAAACAAAAGCCATATAAATCCCAATTAATCACCTTTCCTCATTACTGCTTCCACCACCCACTAGCCCACACATCCCAAACCAACCCAGTTTTTATTTAAAAAATGGCAGCAAACAACATCTACTTGCAATTGGAGATCGAATTGGACATCGACCCGCTAATTCCACGCCACATTTTAAGACGTACGAGAGTAAACCGTCCACTATCAATAATCCACACGTTTCGTCGCGAGTATAAATTACTGCTGGAATTGACGAACAATATGAAAATGCTATCATTAGATCCGAAGCGATTGAGTGAATACAAATCAGTGTGTGCGGGCAAACTAATCGACTTTAAATCCGACGAAGCAACGCTCACGGCCGCAATTTCCGTCATTTTCAACGAATCCTTTCAGCAGCCGAATTTGAGGCGCAGCAGCGCCCGTTTGTGTTTCCATTTGTCGTCCAAGATCTGCGACAAAAGCAAAACGATTTTTCTACAGGTAATGCTGACGCAATGCCGAGATTACTTCGCGAAAAGCGGAGCGACGTTGCGGACGAATGCGGCCATGTTTCACGGACTCGTTTACTTCTTCGCCGAACTTTTGGTCATATCGAGCCGGTCGAGCCGCCGCGCCTTGGTAACGATGATTTTCGCCAAATACGTGTGTTATTTCCTCAGTTTGTTACTTAAATCACCGAACGATGGGAATTTGGAATGTGCTGGGGATGTGATTACGCTGATCGGGGCAGTTATGACGGATTTCTTGGTTAATTCGAAGGTTAATTTTTTCGAGAGAGAGATGAAGAAATTGAAGGTTTTGTTGAGCGATGCGGGCAGCGTTATTAGCGTGCATCGCAGGGCAGTTTTATCAGGGGTCATCGAATTGCAGGAATCTAACTGGGGACGCGCAATTGTGGAAGAAATTCCGACGAATTCCGAAGAAATTCCGACGAATTCCGAAGAAATTCCGACGAATTCCGAAGAAATTCCGACGAATTCCGAAGAAATTCCGACGAATTCCGAAGAAATTCTGATGAATTCCGAAGAAATTCCGATGAATTCCGAAGAAAAGGCTAAGAATTGAAAATTGGAAAGTGTCGGGTTAAGGAAGCAGTAATTTTTTATAAGATTTTATTTTATTGGAAAAGTTTTTATTAAAGTGCATTTTAGTTTTTTTTTATTGTTTTTGTTGTGATTTCTATAATAAAATTAAAATAAATATTTGAAGTCAAGCTGTTGAGAAGACTTACTTTTTTTTTTATTTAAAAAAAAAAAAATTTATTGGTTAGCTGATTATATTTAGAGTGATTTATAAAATTTGTACTTATGTTCGCTTAAAATTAGCAAATTATGATGTCCGCTAGTCGTTTGCATTAATTTTCGCGTCACACATTCTCAAACAATTAAGTAACAATCACTAAAGATGACGTTTCCTGTCGTTTGCATCAATTGTTACGTCATACATTCTCAAACTATCACAAAAGATGGCGATTCCTGCCGTTTTTACACCGATCTCTTTACTTCAGTTGCTACTCAATTACGAGTCGTGATCTTGACGATGTGTGTTGTGTCTGAAAAACGCTTCAAAGACTGAACAATCAAGGCCAGTGCTGGACTAGTTGTGGCCGCTGTGGCCTGTCGCGGCCTGCTGTAGAATGTCCCGACTTCATTAATTGTGGCCCGGACACCCAGATTTCCCGGTAATAAATTTGTTCCCAGTCCAGCCCTGATCAAGGCTGCGCAGAAATAGAAGCAACAGAGAAACAGAAGTTCTAATTGGTAAGTAAATAACTTGAGTGATTTTTATTTTTAGGATTTAAATTACAATACACAGTGAATTATTTCTAAATAAACCATTACAACGATCGCCATTTTGATTTTTGCATTTTTGATGTGGTGAACTTAAACTAATTTTGATTACAAGAAATTATTTGAAATAACATGGCAACATTTTTATAAGTTGTGCTGGTGAGAAGAGCTTACTTTTCTATAGTGTTTGTGTTTGGGGTATTTTCAGGGCCGACATAACACTTTTCAGCGCCCTGAACTAAAAAAAAAATCAGGTCAATTTATGATTTACAAGTAAGTTCACAGGTCCGTGCCTAGGGTATAGTGGGCCCATGTATTTTTGGGCATGCTGGCGCACCTTCGCCCATCCTCCAAAAAAGTAAGCATTTTTGTGAAAACTAAATTTGGACCAGAAAATGCATTTTCAGACCAAAAAAAATGCAGTTTTTTTTCCATAAAAATGGAGTTTTGGACCCAAAAATTTATTTTTAGACCACAAAATGCACTTTTAGACCATTTGATGCCCAGCGCTTATTCGGACCTGCAGCTTTTCAGAAAATCACCGTTTTTTACCAAAATGTCGTGAATTTGTTGAAAAAACGTGATACAGTCGAAACTCTTTATAACGAATCGCGATATAACGAATACCTAAAAGTGGCCGGTTTGGTTGGCTGGCCATAGAACACCATGTTAAAAAATTTCGATATAACGAATTATTGTTATAACGAATAGATTTTTTGGGTCCCTTGCGATTCGTTATAAGAATTTAGACTGTATTCTTGAAAAAATCATGATTTTCTTGAAAAAATCGTGATTTTCTTGAAAAAATCGTGATTTTCTTGAAAAAATCGTGATTTTCTTGAAAAAATCCTGATTTTCTTGAAAAAATCGTGATTTTCTTGAAAAAATCGTGATTTTCTTGAAAAAATCGTGATTTTCTTGAAAAAATCGTGATTTTCTTGAAAAAATCGTAATTTTCTTGAAAAAATCGTGATTTTGTTGAAAAAATCGTGATTTTCTTGAAAAAATCGTGATTTTCTTGAAAAAATCGTGATTTTCTAGAAAAAATCGTGATTTTCTAGAAAAAATCGTGATTTTCTAGAAAAAATCGTGATTTTCTAGAAAAAATCGTGATTTTCTAGAAAAAATCGTGATTTTCTAGAAAAAATCGTGATTTTCTTGAAAAAATCGTGATTTTCTTGAAAAAATCGTGATTTTCTAGAAAAAATCGTGATTTTCTAGAAAAAATCGTGATTTTCTAGAAAAAATCGTGATTTTCTCTCCATTGATAGGTGACCAGTTGAAGCTGTAATCTTTTAATGCAACCAGTAATTGGCGCCCTCTCTATACAAAAAGAATAAGAATAGCATGACTTATAGATTAAGAGGCGTGCTCATAGCAGTAAGGATAATAATACAATATACAATATACAAGAGACAGCAAAAGGTATTCAATAAATGAAAGCAATAGTCAAGTTATTAACCACAATATGACACATTAAAGTAATTGCTTAAATGGATATGTAAGCTTATATGAACAAGTAACACCAAAGATATACATAAGTCAAAAGCTAACAAAAGCGACGAGAATTTCACAAAAACTCCAAAACTTTGAAAAAAATTGCGATGGTTATCATAGCCAATTATTGTAGTATGTTCGAATACTAAGTTGCATAAGGTGAACATTAAAGTGATTATTTAATCATTTGAAAATACAGGGAGTGCTGTGGTAACAGTGTCATAAAATAACGGGGTGTTTTAGGTGCATAGGATCATTCAGGGAAGCGAACATAGCAGTCAGATTGTTACGGTGTGTTGGGTTTGATTTTTCTGGTTTGATTACTTATCAATGAAGTATTCGACGAGACCAAAAATTGATAGACCGGTCAAAATAGAGATAATCGACCCAATTTGACATAGCAGTTTTACAATGGTAATTTGTTTGAATTCTTCAATTACTTCTCGGATATTGCTGCTAATAGTGTATTTTACTTCGTCGTAACTGCTAACATCTAGGTATTTAACCCTCCCCACCCCAACCTAGGGTCAATTTTGACCCCGGAAAGTGTTTTTTATTTTTTTTTCGGTTAAAAAAAGTGTTTTTCATTCTGATTTTTTTTGTATTTTGCTTTTTTATCATTTAAAATGATAAAAAAAATACGAGGACTGATAATTTAAAAAAAAAATTTTTTTGCTAATAACTTCGATTTTGGGGTAAAAACAAAATTTTAAGGTCAAAAATGTTATAATTTGGTTCAAACTATTTTTTTTTTTACTAAAACCATCGTTTTTTTTACTAAAACCATTGATTTTTTTATTACGTCGCAAGGACGAACTGGCTCATGGCCGCCGGTACTACCGTTGTGTGTTGCCCGTGTGTTGCGGTTTTTCGGTGTGGTATTGTTGCCACTTAACCTTTATTATACATAAATATTTTGTTATTGTTGGATCTAATGTAATCACTAGATCCAACCGTACCAAAATAACTTGAATTTGATTTAAAATAAACAGAAAACGAAGCGAATGCATTTGGACACTTCCATGCTTCCATGTGCTGCGGCGGCCATCTTGTTGGGGTCAAAAATGACCCGGGTTGGGTGAGGAGGGATTTTTTTTTAGGTTGGGGCTGCTAGGGTTAATAGTCGGTAGGAATATTGTTTCTTCACAGCGTAGCAAACATGAACACTCCTTCTGAGGATCAGTCTTGAATTGAGACTCCAGATAAGTTTTGCGAGTTATTTCAGCTTGTTCTTTATTTATGCAGAGAGGTAGCTCGTTCGCATCCATAAACGGTAATCTAATAAAGTAGCAGTTATACAGGGTGAACAAAAAGTCTGGTTCCCTATTAAATATTTCTGAAAGTGCTGACAATGCATCTAATTCAATGATGGCAAAGTATTAAAGATGGGTGGGGCAATGTTTTGGTGACCCGAAATTTGATCTTGGAATGTTCCTTCAAGGTCATTTGAAAATTAGAGATAGACAAAAATTTCCAATTGCAAACTTGTAAAGCAACATTTGTTTAGTCTAAAAATGACTAATTCTCAAATCTTTTGTTCTAAAAAATTTAAGAAAATCGCAATTGAAAAAGTAGTTTTGAAAAGAAAAAGTCATAAAAAAATTCAGTTTTCTACCCATATCTCTGCAACGGTGCCAGATATGCAAATTCCAACCAGGGGAATCGATTTTTTGGGTCATTTTACGTCTAGTCAGCACGTTTTTGGCACTTTTTCAATTTTGGCCATGTTATCCTTTGACTTGTCTACTTTTTCAATTGCGATTTTCTTAAAATTTTTTAGTACAAAAGACTTGAGAATTTGTCATTTTTAGACTAAACAAATGTTGCTCTACAAGTTTACAATTGGAAATTTTTGTCTATCTCTAACGGTTTCCAAGATAATTTTCAAATGACCTTGAAGGAACATTCCAAGATCAAATTTCGGGTCACCAAAAGATTGCCCCACCCAACTTTAATACTTTGCCATCATTGAATTAGATGCATTGTCAGCACTTTCAGAAGTATTCAGTAGGGAACCAGCTTTTTGTTCACCCTGTAGTATCCGTAAATACTATTTAAAGCACACTTGGTACCTGCAATCGATTGATTGTTGGGCGAGTTTCATTGCATAACACTTTTGTTCACATTCCGAAACTACATCGTTTGCTTGACAAGGAGACTTCGGAGTATTTATTCGAATCAACTGAAAACAAATGGGACCTAAGAGTGCTTTTTTAAATTAAATTTGAAAGAATTACCTTTTGACGCGAAAAATCGACTTGAAGTTTACTACGACGAAATAAATAAAACAGATGGTTGAGGTCAAAAAATTGATTTGGCGGCAGAAATAAGTGCTGCAATTAAAAACAAATACTGTACCGTAATCACATGAACAAAAATTGAATATTACAAAAATATATCTCACTGGTTGATGGTAATAGCACACAGGAATGCGTGCCTTATACCTGCTTGGTTCATTTCTTCTATAATGTAATGTGTTTTGATTTGGATCATGTGGGAGGTCAACTGCAGACATGAAAACACAAAAATAAATAGGAATGTATACACTCGTCGCTTATTGGTTCTACCTGCTCTAAATTCGGTGCAGATTCCAAATACTGTTGACAACTCTGATATATTTGCAAATTCCATGACAGTATTGATTTGGCCATACTGTAAAAAAAGTATTACCATAGTGGAGAATAGATCATGAGGTTGAATTTTAGTAGACTGACAAAATTTTCGGAAATTTTTGACAAAATTTTCGGAAATTTTTGACAAAATTTTCGGAAATGTTTGACAAAATTTTCGGAAATGTTTGACAAAATTTTCAGAAATTTTTGACAAAATTTTCAGAAATTTTAAACACTTCATAAAACACAAAATTCATGGGAAAAATGCACTAGAGTAGAAATTTTTATTTGCTTACTTCCTGCCCGTTGACTGCTATGGAATGTCCATCAAAATTTTTCGAGGCTTTCCATAGTTTGAGTGTGTCGTTTGCGAAATAAGACAACGGATGGAGTAAATCTAAGAGTTGGTAATTTTGACAATTATCCTTAAGTCTTCTAGCTAATTCTTCCTTTGAATGGTGAATCTCATCATTGTCTCCACAATCGATAATGACTGGAAATTGAATGATGTCGTCTCTAACCAGAGTAACAGTCTTGATGATTGGAAAATAAAAATACGAACTGATCGAGTTGTAAACATTGTACCCCGAGATGACAATCAGAAATATGAATAGGCAATTTTTCAATTTATTTGTGCGAGAGGTTGGATTTGGTAATTTCTTCGTTCCTTCAAGAATAGTTTGAATTTTCTTTTTCAACTTGGAATTTTGTTTCCTTCTTGCGTGCAACTTGATGAAAGGCATTTTACAACTGTACACACACATTTCCACCAGTGTCAGACAAGACATTCCGAAATACAGTCCGATGTTTCCACCAATGTCACACAGCAGAGATATTAGATCGTAAGAGAAACGCTGTTGCAATGTACGGACATATTGATTAACGACGTAAACTTCCATAGCAGGGTCATGACTTGGGATGTGAGCATACGCTATGCTTTGTTGTGTCACGTCACATAAATCGAGACATTTGCAGTATTTGAGTATATCTCTACTTGAGCGGATAAACATGGTCCAATTGAGGAATTCATTTCTTAAATTACTGTCATTGCATTTTGGTAGATGTCTTGCTTCATAAAATGGATATCTGGAAATTAGTTTAATTTTATTGAATTCAATTCTTCATAAGTTGAAAATTGATGTAATCGTTTGCTATTTACACCAGGCACATTCATATACAAACTTAACATGTAAATTTTTACATAAACACGTTTAAATGATTATGAATGAAAAAGATGATTTTCAATAATAGTCTTATACCTGCATTTGATCATTTTAAGAAGACAAGGAAGCAAACAGTCTTGTAAATTGTTATTGCAAGGATTTCTTTTAGTACTGATGAAGCGATACTGAAACAGAAGTTAGAAATAACCAATTACCAATAAAAAACAAAATAAAGTTAAGAGCACACAACAGAAGTGAAACTTCCAGAGATCTTTATCTGAAATCTTAACTAATTTCTCCTGCAATAATTTTATTATTTGCATACATGTACATGTATTACTGTAACTTCCTCAATTCGAAAAAGCTACCTTATTCCCCCGCTTATAGTCGTATGCCGGTATAGCGCGAGTTTTACCCGCATGCCAATAAACCCCATTTCTGACGTCCCGCCGACGTAAGTGAGTATGAAATTTATTTTTATTTTGAGCCAAAACATGCTTAAAGCGCGTATTTAGATGTCCAAGATGTTGGAAATTGACCTAAATGTCTATAAATTTTTACAAAAAATTTGTAGTAATCTTCGGAAAATTAAGAAAATTTTAATTTCAGGCCCAAATTTTAACATAAATTATTCATCTGGGCTCTTTAAAAAAAACAAAAAACAAAAAAACAGCTGTTCCACTTATACCGACCGGCGACCGGCATAGACCTGGTATGGACTTTTTGAGAGAGGTTTGAAAAACATGATAAACCCATGCCCAATGGCATGCGGCTATACGCAGGTTAATATGGTATTAATATGGGCCAAAAGAAGTTTTAGTTTAAAAATATATTTTTTTATAACTCTTTTTCAGAAAACTTGTGACAAGCTTCCATTGGTTGGACACATCGCAAGCTCAAAAATACATATTGCTTGATCATGTGATCCTTCAAAAGGAAAAACTCATTTTCAAAATAACTGTCAAATACTCACTAAAATATCTGTAGAATGCATTATTAAATGCATTATTAATGCATTATTAAATTAAAATTAATATTCAATATACAGTATATTAAATTTAATTATAAATACATTTTAAGTGGCTGGAACAGAGTTGGAAACTTGATCAGAAAGTGAGATTGAAACTGTTCGAAACTGTAATCGGATCGGACTAACCGGTTAAGTTATGTTCTGAAAATAGCCATTAACTAGTTTTTGTCAATCATCGTCCTCTTGTAACAGATAGTTGTGTTTTTAGAACTACTATTCTATTGTTCATTTGTATCTAAGCTTATGATTCAATGGTTGTGGATAGGTCAATAGCCAATGGAATTTGGCACAAGTTTTATGAAACAGAGAATAGTGCTCTTACTGTTTGGAAATGAGTAGTAACAATATGCTTAGTCTTGTACTTGTAGCTCCGAAGTTTTTTGTTGATTTTTGTAACACAACTTTTCTCTGTTGCCATGTAGAAATAGTTGTCGAAATGAACATGATATTTAATTGGTGATGGATCAATTAATCCCTGAAGCAGTAAAGAACAAATACAAGTACTTTTTCATGGTATAATAATCACAGTGTGACGAGCAGTCTTCTCTAGGTATTCTCTCTGTGCTGTCTAAACTCTCTCTCTGCTCCTCGCACCACACCACTCAGCACCTTCCTTCCCTATCCTGGGTCAGTCTAACTCGCAAGGAGGGATGACCTCAGGGCCAGTGAGAAGTGTGTGGAGTGACATGAGTTACCGTGGGTGGCCAGACAGTCACAACAGCATAAGTTAAGAAGAAAAAGCAGGATGTAGCTGCATTGACCTAAGGTGTTGGGTCATCATCCATCGAGATGTGTTGAGTTTTAGTGCTGTTCACTCCAAATAATATACTCAAAACCATCACAATGTTGTCCTAACTGCTATTGGCTAAGCCGGTTTACGCCTAACTGGGGACTGTGCTCTACTACGCGAAAAAGTAATTTTGTTTATTTTCAATGTATTTTAGTGTAAAAAGTGATTTGAATGATGAATTTTATTTATTTGATAATAAAATGTTTATTTTATTTGCTAAATAAGCTTTTTTCTCAAACAATCAAACAATATGTTAGCATAGTTTGTTGGTTTTGCCTAGTTAGGGGCGTCCATAAATTACGTAACGCAAATTTTGGCCTTTTTAGACCCCCTCCCCCCCTTCCGTAACATGGCCGTAACAAATTCCCAAACCCGCACCCCCCTAATTACGTAATAAAACTGAAATTACCCCCCCCCCCCCAAAAATTTTCAAAAGTTAATCTCAAAAACGCGTATATTTTCAATTTTTCAACATTTAAAATTTTTTTTCATGGACTGTAACATTATTGAGAACCCCCCCCCCCCTTCTCCCTTACTAATAATCCGTAACAAAATTTGAAACCCCCTTCGCCCCCCCCCCCCCTTGGAGCGTTACGTAATTTATAGACGGCCCTTTAAGATTACAATTCTGGTGTTATGGGCTACTTTTTTGTGCCTCTATAGAAATGAGATGGCTCAACCAATAGAGGTTAGAACAGCATTTTGTTGGGTTTGAGTATAGTGACAAATGTCCTATAATAGCCACGTATGGAAATAGCGTATGGAAATAGCGTATGGTTATTAGTGTGTTTGCGGTTGCCAATTGTTCCTTATAATTATGAGTTACAAGCTCAATTATAATTCCTTGTTGAAATAGGCACTTGCGGTACAACAAATATATTTTACTCCATTTGAATTATACTTATAAATACCATGTGATCACACCAAGTGACCACCACAAGTCACATTACATCATCAAACCAAAATGATCTGTAGTTTTACTAATTTGACATTTTTCAGACATAAAATTGTCTTCCAGTTTATTTATTTTCTTACCTGGAATGATTGTAGTTGTTTCTATCCTTCGATGGCAGAAAGAAATTAGAGAGTTTGCGGGATGCATTTTTCCCTTACTTTGTGCCACGTTAAACTATTTTAGTGCCATATCGTAAGGGAAAAATCTTTAGTGTATCGTTTTCAACATTAAATTAAAATATAGCGCAGCCAATCAGAATTGAGAACACTAAATTGTTAGCTCCGCCCATTGCGAATGGCGATTATTTTGTTGTCCCGATCAAACACAACAGTCATAGGTACGTAGATTGAATGAGAAGTGAGGCCCAAAATTGAATTTTAGGCCCAAAGCCATACTTTATAGGCATAATAATGGAATTTTATGCAGAAATTTGCACACTTACGGCCCCAAATTAAAATTTTTAGGCCCAAAATTACTAACTGTCAGTAGTTGGCTGAAATAGTGTAGTGATAAGGGAAAAATGCATCCTGCAAACTCTCTATTGTGATTGAGACTGAATGTTGAAACTGGTCATGCTGCCATTTGTAATTTCCTCAGCACCACCAGCGCCATTTGCAATAGTGGGAGGAGTTTGCAATAGTGGCAGGAGCTTCAAATAGTGTTAAGCGATCTGATTGGCTCCCTTATTTTACAAAATAGTATAAAAGTTGAGGAGTTATGTTATGTTATAAGTCCATTTTTATAATTATGAGCTTGTAACTCATAATTATAAGGAACAATTGGCAACCGCAAACACACTATTTCTGTGCTGAAATTAAGTATGGGTAAGGTTAGGCCAGGTTAAGTCAGATTAAGTCAGGTCATGTGTGTTATTATTTTTGAAAGTGGCAAACATGCAAAAAAGCACTCCCTGAATTGCTATTATGATCGTCGTTCTTTTGTGCCAACATCAATATAAGTGTAAAGATTTCTATTTCTAGCCAGTCTGCTCTCACCAAAAACAACATTGGGCACATGGGCCCCAAAAATATCTTTTTACTGGTGGCTTTTGCAACTAAATTTCATTATAGCTAATCTTTTCCTACTATATGCTACTCTGACTAGTGCTCATTTCACTTACAGTAACACATTTTTTTTTTAGAACAACATAAATCTTACGTAGTAATGGTTACAAGATTTGTCAAATTTTAAGTTGATCACCATCTTGTAATTATTGTCTCCATATGGAAGTTGCAAAGCTAAGCAAAGGTAATGTTAGAAATAAAAATTTGACACGGAGTATAATTTTTGTCAGTTTGTGGACTCACAACTTGAAACTTGAACGGTAGGCATCATAGTGGAATCGTAATTTTCAACTGTAAGATTATAACGTGATTTTCCCTACAAAAGGTGTGCTTATTTATTATACATAAAACACGAGAAAGAGACGAGGTTTGCCTTTGAGAAGTAAGCTTCAGTTATGTAGCTATGAATATCCATATATTTGAAAGTATCAAGAAGGTCAGGCTTCGTCTTGTCTGCAAGGTACCATGCAGTATCACATTGAAGGTTCTTTGTTTTCTTTTTTTTAGCGTAATCGTAATATTCCGACGTTGTTATTGGAGTGACATAAACATATGGATAAGGACCATGTGTCGTTTCAATTAAGTGTGCGTCAACTGTTGTTGGTTCATTCATAAAATACAATATTCGATCTATAGATTGGTAAATGCACACGGACAAATTTAGAATGAGTAATGAGAAAAATAGAATAGCCATATTTTTTTTCTTTTTTGAAATATTTGTTAAAGTTT